>BSBK01000608.1:292500-870000 GCA_027943335.1 Chamaecyparis obtusa
TCCTTGTTTTTAAAAGGAGTACCATTATCAATTATTATCATTGAGGTAATACCAAATTAAGCAATAACATTCTCTAGGGTGAAATTACAAATGACATCAGATATAGTAGACCAAAGAGAAATCGCTTCTACCCATTTAGTGAATTAATTAAAGTAATTAGTAGCAGTGAGAATATAAGTATGTCCTTGAGAAGAACGAGTGATATTTTTCCTATGAGATCCAAGCTCCATGGATTAAAAGGCCATGAAGCTACCTAAGAGTGAAGTTCATGTGCAGGATAATGGATGAGATTATTGTGATATTGGTATTGAAGACATTATTTGACAAAGGCAAAATAATCTTGTTCCATAGTTTTCCAACAATATCCCATATGAAGGAGCTTTTTAACTAAGGGATTTCCACCAAAATGCCCTCCACAAGATCTTGAATGAGCTTCTTGTAAAGAAAATGGGATCTCAATTGATTAAGGCATCAACTTAAAATAACATTGTAAGAGTTCCTATAAATAATGCTAGCAAGAATGATGTACCCTATAGTAAGTTTGTGAATTCAAGCTCTAGTATTCCTTGTTGCTAATTCAAGAAAAGTACCATCTCAAAAATAATGAAAGATGTTTGAAAAACCATTCATCTAAATGAAGACTAAAAAAACAAGTTTCATTATAATATATTTCATAAATAGAAGGACTAACAAGGTTACTGTTAGAATTCTTAGGCATTGTGAGGGGGAGAGGTGAACCAGTGTAAAAACATTTAAACTAATTCAACCACTATTCTGATTAACCTTACTAATACCTTCCAAACAGTAAAGCATATAACTAATGTAAACAAATAAAAGATATGAATTTCATACATTCACAAAATCATCACACATGACACAATTATTTGTGTGGAAACCCTTGGCTAGAGGTAAAAACCATGGTGGGGATGACACCTACAAGCCCACTGCTGTAGTAAATGATTTTGTCATGTTAGGAGCTTGCAATTATCCTTTTATGAGGGTTCACTCTATTAGGAGTGACTAGTACCTTATTAAAAGTATAATCAGATCTGCAAAGATGTACCTTGCTATAGGATTTCAAAACTCTATTAAGAGATCACCTGGTTAAGGGATTTACAATAGGAACCTATTAAAGTTCACTCGATTAAGGGATTTTCTTATTGTAACTACTAGGGAACAAGTTGAATGATCAGGATATAGCATTGACTACTTGAGAGATCCAATCTATTTCTTTCTCACTGTAACTTCTCACCAATATAAATCTACCAAATCTCTGATATCAACCCTAATTGATTTCATAATCAACCATAACAACCTTTACAAATATCACAACAACAACCAACCAACAACAAAAACTGACCTTTTTCAATATGAGTAGTACCACTATATACATTTCTAGCACCAACTTCATGAAAAATAAATATTTTAACTCCAAAGTGACAATCTCTATGCAAAATACAATTTCCTATGACCACATCATCTTACAATAAGATTTGCATTGTATTTCTCTAAAGTAGTCAAACACATTACGACTTCTCCAATGCACCACCTTAGATCTTCCTAAAATAATATCTTGTAATCCAGAATTAAATCTTCATTGATTCTATCACCATTATTGCATGTCATCATAACACTAATTATCATTGTAACCACTATACCGCTTATCGGTCTAACATCTTTCAATTGACATTCAAGAACAACAAGTGTTCTTACCCATCTAGATGACTATGTCACCAAAATATCTATCATCGATCAACCAAATGAGTTGTGGTTAGAACCACACTTTACTCTAACCATGCTGATACTATGTCTATGAACACACCTTATAATTATTCATCTATCACAACCGCTACCAAAGTGTTGACCTATTTATCTACTAATCTTCTGGACGTAACCATTTTCCTGCATAACTGATTAATTATTTTTCACACCGATTGCATCTTACACTTCACCGATTATGATATATGACTAAACTAACTTAGTTTCCATCAATGACAACCAAAAAAATTCCTTCCAATTACTGCAACCATGTCAAATCAACATAATGCCAAAAAACTTACCCTTTGGCATTGATGGAAAATACTCTATTCTTCCCACTATAATCTCCCTTAGCATATTCTCTCCCTTTGACAGTAATTCCAAAGATGCACTTACATCCTATTAAAGGTTACCTTGAAGTTTATCTTTTTTGACTCTAAGGATGTATCCCATGACTTCTTCATGTTCTCCGATGCAATAATCTACTCAAGTAAACTAGACACCAACTTCTCCATAATCTCCAAGTTGCTCATGTTAGCTATAGCAAGTATCCCTTAAACCTTCTTCACATGCCTCTGCATGACCTCTAATGTAGGGGATAAGAATAATTTTATCTCTAGTATACTAACCATTTTGGTAGCTTTCTCCTACTGAATCTACTTCATCTTTTGAGATAACTCCACTTTCCTACTAAAATCAGTAGCTAATCTTGAAATGGGATCAAGCTTACTAGTTAAGCTCTCTAACTCCTTTTGTAGTTCAAATCTCTTCTCCTCCAAATCTTTCACAAAATTTGAATGATTAGAAACTCTAGTGAATATTTGCCATGTTTGACCAATGAAGTCTCAACACCTTTCACTAAAACTGTCAATTTCTCTTTATCTTTTGTAATCTTCTCCTTTGGTTTTCCTATCATCTTCTTCTCTAGTTTCTCCTCTGTCATTTTTACTATTGTAGACTGCAAATCTCATCCTTGATCTGAAATAGATTTTATCAATATGTTCAATTGATCTTTCATAGAATATTGTTCATCATACTTAACCTTAGGAACCAACTCAGCTAGGATATCTCTTGCTTGTCTCAATACTCTTTCTTTCTTCTTCTTTAATCTCATTTTATCTCTTTCATATTTCTTCTTCAATTCTTTAGCTTTTATCTTTGTTCTATCTACCATTGTGGTAAATATCTCTTTCTCTTCTACTTCCTCTTCTTATGTTACTTGCACTGGATTCTTCTTTCTCATGCTAGTCTCTCTAAGAATCATTTTCCTTCTCACATCATATTCCTCTACAACTTATTTCTAACTTTCTACTATCTCCTCTATCTTCTTAGAAATCAATATTTTAGTTTTCTCCATAGGGGATGATGAGGGAGTATTATATTTACCTATTGTGTCTTTAATAATTCTTCCATCTTCGTTGATTTGTTCTTGTGTTTCTGCTCTACCAGTTCCTACTCTTCCGGTTTGTGTTAACTAAACATCTTGCTCCTCAATGTCTTGAACATGAATAGGGATGTCAACAAGAACATCACCTATAATATCTTCATGAGTATACATGAGTCACCAATATCCTCAATCAGTGGTTCTTTACCCTTTTTATTCTCATCAACAACTTTTTCTACCTTTTCTTCTTGTTCTCCTTCATGTATCTTTTTCCTCCATATCTCCACTATCTCATTGTAAAAAATTGTGCATTACTAATAAGAATATTGACTAGTCTATTTTTAATTTTGAAGTCCTATCTATACACTTCCACCATAATCTTTACATCTTCAGGATTCAACTTTAGTTGCACTTGCATAAGTGCTTTTTCCATAATTTCTCTATCCATTCTCAATACATCTGTCCATCTGGCATGGATTAGATCATAAAGATCTTTAGGAATGGTCTTCTAAAGTTCACTTTGAGTCATAAAAAACTTTTGAAGGTTAAATATGATAGCCTCTTCTATCTTCTTCTTGTCTTCATCACTAAGGAATCTGTATCTTCTTTCTACTCCTCCCATTCTGCCTGTCTCTATTATGTCTTTTGAAATATAATCAGCACTAGGGGATTTCTTCATACCACTCTCCTTTAGTTTCTTAGCATCCTTGTCTAATTTAGTTTGAACATATTAAACTTTAGTAGATTCCTTTTGATCAGTCTTCTTATATGTAGATTTCCTCTTCCTTTTGTAAGTTTTCTTTACTAGTTCCACTATAGTTTCAACTTCTTTTACAATAGGTTTTCTCTGCTTTCTCTACACTTTTTCATAATTGGATAGAATTATTAATAATGGGTCTTTAGATGTAGCTACAAAAGTTCCAGATGTACTTTCTTCATCACTACCAAACTTCTGCTCTAGGGTAGATAACATCCTTCTAGTTTTCCTTTCAATAAGTAGTTTCTTTAACTGCATATTGATTTTAGAAAATGCCTCTTCATAAGTTCCAAACCTTTGTCCTTACCTATCCAAGGGTTTAGACAATAATTCAATTGCATGAAGTTGCACTAACTTTCCATCTACTTCATAACCCATATGTGGAACCCAATAATTTTTAGGTTCAACTACCATCATAATACAATAAGTGGTATCTACTAAGAAACATATATCATCTATGTATTTATCTACAATACTAGAAGGAATTATTTCATGCTTATGTATCTTACATTAAAAATCTTTGAAATAACCCCATATGAAATTATTAAAATTCTCACCTAATTCCTTGATAAACTCACTTATATACACAACTATCGGTTTATCATTTGACCAAACAAAATTTCCTCTACTGGGGAAGAAATTTTGGATGAATAAAAATATACATACCAGTAAAGAAACATACTTGAATGAATATTTCTTATCTTTCTTTATTATCTTCATATTCCCCAAGAACTGAATTTTGACCATTTGACATAAGTTATCTACTGAATCATCTTTTGCTATCCGATAACTTGCATGGATAGAACCACTGGGCAAGCTATTATCTCTTCTTGGTTGGTATACCTGATAACCAATTACCGTTGATGCGAACTAGAATTCTCTTGTTGGATATTACTAATTCATGGGGTAGTGATTGATACATTTAATATGTTTAATCACTACATTACTGAATGGGCATTCATACTGTTGTCATTTGTGGTTTGTCACTGATGTCAACATATGTTTCTATGAAGAGTACTAGCTGATTATGACAGTGTATGAACACCATACAGATCATTCAGAATGTGCGAAGATAGATGAGAAAAAAGGAAGATGTTGTGATCTTATATCCAACATCACATCATGGAAAGTTTCATATTGAATGAGCTACATATGTTTTTGTGAGGATTGGTCCCTAGACAGTGACAGTGGAAGCTGACAGAGTGAGTCTTTGTGTTTTTGGTATATCTTACAGATTGTAGTAACCCACCTCTAGTCTGATTTTATAAATGTTATGATTACTTTACGATGATAGATTATATGTTAGGAAATCATTGATGCGCATGATTTTACTGACCTCATACTTGCATGTGTATGGTTGATGTGTTTGTTTTATACTTCTGTTTGATGTGCCTGATGTGGTTGAGGGACGAAGTCGTAGTTACTTGCTTCCAAGATCTACACGATTGGTCGATCTCTGCCATTGTCTGTTATATATTTATATATGTATGTACATGTGGGTTTTGTATGCAAGTTTGCAAGTACCAGACATCGACTTCCCTAAATTATCAGGATGAGCGTGCCCTATCGCAATATCTCAAATGGTAAGAGATGGGAGATAATATACGGATCCAAAACTCTAACCTAAGCCCAATTGTCCTAGGATTGGACAAGTATCAGTCTGACTACCCTATCCAAATTTGTTAGGTTGACAAAGTTCGTGGATCCCTTCCTTGAGCTTGTTTGTTTTATTTGATGATCTTGATTTATTGCTTTTTGAGTATGTGATTTTCTATAGTTATGGTAATTAATATTATGGTTGGAAAATAATATTAAATTTAATTCCTATGTTTTTGTATGAATATTAATTAATTAAAAATTAAATATTAAGATATTTGGTTTTAATTAATTAATTGTATGAAAATAGGATTAATAATGTTCCATTAGATATTAAATAATTAATTGTATGTTTTAATTGTGATTTGAATATTAAATTATTTAATGAGAAATTATCATATTTACATGTGCTTTAATTAAGTTTGAATGTGATCTGTTTCAAAATGGTGACAACTTGTCTTTAGGAGTTTGAGTTGAGTTGTGCACAATTAAAAGATATTTTTAATTAATAATTAGTATTCTCTTTCAACTTAAGAGTGGGAATTTGAATAGTTGTTTAATGAGTCATCTAGGGTTTGCATGAATGGTGGAGTTGAATCCCTAATAGGAGGAATTTGCATTCATTTGGAGGGAATTAGGTTGTTGGAGATTTGTGGAGAGACTTCTTGGAAAATTTTAGACATTTTTCAGATTCTTGAGCTTTGTGTGTGCGCTTGAGTGTTTTGGTGAAGATTGCTTGTGTCTAGATTTGGGCTTTGCATCCACTATGTTTCAGATATGCAGGGCTGAGTTCTTCTATTGATAGATCTAGGAGATTCATCATTCTACAGGTATTTTATTACAGTTTCTAGCATTGAAATTGAGGTAGGGTTTGAGAAAACTTTCTTGTGATTTTATCTGTGGAATTTTTAGTATTTTAATATGCTTGGATTGATTTATTGTTATAGATCTATTTTTAGTTTTGCTTTCAATTTGGGTGTTAATAAACCCTTAGATTCTTGGCTTTTAGATTATTTTATAACTTGGCATAGTAGGGTTCTGCTATCAAAATTTTGAGAGGAAATTCACTATAGAAACCTTAGAAAATGAAAAATTAAACTAGCTATAGTGTAAACTATTGTATAGAGGAAATAATTAATGGGCAATTGAGAAAAAACAATTTTGGCATGGAAAAAATACATTATGGGTAAGAAAACCCAATCTTTGTTAAAAAATGACAGTTAGAAAAAAAAATAACCACAGTAGAAATTAATTGCTTCCAAATGATAGGAAATTACAATAGTAAATGGAAATATATTTGCAAGCAAATAGAGAAAAAAACAAAATAAGGAAAAGACAAAATTACCTTGTGTATAAAGCAAAAATTGTCATTTTCGAAAATATGATATTTATAAAAAGAATAAAAGTGAAGTTTTTGTCAAAGTGTTTGTATATATATATATATATATATATATATATATATATATATATATATATATATATATATATATATATATATATATATATATATATATATATATATATTATTTTGTTAGAAATTAGCAATGTAAAATAATGTATTATTATTATTTATGGCATTTTTTTTTTTTTTTTTAAAGTTAAAAAAAAATATTAAAAAAAATTGAAGGGGGCACGGGTCCCAACTCCGTACCCCACCTTGGCAGTCGAGCCCTGGGCGGTGGTACCATGGTACTATCGACAGAGCAGAGCTCTGCAGCGGCACCCGTGGGTGTCATGCGGTAGGGAAGGCCGTGGGCGCGGGTCTCCACAAGTGGGCCCCCCACATAGTTCTTCTTTGCACGTTTTTTATTTTTATTTTTTAATTTATAATTAAAGTTTGTTAATTTATTTTATTAAAAAGTTTTAATAAGTTTTATTAATAGAATTTAGTTTTTATTAATATTATTTATTAATAATTATTATTTTATAATAATAACTTTTATTAATAGAATTTAGTTTTATTAATAATTTTTACTGATAATTATTATTTAATAATAATAGTTTTTTTTAATTAGTAGACTTTGTTAATATTAATGTTTTCTATTAATAAATTTTTATTAATTATTATTATTTCATAGTAATAATAATTTTTCATTGTTAAGTTTTATTTAATATTGGTAAAATTTGTTAATAAGATTTATTAATAATTTTTATTCAATAATAGATAGAGGAAAATATTGTTTGGGATGTTAGGACTCTAGATAAAATTTATCTATTGCTTTTATTAATGGTCTAGTGGACTTTGTTTACTAAATGTTTTTAGTAAACTATTATTTAATAAGTTAATTAAATCTAGTTGGCCAAAAGATTAGGTTTAGTTAAATTGATTGATTATGAAATAGTCATTTAATATAGCCTAGGTATGATGTTTAAGATGTTTAGTTTTTACCATGGATGGGGTTGCAATTATGTGTTCAATTGGGCTTTTATTTAATATTGAAATGTATGAGTCATCTTATATCTTTACATGCATCTTTTCATACTGAAATTGGCTGTTTTATACAATATGATTTTATCCTTCCTGCTTGTTGGGTTTATCCGTTTTATGGGTGCTAGATGACCTAGGAAAGACAGAGGCTTGGGAATTGTATTCTATGTTTATGCTATTATTTTAATATTTTGTGTGTGTGTGTATTCTGATTATCATCCATGTCATGACCATTTGGGCTCATGTTGTATTGAGTTTTACTTCATATTCTATAGAGGAGAGTATGATATTGACTTTTATGTCCAATCCAAGGGATCCTATGTATATATTCTTTTGTGAACACTTTGAGAGTGTTTTGTGACATTATGGTTATGTGATAACCAGTGTGTTCCTACTATTTTGCAGAGCAATCCTGAGGGACATTATTATCATCTTGTGATCTATGTGAGATCTGTGAGCCTAGGGTAGTTTACCTAGATATGTAGTAGGGGGTGGCTTGCAATAAGCGTCGGGGCCCACAAGTGGCTGCCATGATCAATTATTGTTAAGTATCTTAATCAAGTGATAACATAATATAATATTAAGAGATTTTAAAATGAACCTAACAAGATAAGTTTCCTCGCCCTGACTTAGTGCTAGTATAGACTAAGGTGGGAATGGAGAAGATTATTATCCCCCTTTATAAGGGATGATTTGGCATAGTTGATGGCTTCATCTATACAAGAGGTCATTAACACCGTGTATGGTCACTTGGGTGCTAAGATCCAGAGAGATTACCAAGACAAAACTCAAGGGTTAGACGTACATGATGACACCTTCCTATGCATAGTCTAGTTATCCTACATGTGTCAGTTGCCTCTGGAATAGTGAGTCTTTCATGACATTATTACATTTCACCTCAAGTTAGAGAGCTTTCATGATCCTTTCCTTTGCTTGTTCTATTTTGTTTTTTAATCGAGTGGGATCTATTGTTATCTCCTCAGCACAGTGGGAGTGGACCATTTAGGTTCACGAGGTCAGGTGGTAGTGATTCTTTTACCATTTGAGATTTTGACGTTCATGCACCAATGCTGGATGATCCTTGTAGCAGTTGTTTCTTCTTGATCTTCATTGATGGAGTTGTGTTCTTCTTTCTCTTCTTCTTTGTGATCCTGTATCTTGTATCATTTTCTCATAGATAGCATGTGTACTTCTTTTCAGTTATTGTATTACATACCCTATGACATGTGTAGTGGATGTAGATTTATGGATACCTTATGGTATCAGTTGTTTTTATGTTATCTTTATGTGATGTTTCTTTTATCTTTCTTTGTTTATATGAGTTTTGTAATTGTACCTAATCTAATTAATTAATTTTATATTCATGTAATCTTCATCATGGAATCCTTGAGAGTTGTAACCTATGATGGTTGTTTATATTAATGTGAGTAAATGGTAATTTCTTCTGCATTGATGTTTATCTTGTATGTTAACTTTTTAAAAAAATATTATTTTGCAAACTTAGATGCATGTTTAGGTTAAGTTCTCCTGGGTTCCCTGGTGGGGCATTACACTTGGTATCAAAGCACTGAGTTCTACACTAGGAACTTTGGGAAGTTGTGTGCCCATTAGATGTCTAAACTGTTAAACTTGAAATAAACATAGACATATAACTCTTTTGTGTTTTGATAACCATTAAACTACATCTAAACATTTATGCTTTGTTTTTTTTTAATATCCTTAAGATATCACTTGCCTAGTGATTGTCATAGGTGTTTGGACTATTTATTGTGTATGGTTATTGTCTCTAATGCATCTAGGGTGAAGTACCCTTGGATGTCATGAAGTGATTACTCCCTTGAGTGTGGCTACCACTAGTCACCTTGTTATGTGGATGTTTTATGATTGATGATTTATTTTTAGTTGATTGATGAATCGTTCGTGATGTGTGGGGGCTAGCATTGAAATTTTGAACTTTCCTATGAATGGATTAGTCACCTAACTCTCTTTTCCTTATCTATTTTGTGATGCTAGTCACACTTAATTTATTGTTGAAATTGAGACCTCTCATGATTTAATGTTGGACTTATGATTCCCCCACTTGGGTTTTACCTTTTTGAGTTTTATGGTGGCTACTCTGAATGTTTGGTATTGTTGGTCTAGTTATGTATTAAGTATTGTTTCTATCATGTTCATCATGAATCCCTGATAGTATGTATAAGGGGGGACATCGCAGAGATGGTACTATATGTGTTGTGTGATATTAGAATCATTGTGTATCCTATATGTTTGCATAAGTGTTGCATTAATTAGATAGATTTTTATGAACTTCTCAACTTACTATTTGATTTAGATACGAATGTAAGTTTTATGCAATAGATCCTAGATGTTTTCTATGATTGTGTATGAATAAAGGTTTAGATCTATTTTTTGAATTGTTAATAAAAGATTGATCAATGTGATATTTTCAGTTGTTTCTAAACTAGATATTATATTGTTCTTAATGAGTGTATTTTATGTTCTTACTTTATGGCTTGTATTTAGATGTTATGTTTTGTTTTTAGTAAATGCTTCATGTTTGGGGGATTCATATCCTCATTAGTTGTAGGCTTCCAGGAGCAAGCCTAATCCTAGGGGGGGTGGATGTAGTAACCCACCCCTAGTTTAATTTTATAAATGTTATGATTACTTTATGATGATAGATTATATGAACTAGGAAATCATTGATGCGTATGATTTTACTGACCCCATACTTGCATGTGTATGGTTGATGCATTTATTTTATACTTCTGTTTGACGTGCCTGATGTGGTTGAGGGACGAAGTCATAATTACTTTCTTGTGAGATCCACACGATCGACCAATCCCCTCCATTATCTGTTATATATTTATATATATATGTACATGCAGGTTTTGTATGCAGGTTTGCAGGTACCAGACATCGACTTCCCTGAATTGTTAGGATAAGCGTGCCCTATCACAATATCTCAAATGGTAAGAGAGGGGAGATAATATATAGATCTAAAACCCTAACCAAAGCTTAATTGTCCTAGGATTGGACTAGTATCGGTCTGACTACCCTATCCGAATTTGTCAAGTTGACAAAGTTCCTAGATCCCTTCCTTGAGCTTGTTTGTTTTATTTGATGATCTTGATTTATTGCTTTTTGATTATGTGATTTTCTATAGTTATGGTAATTAATATTATAGTTGGAAAATAATATTAAATTTAATTCTTATATTTTTGTATGATTATTAATTAATTAAAAATTAAATGTTAGGATATTTGGTTTTAATTAATTAATTGTGTGAAAATAGCATTAATAATGTTCCATTAGATATTAAATAATTAATTGTATGTTTTAATTGTGATTTGAATATTAAATTATTTAATGAGAAATTATCATATTTACATGTGCTTTATTTAAGTTTGAATGTGATTTGTTTAAAAAAGGTGAAAACTTGTCTTTAGGAGTCTGAGTTGAGTTGTGCACAATTAAAAGATATTTTTAATTAATAATTAGTATTTTCTTTCAACTTAAGAGTGAGAGTTTGAACAGGAGTTGTCTAATGAGTCATCTAGGGTTTGCATGAATGGTGGAGTTGAATCCCTAATAGGGGGGATTTGCATTCATTTGGAGGGAATTAGGTTGTTGGAGATTTGTGGAGAGACTTCTTAGATTATTTTAGACATTTTTTAGATTCTTGAGCTTTCTATGTGTGCTTGAGTGTTTTGGTGAAGATTGCTTGCGTCTGGATTTGGGCTTTGCATACACTGTGTTTTAGATCTGTAGGGTTGAGTTCTTCTGTTGATAGATCTAGGAGTTTCATCATTCTACAGGCATTTTATTATAGTTTCTAGCATTGGAATTGAGGTAGGGTTTGAGAAAACCTTCCTGCGATTTTATCTGTGGAATTTTTAGTATTTTAATATGCTTGGATTGATTTATTGTTATAGATCTATTTTCAGTTTTGCTTTCAATTTGGGTGTTAATAAACCCTTAGATTCTTGGCTTTTAGATTATTTTATAACTTGGCATAGTCAGGTTATGCTGTCAAAATTTCATGAGGAAATTCACTATAGAACCCTTAGAAAATGAAAAATTAAACTAGCTATAGTGTAAACTATTGTATAGAGGAAATAAATTAATGGGCAATTGAGAAAAAACAATTTTGGCATGGAAAAAATACATTCTGGGTAAAAAACCCAATCTTTGTTAAAAAATGACAGTTAGGAAAAAAAATAACCACAGTAGAAATTAATTGCTTCCAAATGATAGGAAATTACAATAGTAAATGGAAATATATTTGCAAGCAAATAGAGAAAAAAACAAAATAAGGAAAAGACAAAATTACCTTGTGTATAAAGCAAAAATTGTCCTTTTTCCTTTTCTGGAAAAATACACAGAGCCATTAAATTTCCGTTTTTGAAAATATGATATTTAAAAATAAAATAAAAGTGAAGCTTTTGTCAAAGTGTTTGTATATATATATTTTATTTTGTTAAAAAATAGCAATGTAAAATAATGTATTATTATTATTTATGGAATGTTGTTTTTTTTAATTAATTTATTTAAAAGTTTAAAAAAAATATTAAAAAAATTTGAAGGGGGCACGGGTCCCAACCCTGTAACCCTCATTGGCAACCGAGCCCTGGCTGGTAGTACCATGGTACCGTTGATAGAGCAGAGCTCTGTCGGTGGCACCCATGGGTGTCGTGCGGTAGGGAAGGCCGTGGGCACGCGTCTCCACAAGTGGGCCCCCCCATGTAGTTCTTCTTTGCACGTTTTTATTTATTATTATTTTATTTATAATTAAAGTTTGTTAATTTATTTTATTAAAAAGTTTTAATAAGTTTTATTAATTGAATTTGGCTTTTATTAATATTATTTATTAATAATTATTATTTTATAATAATAACTTTTATTAATAGAATTTAGCTTTATTAATAATTTTTATTGATAATTATTATTTAATAATAATAGTTTTTTTTAATTAGTAGACTTTGTTAATATTAATGCTATCTATTAATAGTTTTTTGTTAATTATTATTATTTAATAGTAATAATAATTTTTCATTGTTAAGTTTTATTTAATATTGGTAAAATTTGTTAATAAGATTTATTAATAATTTTTATTCAATATTAGATAGAGGAAAATATTGTTTGGGATGTAAGGACTCCAGATAAAATTTATCTATTGCTTTTATTAATGGTCTAGTGGACTTTGTTTACTAAATGTTTTTAGTAAACTATTATTTAATAAGTTAATTAAATCTAGTTGGCCAAAAGATTAGGTTTAGTTAAATTGATTGATTATGAAATAGTCATTTAATATAGCCTAGGTATGATGTTTAAGATATTTAGTTTTTACCATGGATAGGGTTGCAATTATGTGTTCAATTGGGCTTTTATTTAATATTGAAATGTATGAGTCATCTTATATCTTTACATGCATCTTTTCATACTGAAATTGGCTATTTTATACAATATGATTTTATCCTTCCTGCTTGTTGGGTTTATCCGTTTTATGGGTGCTAGATGACCTAGGAAAGACAGAGGCTTGGGAATTGTATTCTATGTTCATGCTATTATTTTAATATTTTGTGTGTGTGTATTCCGATTATCATCCATGTCTTGACCATTTGGGCTCATGTTGTATTGAGTTTTACTTCATATTCTATAGAGGAGAGTATGATATTGACTTTTATGTCCGATCCAAGGGATCCTGTGTATATATTCTTTTGTGAACACTTTGTGAGTGTTTTGTGACATTATGGTTATGTGAGAACCAGTGCGTTCCTACTATTTTACGGAGTAGTCCTGAGGGACATTATTATCATCTTGTGATCTATGTGAAATTTGTAAGCCTAGGGTATTTTACCTAGATATGTAGTAGGGGGTGGCTTGCAATAAGTGTCGGGGCCCACAAGTGGCTGCCAGGATCACTTATTGTTAAGTATCTTAATCAAGTGATAACATAATATAACATTGAGAGATTTTAAAATGAACCTAACAAGATAAGTTTCCTCGCCCTGGCTTTGTGCTAGTACAGACTAAGGTGGGAATGGAGAAGAGGATTAGCCCCCTTTATAAGGGATGAGTTGGCATAGTTGATGGCTTCATCTGTACGAGAGGTCATTGACACCATGTATGGTCACTTGGGTGTCAGGATCCTGAGAGATTACCAAGATAAAACTCAAGGGTTAGACGTACATGATGACACATTCCTATGCATAGTCTAGTTATCCTACATGTGTCGGTTGCCTATGGAATACTGAGTCTTTCATGGCATTATTACTTTTCACCTGGAGTTAGAGAGCTTTCAGGATCCTTTCCTTTGCTTGTTCTATTTTTTTTGTTATCCAAGTGGGATCTATTGTTATCTCCTCAACATGGTGGGAGTGGACCATTTGGGTTCATGAGGTTAGGTGGTAGTGATTCTTTTACCATTTGAGATTTTGATGTTCGTGCACCGATGCTGGATGATCCTTGTAGGAGTTGTTTCTTCTTGATCTTCATTGATGGAGTTGTGTTCTTCTTTCTCTTCTTTGTGATCTTGTATCTTGTATCAATTTATCATAGATATCATGTGTACTTCTTTTCAGTTATTGTATTACATACCCTACGACATGTGCAGTGGATGTAGATTTATGGATAGCTTATGGTACCAATTGTTTTTATGTTATCTTTATGTGATGTTGCTTTTATCTTTCTTTGTTTATATGAGTTTTGTAATTGTACCTAATCTAATTAATTAATTTTATATTCACGTAATCTTCATCATGGAATCCTTGAGAGTTGTAACCTGTGATGGTTGTTTATATTAATGTGAGTAAAAGGTAATTGCTTCTGCATTGATGTTTATCTTGTATGTTAACTTTTAAAAAAAAAATTATTCTACAAAATTTGTATGTTTAGGTTAAGTTCTCCTGGGTTCCCTGGCGGGGCATTACACGGATGATATGGAGTAAGTTTATGTGAGCTTAGGAGATGAAAGACAAGGCACTGAAGGATGTTAATTGATCAGCACAAGGTACAGAATGCTGGATGATGTCACCTATGACATATAATCTAGAGAAGACTTATTTGGGAACCGACTTCAGAGGTATAGCGTTGATTTTGTTTTGGAAAATGTAAATTAAGGATGCCAGTCCTTAATTGTTGTAATAGAATCATTATATACTTGTTTTAGGTACCGTGTGTATCTTAGCAAGAGTTTATGTAATTAGGAAAGCCTAATGGACTGACTTGATCATGTAGAATGTAATAGGGTATATATGTAAGATCTTTTCTTTGGAAAAGATATGGAGAGAACATATGTGATGTGAAAGGAATTAAAAGAGTTGCAAGCTTGTGCCTACTAGATGTAGAGTAGAGGATTACTGGTGAACTTCATTGGAACTGATCAAGCAAAGATAGTTGCTGTCAGATAGTTCAAAATATTGTGTATTTCTTCATATACACTTGTTACGAATAGTGAGTTTTGAAGGTGGATTTAACCTTCTTTAGGTAGTGATCCTGAGCCCACCCTTCTTTCTTGACTCCTACCAGGGTCTGTCCTCTAACAAGAACTGTGTATTGTAATGTTTCAATATGCTCCTAACAAGGATAAATCTTCTAAATAGGATACTATACTATCAGTACATCATTTGTGGGTGATAATTCCCATCGAGCTTTTTACCTTAAACAAGGTTTCCCCAAGACCAAAATATTATGTTGTTGTGTTGGCATTCATTGTGTTCATTAGATCTGATATTGCTGCTACTCAAAGTTTAAATTTTAATAATCTTTCATACAACTGATTCACACCCCCCCCACCTTAGTTGTATTATGGATTGTTATTCCTAACAATTGGTATCATAGCTACTAGTCCTTAGAGAGAAAGATTAATAGCTTGAGGTGATCTTGGAGATGGCATTCTATAGGAAGGATAATCCAAAATTTGATCTTGAGAACTTTGACAGTTGGAAGAACAAGATGCAAACTCATTTGTTCTATTTAGGCATTGACTACTGGTTGATCATAAAGAGTAAGGTAGCTATAAAGTCTAAGAATGACTTACCATCAGCTACTGAAGATGAGAAGAAAATATTTTTACTTAACATGATTGCAAGGGAAGCATTGATTAGTGCACTCTCTGAAGGAGAATTTACTGAAGTTAAAGACTTGGATTTGGCATACCAAATTTAGGAAAGATTAGAAGCACTATATGAAGGCAACAAGTATACCAAGAAAGAAAAGTTACAATATTGAAAAAAAAGATGGAGAAGTAGAGAGATGTTGATTGCAAAGCTAACTACCTTTGAAGCTGCTAAATTGGGAGATTCTGTACGTAAAGTTGAATCTACATTTAAAGCATCGACACATAAGAAGATAATGTCTACACTTCTGAGCACTAGCAATGAGAATGTAAAATAAGAGTTTGGTGAATATGCTGAGGAATGAGAATAGATATAGGTAGAGGAAAGAAAGATGGATGAACTTGTTGCACTGATTTCTAGAAGAGAAAAGAGAGGCAAGGGTAAATTTGAAGGAAAATTACATTTGAAATGTTTTTCATGCAATAAGGTAGGTCATTTTTCATCTAGATGTCCTACAAGAGTTCCTAAGTACAAGCCTAAGTTTTTCAAATCTGAGTACTCAAAGGATAAGGAATGTTATTATGCTAGTGAAGGAATTTCTGATGATGATAATTTAGATTATGAGGAGATTGGATTTGTTGCTATTAGAGATGAACTAGTACATGAATAAAAAGCTTTAGTATCTCATGTTGATAAGAAATATGAATGGATCATAGATAGTGGTTATTCACATCATATGACTAGAGAAAAAAAAAAGTTTGTTAAATTAGAAAAGTATGATGGTGGTGTTGTGAGGTTCGGAGACAATCTTCCTAAACCTATCATAGGAGTAGGATCTATTACTTTGGATGGAAAAACTAATACTGATAATGTACTACTTGTTGATGGACTCAAGCATAACTTATTGAGTGTTGGATAGTTGATGGATAAAGAGTTTCAGTTACATTTCAATGATGGTAAATGTTTTATCAAAAGTAAGGTAGGAAAATTGATTGCAACCCGTACTAAATATAGAGATAATGTATTTGAATTAAATACATCTGGAGCCTCTTGCTTTGTTGCAAAAGTAGATGATAGTTGGTTATGGCATAGAAGGTTTTGTCATGTTGACTTTGACAATATTGTGAAGGAAAGTTTGACTAAAGCAATAAGAGATCTAACAAAGATTGTGAAACCATCTAACACTATATGTAGAGAATGTGTTATGGGAAAACAAAATAGAAGCTATAACAAAAGCAAAGCATATACATCAAAAGAAAAGTTGGAGCTGGTAAATATAGACCTATGTGGACCCACAAGGAAAAAAATCATAATATGGTGAAAGGTATTTCATACTTCTTTTTTTATGACTTTTCTAGAATGATGTGGGTTACTTAAAAGAAAAATCAGAAGCATTTGATAAATTAAAGATATTCAAGGCAAAAGTAGAGAATGAATCATGCTTAAAGATAAAATGTTTAAGATTAGATAGAGGTGGATAGTTTACTTCAAACTTATTCAATTCATACTGCAAAGAGCATGGAATACAAAGACAAAAATTTTCTCCTAGGACTCCACAATAGAATGGGATAGCTAGGCGAAGAAATAGGACTATACTTGATGTTGCTAGGACAATGTTTCTTGAAGGAAACATATCTCATGTGCATTGGAGAGAGGCTATTGGGACAACAATGTACACATTGAGTAGAGTTCAAATCAGAGAGGGTACAAATAAGACCCCTTGTGAATTATGGTTTAATCATACTCCTAGTATAAAATATTTAAAAATATTTGGTAGCAAGTGCTTTATCAAGAGAGATGATGAGATAGGGAAGTTTGATTCTAGAAGTGATGAAGGAATTTTCCTTGGTTACTCTACTAAGAGAAAGGATTACAAATGTTTCAAACTGAGATTAAGAAAAATGATTAAAAGTAACAATGTGAAGATAGATGAAAGGTTTTAGATACAAGAGATAATGTATGACTGTAATCAGGTTACAAAAATCAAAGAGGTTGTTGTTGCAGAAGAAGAAGAAATTATTGAGACTAAATGTGAAAAAGAGATTTGTGATAATGACATAGATGAGGCTAATGAGGTTCCTAAAACTCCAAGGTATGTAAAGAACAATCATCCTGAAAATCAAATTATTGGCAATACTAATCAAGGAGTATTAACTAGATCAAAGGTTAGAGAAGAAATCTATTTGATTTCTCAACTTGAACCAAAGAATATAGATGAAGCTTGCAGAGATGAATCTTGGATAAATTCTATGAAAGAAGAGTTAGATCAGATAAAGAAGAATAACACTTGGGAATTGGTTCCTAGACTTAAGAATAAAAATGTGATAGAAACTAAATGGGTTTTCAAAAATAAAATGAATGAAGAAGGAGTTGTAGTAAGAAAGAAAGAAAGACTGGTATGTAAAGGCTACTCTCAACAAGAAGGTATAGACTTTGAATAAACATTTTCTCCTATTGCTAGAATAGAAGTTGTGATATTATTCTTGGCTGATACTACACATAAAAACTTCAAAGTGTATCAGATGGATGTAAAATTTGCATTCTTGAATGGAGATCTTGAAGAAGAAGTATATATAGATCAACCTAATGGATTTCCTTTATGCGAAGATGGAGACATGGTATGAAAGTTGAAGAAAGCATTGTATGGGCTGAAGCAAGCTCCATGGGCTTGGTATGCAAGGTTAGAAAAATACCAACTTCGGCTTGGATTCAGAAAAGGTAATGCTGATAGTAATTTGTATTTAAGAACTTGCGAAGATGGAGTTTTGATAATAGAAGTATTTGTTGATGATATTATCTTTGGAGGTAATGATGATCTATGTGAGAAATTTTCTAAATAAATGGAAAATGAATTTGAGATGTCCATGATTGGAAAAATGAAATTCTTTCTTAGACTGCAAATAAATCAGAGAAAAGATGGCATTTTTATTTCTCAAACTAAATATCTTAAAGAAATATTGAAAAAGTTTGGAATGGAGGATTGTAAACTAGTTGGTACTCCCATGGTAACTGGTAATAAGTTTACAACTGATGATGAGTCAAAGTGTGTTTTTTAGACCAAGTACAGATTAATGGTTAGAGGATTACAATATCTAACTCACACCAAACTAGATATTACTAATGTTGTTGGAATTGTGGCTAGATATCAGGAATAACCCAAAGAAACACACCTACCTACTGTGAAAAGGATATTGAGATATCTAAAAGGAACAATAGACTATGGCTTATGGTATAAAAAAAATGATAGCTTTGAACTTCATGCTTATACTGATGCTAATTGGGTAGGAAACATTGATGACAGAAAGAGTACTAGTGGTGGTTCATTTTTCCTTGGGAAAAAGTTGGTTTCATGGCTAAGCAAGAAGGAAGATTGTATAGCTCAATCTACTATGAAATCATAGTATGTTGCTGGTGCTATAAATTGCACTCAAATTATTTGGATGAAACAAATGCTGACAGACATTGGAATAAACTTTGATGAGCCTGTTGTTATCCATTGTGATAACACCAGTATAGTGAATATGTCAAAGAATCTGATGATGCACCCTAAAACTAAACATATTTCTATCAAGTATCACTTCTTGAGAGACAAGGTGGCAGAGAAGGAAATAAAATTAGAGTATATCAGTAAAAAGGAAAAAATTGTAGATATCTTAACAAAATTGTTGCAAAAAGATACCTCTGAATATCTTAGAGGTATGCTTGGGCTTCAGACCCCTCCCAGTTAGAATTAAATGATGTAGGGATGCATCAGTCTAGAGGTTTTCAAAGCCTTATCATATTCTGGACTAGATGTCAGGATCTACTCCTTAGGGGGAGTGATCATAGAAGGAAGGTGTTAAAGAGTAGTTGTTGACTCATGGCACCCTTTTTCCATTTCTGTCAAAGGGAGAGTGTTGCTATGAGAAAATCAATACTATATGGGGAGATTGTATGTAGTAATGTTTGGTTGCAGAGGTTTGGATTGATATAACTTTGGGATGATGGATTTTACCATATGTTGACATCAATGCCAAAGGGGGAGTTTGTTGGATATTGCTAATGCATGGGGTGGTGATTCATACATTTAATATATTTAATCACTACATTACTGAATGGGAATTCATACTCTTGTCATTTATGGTTTTTCACTGATATCAACATATGTTTCTATGAAGAGTACTGGCTGATTATGACAGTGTACGAACACCATACAAATGATTCAAAATGTGCGAAGAGAGATGGGAGAATAGGAAGATGTTGTGATCTTATATCCAAGATCACATCATGTAAAGTTTCATATTGAATGAGTTACAGATGTTTTGGTGAGGACTGGTTCTTGGATAGTGACAGTGGAAGCTGACAGAGTGAGTCTCTGTGTTTTTGGTATATCTTACATATGAAATGGAGTAAGTGTATGCGAGATTAGGAAATGAAAGACAAGGAATTGAAGGATGTTAATTGATCAATGCAAGGTACAGAATGTTGGATGATGTTAGTTGTGGTGTGTAATCTAGAGAAGACTTATTTGGGAGCTGAATTTAGAGGTGTAGCATGGATTTTGTTTTGGAAAATGTAAATTAAGGATGTCGGTCCTTAATTATTGTAATAGAATCATTGTATACTTGTTTTAGGTACCATGTGTATCTTAGAAAGCATTTATGTAATTAGGAAAGCCTAATGGGATGACCTGATCATGTAGAATGTAATAGGCTATATATGTAAGATCTTTTCTTTAGAAAATATATGGAGAGAACATATGTGATGTGGAAGGAATTAGAAGAGCTATGAGCTTGTGTCTGCTGGATGTAGAGTAGAGGATTACTGGTGAAATTCATTGGAATTGATCAAGAAAAGATAGTTGATGTTGGATAGTTCAAAAGATTGTGTATTTCTTCATATACACTTGTTGCAAATAGTGAGTTCTGAAGGTGGATTTAACCTTCTTTAGGTAGTGAGCCTAGGTAGTGAGCCCACCCTTCTTTCTTGACTCCTAATAGGGTTTTTCCTCTAATAAGAACTATGTACTATAATGTTTCAATAAGCTCCTAACATGGCTAAATATTCTAACCAGGATACTATACTCTCAGTACATCATTTGTGGGTGCTAATTCCCATTGTGGTTTTTACCTTTAATAGGGTTTCCCTGAGACCAAAATATTGTGTTGTTGTGTTGGCATTCATTATGTTCATTCGATCTTATATTGCCGCTACTCAAAGTTTACAGTTTAATAATCTTTTATACAACTGATTTACCCCCCCCCCCCCCCCCCTCAATTGTATTGTGGATTGTTATTCCTAACTTCTCTATCTTTAGTATCGTCTATTATCATGGCTCTTTCATCTTTTTCTAGATTTGGTTAACTCAGTAACCAAATGTGTTGCAACCATTCTTAGTTTCTTAGTTTACATTTCGATCCTTGAGCTCAAAAAATAGTAACTCTATGAATCACTACCTTTGAAATCTTACACTGCTTTTCCAACCAAATGAATTGGTCATGTAGTCTAGTGAACACATAGAGAATCTAATCGGGATAGAATTCAATGAGAATATCCATCACATTTGTTAAACCTTTCACCTATAGATGTTTGAATTCATCTCTCAACACACCATCAGTACACATAGTCTCATATTCTTGTTTAATAGCACTAGATGTCAATTCTTAAATATTACAATGAACATAAGACCAAACATATTTAATCAACAACACCCGTGAAGGAATCATAGTTAGGGAACCTAACATATCAATCTTCGTTTCTTCGATTAGATGAATATTGAACACTGGTTGAGGCTTCTAAACAATATTTATCAGAATAGGTGTATCGGCTCTTCTTTCCATGTCAACCAACTACAATATTCAAACAATTCAGTTGTCAACTAGATAGATAACACCACACAATATATCAGTTAGGGATCTTGATAAATTGATAGAAAAATAATATCAAGTGATCAAATGAATGTAAAGGTAAAAATAAATATCACTTCCCTCTTTTTATCATAAATTTATAACCATTTCATGCTTCCAATAGTAAAATAGTTCTTTCCCAATGATAGGAATAGTATCATATCATTGATTTATTGCATATCCACCGATAGGTATTCCAATAGTTAAAACTAATATCAAATGGTAAGAGAGGTGTACCATGAAAATTTAATTCCAATCTCTATATAAACATCAAAAACTCCATAATATTCATCAATACCAAAATCAGATCATCTTACACCATAATGTGCATATAGATCTTACTACTCTCGGATCTAGGGGATCAATAAAGGATTTTTCTTTAAATGCCCCCCTAAGAAAATAATGTGCTTAGTTTGAAGTAGAATCCTCTACACTAGAGGATGGTGAATTCCCTTTGGGTATTTTTTATCTTTCCTATTTACTGTAATACCCCAAAAATGGGCTATAAGTTCATTAATCTCCTACATCGACAATTCGAACGAAATCGACATCAAAGTCCTAATCTAAGGCACATCTAAACATCATCGAATCATAATTGATTATCTTAAATTCTGCATCGGGAAATATTCCTAGTAATATTCCTAATCATCTTAATTATCTTTAATTTAATGATTATTTGGCAATAAATCACATTTATCCTAAGTTTGATTAATTGAATATTTTTATATTTAATTAATTAGATTTAATATTTGCCACTTAATTGTTTAATTAAATTTAATTCTATCTATTATTAATTGTATTATTTAATTTTGACAATAAATCAAAATTCCTATCTTTAATTGATTAAATTCTTATTTAATTAATTAAAGCATGTTGTCATTATTTAATAATATAATTTTTAATAAAAGTTTGGTAAAATAGTTAATTAACCCATAAATTAATTATTTTATTTCAAAAATCAGTTGAGTTGAGGATAAATCACTTTATTTATTTATTTAATTCTTAATTATTATGCATATTCAAAAGAAACAGTTAAACTCCAGATCAGAAAATCAATGCAAGTTATTGACTTTTTGGAACTCAACATCCTTTTGGAGTTCAAAAAGCTGATCTAAACTCTAATTTGAGTTAAAACGCTATTTTTGCATGTTTTTGCATGATTTTGAGAATTAACTATCTTTCATGATCAGATAACTCAAAAATCAAGATGAGTTAATTTGAGTGATTTATGGCTTTTCCCATGCACCTCCAAAGCCCTGGATTTCTATAAATTAAGGCTTTAGCTCTTCACAAATCATCTCATAGTTTGCACAATCACGCTGGAGAATTGGAATTGAAGAATCAAAGCTCTTGCGAATCGACATCTTTGTGAGATCAATCTTATTTTTGCATTCATATTTCATATCATTGTTAGATTAGCATTGCATATCAATTTTCAATAGCATTCATAGCATATCAATTTCCATACTAGCATAGATTTTTATCAAGTTTTTCATTATTATTGCATAGAAAATATCAAAAATATAGATTAATTGCATTCAATTTCATATCCATCTTTTGCATTCAAATCCTTCATTTAGGTGTCATCTAGGTCACTGATCTCGATAATAATAATCTGAGAACATTAATCTCGCACCTATTAGAAGGCAGTAAATCGCTTGGTTAGATAGCTTTCAATTTTGCACGATTTTGATTATCACTAACCTCTAATGTTTTACTAAGTGTTGTGTCTACAGATCAGGTACAATTTTCACACACACATTTACCATCCTTCTTCTCTCCTACTTTCTTCCAAATCTTCTTTATTTCTTGATCAATTGCCTTAGCATCAACAATCTTTTTACCTTTTCTATCCTCTGACCGATAGGATGACTGGTTTTTGAACTGATAGTCTTGTGCAAGATGACTAAACTTGTGGAAAATAAAGCATTCCATACTAGTTGACATCCAATGTACAATATTACCTCTTTCTACTCTCATTCTATAATTTATCATTGGTTGACCATAATTTCCACATACATAAAATGTTACATCAAATTGTTTTTCCCTTCCATTAGGGCTTACCGACTTGACCATAGATCTAGGAACATAAGCTTTAGTCCTATAATTTTCAACTTTATGTCTATAACTATTACATGCAAAATAGCATCCATCAAATATACTACCATTGGATCTACTTCTAGATCTAATGTTGGATCAGGATCTACAATCATATGTAGTATGACCATACTAATAACAATTATAGAAATAAAAATCAAATAAGTAGGGTTTTTTCATAGGTTTTCTCCTACATACATTTGTAGTGTTCTTAGGCTTTCTACAGTTATAGAAAGTAGGTCTATTAGGTTTCTTACCTGCATTGCTTGGCTCTTCCTTCTAGTCTCGTGTCTTCTCAGGTTTAGATTTAGATGAGTGTTCAACTTTAAATGTTCCTTGAATAGTGTAACCAATACCGATTTTACCATTATCTCTCCTTTGGTTATTTAATTGTTCAATAATATTTTGTGAGCTTTCATTGCACTTTCTCATTTTCTCATTGATTCTTTCTCAAATTGTACATCATTCTTTAACTTTTCATTCTCATCTCTAAATCTTTCATTCTCACTTATGACTTGCAGATTTTCTTCAGCAACATCATGCATCTGACTTCTGTATAAGGTAAATTTATACCTTAGTGTATTAAGTTATTCATCTTTAGCCTTTAGGACATCCTAAAAAATCTTCCTTTCACTTTCAAATGTTCTCTTTCCTTTTAGATCTTCACACATCTTGGCAGATTGACTTTCAAGTTCTCTTTTCACATTTGTCACTTCTTCTTTAAGTCCTTTATTATTTTCTATCAAATATGCAGTTTCTTCTTCATAATCTTCAAACATACTACCTTTATATAGCTCTTCAATATAATCATGACTCTCATTCACCTATTCAATGAGTTTTCTCCTTATTTCCAATGATTTCTTCAGTTTCTCCTTCAGCTCATGGATCACCTTGTGTGCACTCTCAAGTTCCATTTCATGTCTCTAACTCTCCATAGTTATAGATCTTCCCCTCAAGCTGTTAGACTTGTCAAAAAGAGGACCAGTGATCTGATACCAATTGTTAAAATTTTTAAGCACTGAGAGAGGGGGGGGGGGGGTGTGAATCAATGTTAAAAAGTTAAAACTAATTTAACCATCGATCTAATTAACCTTAATAATACATTTCAAATAGTAAAGCATATAACTAAAGTAAACAAATAAAATATAGCAATATTAGACATCCAAAAAATCATCACACATGACACAATGATTTTTACATGGAAACCCTTGGTTAGAGAGAAAAACCATGATGGGGATGACACCCACAAGCCCACTACTATAGTAAATGATTTTTCCCTATTAGGAGCTTACAATTACCCTTTTCTAAGGGTTCACCCTATTAGCAATGACTAATACCTTGTTAAAAGTACAATCAGATCTGCAAAGATCCAACATAATCTTAACATTGTCAAATCTATATTAGTTGCCATAATATAAACCAGAAATTACTTGCTTGACATAAATGATAGGACAATAACTTATCTAACCTTTCTACTATCATGTATTTCTTTGATATTGGTCGGTCTTCATCATCAGCTCTATCTGATAATCAATCTTCAACATTACTATTAGTTATAGTAACAATCTCCCTGTTTGGCATTGATGGAAACACTAACAAATTCAATGTTCAATTGATGATGGTACACTTCACTATCACTCATATATTGTACTCCCTCTGAGTAGTAACTTATTCTTGTATGTTCATTTTGTAATCTTTCTCCTTCTATACTATTCCTCTTTGACAATTTCCTTTTCTAATTCCCTCTGTATTATTCATCAGTAGATGAACAACATTCTCCTTCTTTTTATTCAGAAATCATCAATGATGATCTCCATCTTTCATATATTCTCTCTCTATTCCAATAATCAATTGGTTTACTCTCCCTCATTTAGTAAACTTCTCCTGCAATAATGTCATTCATCTACCTCATAATAATCTCCATCTTTGACAAAAATGCCAAAGAAGCATAAAATTCTCAAATTATACCTCAAGTATATAAATTTTCCATTACAGTCATCAACATCCTTCACACCTTCAGGATTCACCTAAAGAGTGAACACTAGAATCAAATCAAAAAATACATATTCTAATGAGTTCCTGAATTGATGCAGCATGCATCTTGCCTTAGTGCATATTGGATAGGGGAAGAACCCCTAACTTACCTCAGAGATACTCAAAGGCATCATTCGGTAGTTGTTTAGTAAATATGTCAGTTATATGTTCTTTAGAATTCACATTATCCAATGTCACATGCTTATCTTGTACTTTCTCTCTCAAGTAGTGATAATAAATATACGCTTTGTCTTTGAATGCATCACAAGATTATTTGATATGTTAATAGCACTGGTATTTTAATAATAAATTGTAATTTAAAGATTAGTAATCTCTTCATGCATACCTTCTAGTAATTGTTTAATCTAGACAATATTAGAACAATTCATAGCTGCAGTAACATACTCAGCTTCAATAGTAGATTGTGAAATACAACTATTTTTCTTGCTTAACCATGTCACTAGCCTTTCTCCTAAAGTTCTAGGATCAAAATTTCCTCTTTTGTGTATAAAAAACCAAAATCTTCAATCCCTTTCAAATATCTGAATATCCTTTTAACTACAAAAAAATTATGTCTCCTTTAGGTTTGCAGAAAACCTTGCAATAATACCAACTAGATGTGCAATATTTGTTCTACTGTGACAACATATTATAGCTTACCAATCATAGATCGGTAAAGTGTCTCATTCACTTCCTTAGTGTCATCTTCCTTTGACAATTTACAACTAGTATCCATCGGTGTTCCAACCGGTTTTGAGTCTTCCATATTGAAAGTCTTTAGGATTTCCTTGATATACTTTGATTGTGTTATGCAGATCCCATCCTGAATTTGAAGTCCAATAAAGAATTTAATATCTCCAATCATAGACATCTCAAATTCCTTTCTCATTTCCTTGACAAATGATTTAGACATTATCTCATTACCAACAAATATAATTTTTCATCTACAAATATCTCAGAAATCATAATTTCATCACAACTATCACATTTCAAGTATAAATTATTGTTATCACTAGTCCTTTCAAATCTAGTCTAAATTGAGTAAGAGTGTAGCCTTTCATACCATGCTCAGGGTGCTTTCTTTAATCCATATAAATCTTTATGTAGTTTTCATACCACATCCTTATTGCTTTTGAGAAAAAATCCATCAGGTTGATCAATGTAAACTTCTTCTTCAAGAATTCCATTTAGAAATGAAGACTTAACAACCATTTGATAAACTTTGAATCCTTTGTAAGAAGCATATGCAAGCAATATTCTTACACCTTCTAATCTAGCAACATGGGAAAATGACTGACCATATTCAATACCTTCTTTTGTGCATACCCTTTGCAAATTGATCTTTCTTTATTTCTCATCACATCTTCTTTCTCATTGAGTTTATTTCTAAAAATCCATTTTGTTCCAATTACATTCTTGTCCTTAGGTCTCAGTACTAGTGACCAAGTGTTATTCTTTTCAATTTGATCTATTTCTTCTTTCATAGAATTTATCCAGTCTTTATTTCCTAGTGCATCCTTCAATAATCTTGGCTCAAATTTTGAAATCAAACATGTGTTATCTTTCAACTTACTTCTTTTCACGATTCCTATATTCTTGCCTCCAATAATTTTTCTTGGTGAGTGGTGTCTTCTCACATATTTTTCTAATACACTCTTGGTAGACTGTTCATCAGTGTGTTCATCTCTCGATGGAGGATCATCTTGATCATTGGTTCCTTCTTTTTTCTACTTGGTTGTGTCAATCAAGTTACCTTCCTATACATAGACAAATATTTTGTAATCCTCAGGTTCCTTTTTTCTATCTTCTTCATTCCTTTATGCAAATTCATCAATCCTCACATTTTCACTTTCAACAATTTTGTTAGTGGCTTTGATCAAACATTTATATGATTTTCTCTTTGATGAATAAACAAGAAATATATCTTCATCTCCTTTACAGTCAAACTTTCCATTTCTAGAATCTTTCAATATGTAGCACTTACTTACAAAATTTTTAAAGTAACTTACATTTGGTGTGTGACCAAACTAGAGTTCATATGGTGTCTTGTTTGTACCTTTCTTCAACTGAACTCGGTTGAGAGTATAAACTGCAGTACTTATGGCTTCTCTCCAAAATATTTGTGCAACCTTTTTGTCAATCAACAAAGTTCTAGCACTATCTACAATATATCTATTCCTTCTCTCAGCTATCCCATTTTTTTGTGGAGTCCTCAGTGAAGATACTTATCTCTTGATTCCATGCTCATTTTAGAAGATAGTAAATTCATCAAAGATAAATTCACCTCCTCTATCAGATCTTAAACACTTCAGTTGTTTACCTTTTTCCTTCTCAAATCTTTCTTTTTACCACTTAAACATTTGAAATGCATTAGATTTTTCCTTTAGAAACATAACAGACACCATTCTTGAATAATCATCAACAAACAAAATAAAGTTTTGATCTCCATAATAGCTTTGAACTTTCATAGGACCACAAAGGTCAGTGTGAACCAATTCCAAAATACCATTGGTAGAGTAGGATTTTCTTGAAAAACTTGAATTAGTCATCTTACCAATTTGACATTCCTTGCAGATAGCTTTATCAGGTTTTCTTAGTTTCAGTAGACCTCTGACTCTACTCTTATTACTTACTTTGATCAAGTTATCAAAATTCACATGACACAATCTCTTATACCATAACTATACATCTTCAGTTTTAACAAACAAGAAAATATTTTCACCAGTATTAAGATAAAATAGATAACTTCTTGATTGTCCACTAGTTCCAATCAGATCTCCATCAACACCATAAATTTTACCTTTCTATTATGAAATTCCAATCGGTGGCCAGTATTGTTCAGTTGTGAAACACTCAACAGATTATAGTTTAGTCCTCTAACCCAATATGCATCATTACATTTCATCTTATCATTTAATACATTGGATCCCTTACCTTTCATAGGGCACAGACCATTTCCAAATCTAAAAAATCCCCCATCATACTCTTCAATATTTTCAAACTTATCAATATCACCAGTCATATGATGTGAACAACTACTATCAATAATCCATGGGTCTAGTTTACTCACATGAGAAACAAGTTCTTTTTCATCTTCATGCTTTTCTTCATCTAAGTCTTCCTTTACTACAACATAGAAAACTTCATATTCTTCTTCGGTATCATCAGATTCATCATCAGTTACACCTTCCTTAGCTAGGTAGCAAGAATTCTTACCTTTGTCCTTAAAATTTGTGAATCTTTGGTGTTAGTTGTCCCTTTTTTCATTCTTATCATTCGTGTCATTTTGAGGACATCTATATGAAATATGACCAATATTATTATAATTGAAACATTTCAATGGTAACTTGCCGTTGTACTTTCCTTTACCTCTAGGTAGTCTATTAGCGAGTAGTGCTTCCAATTCTTCCTTATCTTTCACTTTGTTTAGGATACTATCATATTCATTTACATGTGAATTACTATGATTTTTTCTTTCTCTTCCTAATGGTCCAATGCTCACATATGTCTTGAAGGTAGTTTCAATGGTCGGTATACTATTATCATAATTGTTAAGCTCAAACACAATCAACTTACTAATTAGGGCTTCAAGAGTAACAATATTGTTCAGTATAGATCTCAATTCTTGAATAGAAGATACTCTAATAGCATATTTAGAAGATAGAGTTCTCAAGATTTTGCTCACCACTTCTTCATTACTCAATATTCTACTAGCACATCTGATGGCACTCACGACTTCCTTGATTCTGCTACTATATTGTGTGATGTTCTCTTTATCCTTCATTATCATTTCACATACTTTCCTCTCAAAATATTAACCTTAATCTTTTGTGCATGTTGATCTCCTCCATAGATAAGTGTAAGCTTGTCCCACATCTCTCTTAAATGTCATTGAATTGAGCATTGGAGAGGGAAGAAGAAATCTCTATCATAACTGAGTTGTGTTCCTACTTTTCTCTCTTCTGATCAATTGTCAAAGGTCTGGTAGGTGGTGGAGTGTAGTCATTATCTAGTAGATGTAGTGTAGATTCCCCAATCTCAGATATATAAAATCTCATTTTGTTTCCCATGTTGAGAAACTTTCCTTGTTCAACTTAGGTACTTTCCTCCTATACATTTTTGGATCTTTTAATCGAGTCTTTTCAACTTATCTCTTGAGAGTACTTTTATCTAATACCAATTTTTGGATTACAAGGGGGGTGAATCATTAATCCTTGATTCCAAATACCTTAACAACTTTTCTCTGATTAACTCGGTAGCATCTCAATTAAACACAATTCACTATTTACTGACAATAGTAAAAAAAATTTTACAATTAGTAAATCATTCATACAAATCATTCACAACATGTAACACCAATATTTAACGTGGAAACCCAGCTTTGGGAAAAACTATTGTGGGAATTATTACCCACTAATAAAATTCTCTTCTAAAGTACGTTCGGTTAAGAGCCAATCTAGTTAAAGATTAAAATACACATTGTTAAGTGTGACTTGGTCAAGGGATTTAACTCAGATTTGTTAGGATCTTCACCCTGTTAGGAGTGGCCTTGTTAGAGGGTTTCAAACACTCTTTAGAATGTTACATTTTTCAAGGATTTTACAATAATACTATTAGGTCTGCTCTGTTAAGAGACTTATTTATTACAAATTCTAGTAAGCTACAATAAATAAAATGACCTATAGATTTGCAACTATCTTTTCTCAATTAGATCCTTTGTGTGCTCTTCAATCTTCACTTCAATTCTTCATTTTTATTGGCATCAACACTTCATCAAATCCTTCTTTTCCACTTGGAATCTCTCTATTCATTCTTCACTACTTCAGTCGGTGACCCTTCAAATATTCAATTTGCCAGCCATTTTTCCATGCAAGATCATCCTTTATATAGATAAATTTTGCCTCTTAATCTCCTTTATTACATTTTTCTTTGATCAATCTTAACCTTTCAATTCATTGTACCTTGAATTTGGATCTCGGTAAAACATTTTCTTTTCACCTAGAAACTTAAAATTTTCTTGAAACTTGTTCAATCTCTTTTGCCACTTAGATGTTGTCATAGATATTCACCTTGATTTTTTTGTATCTGTAGACCTCTTGTAACTAACTCTCCTTGTCATCATGATCATCCATCTCATCATACCTAATCATTAAATGTTGATTTAATCCTTATTTAATATATGTTCCTTGCTCGATGTTCTTTATTTAAATTTTGGTTACATCACTCGTTTCCCAAACCTTTCTTTTCTATTTGGTGCCTTGAGTTCCTTTTGGCTTACTGAGTGACTTTTCATTTTACCTTTACTTTACCGAGTGAATTTTCTTTCTTGGTAGCCAAAAATCTTTTTCTTACTGACTTGTCAAATCTTCATCATCATGCTTTACCGACTTAACATAATCATATGTTAGGTAGAAAATAATTATATCAACATAATCTTAACATTGTTTGATTTGTATCAGTTGCCCAATTAAGTTCTTCAACTTCATTAAATATCATTTCATCTTCTCCTTAACCATTAAACTTATATCATCACCGAATGATATGGAAACATAATATAAACCTAAAATCAATTGCTTGACATCAATGACAAGACAATAATTGATCTAACTTTTCTACTATTATGTATTCATCTGATCTTGGTTGGTCTTCATCATCAACTCTATCATATAATCAATATTCAACATTACTATAAGTTATAGTAACAACATCATAAATTGAACAAGGATTTCCTGAGGGTTCTCTATTGTAATTTTCCTCTTATTTAGTGGATACAAGAACCACAATGTCAATGTGTTATCATTTGGGTTAAATTCAGACCCATAACACAACTTGTCCATTCCTTCATCACTAATTCTGCAATCAATATCCTGATATCTCCTTAAATTATCAAATGAAATACATGTAGATATATCCATACCTAGCAATAATAAGCAACCAACACCACTCAAGATTTGCCTAGGTTACCCTTTTCTAGGGACATTGCCTATTGTCGACACCCTAAATTTACCTTTTGCATTCTTATATTAATTTAATTAATATCACCCATAACATTATAGTTCATTTTTATAAATTGACTATATATTTTTATATTTTTAATTTCTTTAATTAAGTTTATTTAATAAATTTATTCATCACCCTTGTATTTAAAATTAATTTAAATACTACCCCTAATATATTAAAATTTTATTTTAATATACGATCCCTCCATATTCCTCTTTTAAATAAATTTGACTTATTTTATTTCTCCACTAGCCTAAAGTTCTTCTAAACCTTGATTAAATTAAAAAATATTTTAATTTAATCTTCTTTTTGACTTTTTCCTAATATTTATTTTAGTAATATTACTCTAATCTTCATTAAAAGGTATATTACCTCTAATCATGTGCACAATCACCTTTTCAAATGTAGCCACCTCTGTATCTTTTTTCTCCAATCATTTTCAATTCTTCTCTTTCTCCCATGAAAGTGGAATTTGATAGTTAGAAATAGGCAATACTAAGAGGGGGAGGTGAATTAGTATTCTACAAAATTTTACTTTTGCCCAATTATGGATATAAAAAATTAACTTGAAGCTTTCAAAATAAAGTAAACTAAATAACAAGCATAGCAATAAAGCAAATGAACTCATAACACCATGTTTTGTTCTCAAGGAAACCCTGGCCTAACAAAAACCCTAGTGGGGATGATACCCACAACTAATCCACTAATCAAGAGTATCTGGTTAAGGATATTGACCCTGTTAGGAGTCTATTACATGCATATATTGTCTCTATCCTGATTAAAAGACTATAGGCCTTGTTAGAAGCCTCAACCCTGCTAGGTGTTGGTATTACAAAATAGGATGTTTACAGGATGAGCCCATTGTCCAAACATGTAAACTACAATGATATTTGAATACAAAGGTAAAGTATATAACCTTTCACTTCCGCCGAATAGCTTTCCTATTCTGACTTAGCTTTCTAGGCTCTTCACTTTCATATACAGAGTTTGATTGCTTTTCTTTTGCAATATACAACTTTGCATCATAGTATTACAATATATTATTACATCTATATACTTTGCACTACATGCTTCTTACATATATACAAGTTATTAAGAATAATAACTTATAGTCAGCTTTACTAAGCATAAACTCTTTCCTAAATACAAAAACTAATTCATGTTGCCTAAGGGTTAACATCTAGGATGTTGTCCCTTACATGGTTAAGTCATTATAGGATGTCATCCCTTATATGGTTAAGTCATTATTTGGAAATCATCAATTTCTTCTTCCAAATCTTGAATTTCTTTAGTGTGAGTTGCAAATAATGTTAGGGGTGGAAAAAATGGAACTTCTTTTTGTCCTATGTCTCTAATTGTTGTCGTTGTCTGCTTCGCAACTATAAACTCATGTTTTGTCATGCCTGTATCTTTAAGAATTTTCTTTATTGTGCTATCAACTCTTTTTTTATCTAATTTCTCTACCTACAATGACTTTGCAGAGTTAAAGTTCCCCTCATATGTTCCAAATCTAGGACTATTTGCATCCAACTTACACTTAAGTAATCTACTTATATACTCTTCAATTTCAACTTCAGAAACTTCATATCAAAGTGGATCTATAAATTCCACTCTAGGTTCAACTGCTTCAACAAAAGTGAAATCAATGTCAACCATAAAACATATCTCATTTCTATATTTTTCTACAATAACTGGTGGAATCCTTGATCTATTTCTCATTTGGTTTTGAAAAGTCTTGATTACCAAGGTTGCGGTCTCATTTACTTTGTCTACAGGGTGTCTTAGGTACACCTTATTGATTTTGTCCATTGTATTCTTTTTATCATTCCAATCTTCTCCAATAGTATATGGAAATCTTCTCAACAAATGGAAAATCATATATTTAATCAGAGACGAGAATCTAAACTGTGAGTTCTTAGTTTTCTTAATCTTCTCAAGGTTCTCAAAAAATTGAATTCTTAGAATTTCACACATATCAACTTGAAATTTTTCAACACAAATCAAATAAGCTGCATGTACCATATCAGCTGCCATATCATCTTCTCTAGAATTTTTAGAAAACTTAGATGTTAAAATATTGCTTACATATCTAACATTATCTTGTATGATCTTGTTGATTACAATTCATCTACCATTGTAAGATGAATTAGTGTTTTCCAACACAATTTTCTTTACATTCTTCTCATTAAAAGCAATAACTCCAGATTTTGACATACTGGTTACCTCATGAATTAGATCTATAGTGATATCTATCACTCTATCATCTAACCAAAATTTTACATTGTGAATTCTGCTCAAAATGATCTTAGTGCATTCATTGTCCTAAAATTCATAATGAAGTGGATACTTGACAACCTCATTATCTTTCAAATGTTCAAACCCTACTTTGAATGACATGTCCTGATTGTATATCTTTTCATATTCCATGATTAGGTTTCTATCACTTAAGGTCTCAAACTTGCATTTCAAATAGCTTTTCACATCTTCTAAATGCAGAACTCCATCTGGAACGGATGACATCACAAGACTAGGATCTTCTTCCAAGGGTTCTCCTGGTTCCCTTTTAACTCTAGGTCTAATTGAATCTTTTATATGGTGAACAAATGATGCATACATGATTCTTGCAAAACTTAACTGCTTTGATAGATTTACTTAGCAAAATACCTCAAATACACAATTTAGGGCTTTGCGTAGATCTGGCACAAAATCCTTCTCAAAATCTTGCAAACTGCTCTTAATCTCCACTGTATTGCTCTTCTTATCACTTGTAGTCACTTGAATGATAAAATAATACCGATCATATGCTTTATCCTTTCAATATTTCAATATTCTGACATCACATTTAATTCCTTTTCCACTTCTTTAAAAAAAGTTGTTCTTGTTTACCTGCAAAACTTCATTCTTTTCTTGTACTCACATACATCCATATTAAATCATGAGCTCTTAACCATAGCATCATTAAATCATATGCTACCTCATATTAAATTTGCAATACTTAATTCAATCTACTCTAACTTTTACACTATTCTAATATTCCACTCTAATATATTCTTCATGAATTAATTACATCAAGTTATTTGAGATGGGTTAGGAAAAGATTCACAATTACTATCAGATACTTCACCTGTCTGATTACCTTGTGTACTGAGTGTGCTTGCTTGATCTAAGGCTTTAACAAATTTAACTTCTTCTGAGTTACTACAACATCCTTTTTGACTGTTGTTTGTGTTCTCATTTATCCTTGTATAACTTCTAGGATTAGGGTTTCTCATGTTGTTCATTCTACAAAATCTTGCTGTGTGACCAAATTTGTTGCATATTTGACAAAATACTCCATTGTTTCCATATCTTGGTCTTGTCTGACTATTTTTTAATCTACAATTTTTGGCAATGTGTCCAATCTTGTTGCATCTATAACACACAAATCCATTTCTCTTGTTCATATCTTTAGTAGGTCTCTTATCTGCATAGTTAGTATCTCTAAACATTCTACTACTACTATTGTTATCATTAGATCTAGGTTTCTTACAATCAATAGCTCTATGTCCAAAACCATGAAAATTATAACAATAACCATGGAGAGGTTTGAATTCCTTACATATGCAATATTTCTTCCTATGTCCAAAAGTATTACATGCAAAACATCTACCTTTGAATTCTCTTCGCATATCTTTAGGTGGTTCATCTTCTTTAGGTGGACTGGGTATTACTTCAGATTTGTTAGCTTCATTAGATTTCTTTTAATCTTTTTTTCTCAGAGGGTTTTAGATCTGGTTCCTTGCATTCCTCACTTATCTTATATGAATTAAATCTAAGACCATTTGTATCATAGTATGCCTTTTGATAAGACATTTGTTCATCAATCTTCTCACTGGTGGAATACAGTTTTTCAAGATGTTGTTTAGACTGAGTCAATTCACCTTTCACAATTGTATTGTACTTCTAAAGTTTAGCATACTATAATTTGGTTTTCTCAAGTTCAAATGTCACTTTACAAAGTTTAGACTTTAGATTTGTTAGTCCATTTTCCTGTCAATTCAAAATCCTAAGAAAATGGCCTTTTCTCTGCAAGCTTTGTTAAGTTGTCCTGCTTGACCTACAATCATAGTTTTATGTGTGATGAAAATCCATAGTGTTTCATGGTTTGAGCTCTTAGCCTTGTGTTCTTCATTGTGTCACCAAGCTCTAGTCCAAATTGCACGTGCTGAATTGTAAAACCCAGGGAGATATTCAATTTTTAAGGTCTGCAAGAAATAGTTTCAGAATATGCTTAAGTGTCGAAAACCCACAGTGTTGTCGAGAACCCATGATGTTTTCTATTGTCTGTATGAAAACCCTGGTTGTTTTCAACCTTGTGCTTCGTATTTTTGCATGCTTGTCTTCTGGCATTGAAAACCCTGGATGTTTTTGATCCTTCACTATTGTAAAAACTTTGGATGTTTTCGACCTCGCTTTTCTTCCCTTTTGCTGGCATTCCTTGTTCGTCAGTCTTAACTGCGCAAGTGCGATCGGTTGGTGGGACCTTTTCCTTTCCAAGGGGTTAAACTTTAGTAAGATCTCATGGTTGTCGTTATATCTAGATTAGGTGTACCCACCTTGGTTTTGTAGAGCCAGAAGTGTAGAGGGCAGTCTTGTCCCTATAGTTGGTCCAGTTGCCTTGCAGAGCTCCCATACTTGGAACTAACAATTCCTAACATTAGTCTCAAAGCATATTGGTAGCCCTAATTGGCATAAGCATTTTTGAACACCAACAAGATGGCTACTCTATTGGGGAAGGAGTAAAAGATGACAAGCTTCCTTGCTTGGCTGGATCATCCCAGAGTCTTGGTTGAAGATCATAAATACAGAGTCTGATAGAAAAAACACATTTGTAAAATCTTCTCACTACGTGTTGAGTGGTGACTCTGAAGTCTGTGTTTGATCAGTGCATCCCCTGATAAACAGTGTGGTTACTTGTGGAATTTTGTATTGGTTGGAAGAAGAAACAAAAAATCATTTTACTCTTCAAGGAGGTGGCGACTCTACATTGCAAAACTTGATGGAGCTGCAAGGTGAGCTCTAGATCTACCCTGCTTCCAGCCAAAGGTCTTCTACTGCAAGATTCCCAGGTATTTCTCAAGGATCTGAAATGTCTCCTTATTAAGTGATCAAGCACTAGGAAAAGGAGTAAGGTGTGAATACAGGTTGAATACTTCAAGCTTTCAGTTCCATCTTTGCAAAATTCTATGGAAGTATTGCATTAAGTCAAATGAATAATCAAGGGAAAAGTCAGTCTAGGCTGCTTGGTTTCCTCAAGTTGGATAGACCTTTGAGCTATGTTCTTTCAAAGTCCCCTAATTCTTTCCCTAGTGAGCTTTTGGGTTTGATTCCTAGTTTTGATTGCCGGTCTGATTTAGCAGTGAAGCATGTCCTAGCATTCTATAGATTTATTATAGAATATCAGATTCTTGATGAGGATGTTAGCATGATGTTTTTTGGGAGATCCCTCAAAGAGGTTGCATCTAATTGGTATCTAAATCTACCCCCAAAATGCATCTCTTCTTTGATAGAATTCAAGTGGTTGTTCTTAGAAGAGTTTGTTGATGACGATGAATGGAATAAGCTACAAAAAGATTGTCAGCAAAAAGGGAATACAAGTTGTATTTCAGAGCAACCCATATCTAATGCTGAGGGTACTTCTTCTAATGAAGTTTTGTTAGAGGAGTATTCAGATTGTGGTAGTGAGTAGGAATCAGAACCAAGGTGTGCAGGATCCTCCATTCATTCAGAGATGTCTGAATGTGATTTCAGTGGTTATTCAGGTGAGGATGATGAAGGCAGTGATGTTGATGTATCCTCATATGAATTAGATGCATCATGGGAAGAAGAAAGTAATGGTGAAAGTGAACACTCCTTTAGTGAGGAATATGAAGATAAGGAAGTGATAATTCAATGTGATGTCAGTGAGTTTGAACATGAAGGTTTAAGTGATGGGTTATTAAATAATCCTAAAATGGGTAGTGAGTTTAAAGTGTTCACTAACACTTTATATGATGAAGACTATGATGATTATCAACCCATTTTTTGTCATGATGTTCAACATGGTGCATTGCATGGAGTTATCAATCCTTTGTTTGAAGAACATGTGGAGGTCTCAGACTCAGTTGAATCGGGATGCCCATTTTCCATCTGTGGGTATCAGTCTGATTATTCATTCAAGGTCCAACCGGTTACACCTATGGAAATGCAAAGTCAAGATATGAATGAGGCCTTTCTGCAGGTAGATTATGAGACTTTTGCATTTCTAGTTGATAGCATACATGAGTTAGTAGAGAAGAACAGGTTCTTATCTGATGGTACTGTTCATGGACATGCTGAATCTTTTCTTCATAGTGAGCAAGAAGAGGGGAGTGCTAAAAAATTTCACATGCTTTATGAACATAGTTATTTTGTTTTACCTGATAGGTTGGTTGAAAATGTTGACGTACTTGGTGAAACAAATGAAAAAAAAATGTCTGGTATGCCTCATGAAGGAAGAAATGAAAATCAAGTTTTTGACAGAGGCAAGAACTGACTCTTGTTTATTGCTGCAGGTTTTTTGTAAAAAATGTACATTTTGTGAATAGTTTCCCTTTCCTATTTGTTCCCTGTATTTTTTGAGGTCTCTATGTTTTTCCAGTGGGTGGTCTACTTCTTCCTAGAGATTTGAGGTCCTCATTATATCTTCAAGAGATACATGTCACCAACTAGAGCCACTGTTAGTCCATTTTCCTGTCAATGCAAAATCCTAGGAAAATGGCCTTTTCCCTGCAAGCTTTGTTAAGTTGTCCTACTCGACCTGCAGTCATAGTTTTATGTGTGATGAAAATCTATAGTGTTTCATGGTTTGACCTCTTAGCCCTATGTTCTTCATTGTGTCACCAAGCTCTAGTCCAAATTGCACATGCTGAATTGCAAAACCCAAGGAGATATTCAAGTTTTAAGGTCTGCAGGAAATAGTTTCAGAATATGCTTAAGTGTCAAAAACCCACAGTGTTGTTGAGAAGCCATGATGTTTTCTATCATCTGTACAAAAACCCTGGTTGTTTTCAACCTTGTGCTTCCTATTTTTTCATGCTTGTCTTCTGGCATTGAAAACCCTGGATGTTTTCAATCCTTCACTATTGTAAAAACTTTGGATGTTTTCGACCTCGCTTTTCTTCCCTTTTGCTGGCATTCCTTGTTCATCAGTCTTAACTGTGCAAGTGTGATCGGTTAGTGGGACCTTTTCCTTCCCAAGGGGTTAAACTTCAGTAAGATCTCACAGTTGTCATTATACCGCTAGGGAAAGCTGCTCATTTTTTAAGATCATTGTATAGTGACAACCGTCGATCTTCTTCGGCGATGCAATGGACCGTGGGATCATTATCAGAGGATGCTAAGGTGGTAGAGTTCTATTGGATGTAGAGTGGTGATGTGGTGAAGTTTCCAGTCGCGGGCCTGATTGTTAGATCCCTTTGATCTTACGACTGTCACATGATCGCAAGGAATATTCTTTCCCCTTGCGATCATGCGACAACCGTCTGATCTTCCAGCGATTCACAAGGGCAACAGTGCGGTGGGTTTGATTCTCAGTTTGTTGTGACATGTGCACTTTTCATTAGTCGGGTAGTAGTGACTTGGTTTTTTGTCAGTGGGGTCGAGGGTTGCAATGTTTAAAGGGGTCCAGTTGATCAGTCTCCATGATGAGGTTGTTCCTGATTGGCCAGCAGGTGACAGGGTGGCAATCTCATGGCTTGTCGCATGTTCGCATAACCTAGTTTTGGGCTATGCGATCATGCGACAACTATTTGGCATTGTAGTTGTGGAGTTAAGGTGGGTCCACAGTGCCGATGTTGCCGAGGTGTTCTTTTTCAATTGGTTGTTGACTGCTGACTCAACTAATGACTTTTCAAGGGGCTGATGACTGTTATGAATTAAATGTGACCACTCGATTTGCTAGGAAAAGAAAGAGATCGATGACCGTATTTTAAATTTTGCCAATTAGCCGTTAGATTTTTTAATTTCAAACTTGCTGAGGGTTTCCTGTGACCAAAAGGACTAAAATTGAATGCTTTCCTGGTGGATTTTCTTGCTGGTTTGATGGTGGTAGGTGTTGTGATTTGGCCTGAGGGTCTATGTGGTTGGCTGCATGATGATTTTGTACCTGGTGGAGTTTTTTTTTGAGCTCAAGAAGCTATTTGCAGGTGGCTAATTTGACTGATTTTCATGGCTATCCCTGGTGTCCTGTATTGAGCTCGCAGATTTTCATGATTGCAGATTTGCTTGAGATTTGTTTCCTCTAGGTTGCCTGCATTTCCTGCCCCTGCATTAACTTTTTGGCTATTGAAACCCTAACCCTAGCTATTTGAAGCTTGTTGCATCCTACTCTTAGGATTCCAAGGCAGCTAGTGGTATAAATAGTTGATTTTTTTACTGTGTAAGGGTTCAAATTTTGATCAGTTCCAAGGGTTCTGATTTGGATTAGTTCCAGTGGGAAGCAGTAAAACTCTGTCACATTGTAGGAGGCTGAATAGAACTTCTTTGTATCTTTTGCAGGTTATTGAAGTGGTAGTCTCATTTCTGGTATAGACATGTACATGATTCATCATACTTAATATAATTGTTTCAAGCTTTCAAGTCTCTCCTTGGTGTCAATTTTATGAGTTTTGGATTTTCTTGTCCATTGCATAGGGTTACCTTTGCATATGTTCTAGTCTTTAGTTCTTGATCTAGGATCAAGTGAAAAATACTTTGGATAGGGCATAGATTCATTAGAGTTGTCTATAGAAGGATCTTATAAGTAGTGGATGGGCTGGAACAGTTGTATTTATGGCTTTGAGTCTTTGACAATAGTTGGTTCATGTTCTATATTTATTTTTGAGTGCTGCCCAATGGATAATGGCTCTAATCAAGGGCTAGTATATTCAGTTGAGTCCAATGTTTGATGGGTTTTGGCTATTTCCTGCATCTTTATATATCAATACCATTTTCAAGTGTTAATCTATTGTTTGGTTGATAGTAATACCCTGCATAGTGGAGTTGATTCAATGAATACCTGGTTAGTATTTAGTAATCCTTTACTATAATCTGCTATATGAATCCAGAAGTATAAGGTGTTTAGTGAGTTGAGTCTTATCTAGATTAGGTGTACCCACCTTGGTTTTGCAGAGCTAGAAGTGTAGAGGGTAGTCTTGTCCCTATAGTTGGTCCAGTTGCCTTGCAGAGCTCCCATACTTGGAACTAACCACTCCTAACATTAGTCTCAAGGCATATTGGCAGCCCTAAGTGGCATAAGCATTTTTAAACACCAAAAAGATCTTCATTTTCAAATTTTAGATTTGATTCATTCTTTCTATTTCCATCTTTCAAACTTAACTTCAGATCTATAATCTTCAACTCATGTTTAAGGATCTCATTTTATTTCTTCAGATTTGAAACTTCATCACAATCTTCAATTTGAATTGTAGGTTCTTTCTTTAATTTCAATTCTTCCACTTTTTCTTTTAGTTTCTCAATGAGGTTCTTTGCATCATCATATTTCCCTTTCAGAGTATCTCTTTCTTCAGTAAAAATATCAATTTGTTCAAGACCTTCTTCAAGTTTCTTCTGCAATTGATTTATATCCATAGAGATCTTACTCAAGCTGTTAGGCTTTCTCCAAATAACTTTGTTCCAAGTAACTAAGCTCTGATACCAATTTTTAGAAATAGGGAATACTGAGACAGGGGGTGAATCAATATTTTACAAACTTTTACTTTTGCCCAATTATGGATATAACAAATTAACTTGAAGCTTGCAAAACAAAGTAAAATAAATAACAAGCATAGAATTAAGCAAATGAACTCATAACACCATGTTTTGTTCTTGAGGAAACCATGGCCAAGGGAAAACCCCAGTGGGGATGATACCCACAATTGATCCACTAATCAAAAGTATCCGGTTAAGGATGTTGACCCTGTCAGGAGTCTATTACATGCATATAGTGTCTCTGTCGCGATTAAAGGACTATAGGCCTTGTTAGAAGCCTCAACCCTACTAGGAGTTGGTATTACAAAATAGGATGTTTACAGGATGAGCCCACTACCCAAACATGTAAAATACAATGATATCTGAATACAAAGGTAAAGTATATAACCTTTCACTATTTCCAAATAGCTTTCCTATTCTGATTTAGCTTTCTAGGCTCTTCGCTTTCATATAGAGAGTCTAATTTATTTTCTTTTTCAATATACAACTTTGCATCATAGTATTACAATATCTTATTACATCTATATACTTCACATTACATGCTTCTTACATATATACAAGTTATTAAGAATAATAACTTATAGTCGGCTTTACTAAGCATAAAATCTTTCCTAAATACAAAAAATAATTCATGATGCCTAAGGGTTAACATCTAGGATTTCTTCCTTCATATGGTTAAGTCATTATTTTGATAAAAATAATAATCCCTTCACTATCATTCTTATTTTGTTTTCTTGCTTTGTTCAGGTCAGCTTCAACTCTGTCTATTTTATTCTGCAATATCTCCTTCCATACAAACTTGTGATTTCATATGTGTCTTTAATATACATAGAATTATCCATGTTCAAGTGCACATGCACTGAACCTACTTCTGTGGGCATCGCTAGCCAAAACTGTCTCTGATTAGACTAGAAAATACTGCAGTACTTAGATAATTTTTACTTATGCTCTTAAAAAATTGCTTGCTACTATAGTGCGATCATCACAGTGATTATATATTTCCATAATGACAAAAACTTGATATCCTAATCAGCCAAATTGCCAATAATCTCCCCCTTTTTCATTGGTGGAAACATATAAGAAAATTGGCTAAGTCTCACAAAATTTAAAAAATTGTGGCCATATAAAAAAAAATCTCCAACATACTTATATCTCTGAATATCTATACTCCCCCTAGGAGTATTGATGTAGGAGCATCCTAGGTGTAAGAGCAATCTTGCATCACCCAAAAATATTTCTGGTTTTGTTTTCAATAAGGGCTATCTTGTGTAGAGCTACTATTTATGGAAACTTGCTATTTTTAGTAAGTTGGTCATATGATCTTGGAATGTTCTGATTTCACAGTTGGAGATTCATCTCAGTCATTTCAGCCTACCAGTTGAGTTTTATTGCCACATCATCAGTATTGGTGAAGTTATTGAGGTTTTTGGGTATGAAATAAGATTGCTCATACTATACTGTGTATACAATTTTATGCTACTGCTCCCTCTTTGAAAACAATGACAAAAAAGGGTGTTAAAAAATTGTCAAAAAAATGGTTTACCTTATGATCTCAAAATTGCAAAGCCGGTAGGCTTGCAACACAGTCTACAAAATTTATATTCATGCTTACTAACTCCTTATCCCATTATTTCTTTATAGCATCTGAAACACTTAGGAGTGCACATAGACCATAAGATGCAATTTCACATGCCTGAAGGTTTGAATAGTGAAATTTTCCATAAGATGTCTTAGAAGAATGACATTCCTCCAACTGATTCTCAATAATACTCAATTTAATTGATACATGCTCTCTTAATAGAGAGAATCTCCTCAATTTCTTGTCCTTTTCATCATTCAAAATTATTATATCATCATAGAGTTTGCTTATGTTTTTATCAATGTCTAAGATCTTCACATTTGGGCTAGATAAAAGGTTTACTGTTGTTTGTATGTCTACCTCTTTCATCTTAATCTTCTCTATTATCTCTTATATATGATTTTTTGATTTTGTACACTGAATGTACAAAGCTTTTCCTCTTTCCAAACTCCTTAGTTCCTTAATGCAAATATTCAGATTGTCTATATCATTTCTGATATTCTGACATATATCTTGGAATATCTTAGCTTCATAAGCTGCTTGTGCTTTTAACTGTGGCCATGTCTGATAAGTTTGTGAATTCATGATGCAGGAGCATCCTGGGTGTAAGAGAAATCTTGCATCACCCAAAAATATTTCTAGTTTCTTTTCAATAAGGGCTATCTTGTGTAGAGCTACTATTTATGGAAATTTACTATTTCTAGTAAGTTTTCCATCTGAGCTTAGAATGGTCTATTTTCTTCCCTTGAGGTTCATTTTTGTCGTATCAGCCTACCAGTAAAGTTTAATTTCTAGATCAAGTCTAGTTCTGAAGATATAATTTTTTTGGGTATTGGCAGTAGGGTACATAAACTTTGAACTCAATTTTGAAGGCTTTACAAGCCCCGGAGGAGGTTGAATCTTTGACTGAATGAAGCTTGCTTGATTTAGATGTTGTAGAGCACTTCGTGCCCTTTCTGAAATGGGGTCATAATATTCAATCGGGTCAATGGGTGATGACTTGTGGTCTCTGGAAGTTGGGCCACCTGAAATGGTGGAAAATAAATTTCCTTCAAAATTTATGTTTGGGTTTCAAAAGTTGTTTTGAGCTGACTATGATGTAATAAAATGAAAAATAAAATAATTCTAAGTTTGGTCAACCTTAGAGGCTAAATTTCTGGAACCTTCCCAGGTGGTGGAAAATTGCCTATATAAGGAAGGCCCGTAGTGTTGTCTAGGGTAGTTCAAAACAATTCTGGGTAGATCTAGGTAATGATTCGAGGCTTTGTCTTACAAAATATTGTAAGCAAAATGCCCATGTGGCTTTGCATATTGTAATTCCACATTTGTGGAGATAATAAGAAGCCCATTTTCTATTCTTGCAAAATTGTTGTTGTTTCTTTGTTTCTGTTATGTGTTTGTGGTATTAAGGGGAGCACCCTTCATCAATTCAGTATCAAATGCTTTCACAACTTCTTTTTCTTTACTCTGTGGGTCTGCCTCATTTATTTGACTAGTTATTATGCTCTGTAGTTTCTCTATCACTTCAAGAAATGATCCTTCTAAGCTTTTTACCTTTTTCTTCTTGCCAATAATCTTACTCAAAGATGAGATCAACTCTATTTGATCATCATCATCAACTTCTTGTCCAAGACTAGAAAAAATGGATTCAATTTGTGGTTTCTCTGCTGCTTCCTTGGGATTAGGACTAATTACTGCCTGTTCCTGTGGGACTTCTTATTTTTCTACTTTTGCATTAACCTATGATTCTTCTTGTATCATTTCTTCCTTTTCTTCCTTCCTTGTTTCCTTTCCCTCTTCCTCATTCACTATCATATCCTGCTGCTCAATATCTGAATTGTCAACAATGTTTTCAAGATTACTGAATGTGTTTTCTTCACTGTCTAAGGTAATGTTTGTTCCTTCTACATTCAAAGTTTTATCTTCAATTTTAATATATGGTGGTGGTGATGGTGAAGGACTTTTCTAATGTTCAGCTTCCAATACTTGATCAGATACACTTGTGTGCTCACTAGGGCTGGAGGTCATAACCTTTACAACTACCTCTTCTGTTTCTTTGTTGATTTCCCTATAATTACCTCCCATTATTAATATAGTTCTTCTTTTCATTCTTAGATGAGTGTTAAGATTTTTTATAATTTCCTTAAAGTGCTCTTCATCTTTTATTTCACATAGCTTCCTTACATAATTTTATCTTATACTTTTGTCTTCTTCAACAACTCTTTTCTTCCTATTTACTAACTTCTCAAAAAGTTCATCAAGAATCTTTCCTTGAATGCTATCAAACTTTTTATCTGCTAGTATCATGTGCCTGATAGCTACATTTTATAAGTTCAATTTCTCAGAAAAATTGTACAACTCATAAAATTTGTTCAGTTTAGTGAAATCACCTTCATTGATAATTAAGGCATTCACATTTTCTATCTTAGGCTTCCATTTATTTCTACTGCTTCCTGCTTCTTCATCATCTTTTACTTCTAATAATTTCGTTTGTGTTGGGGTATATATAGTCGTTTGTTTCTTTCCTAGCCCACTTTCCATTTCCTTTAATCTTTTTTCTGGTAGAGTGGTGGAGGATCTAGTGGATTTCCTCACTTCCTACTTATCCAAAACTTTAATTTATTCTTCCAAATCTTGAATTTCTTCAGTGTGAGTTGCAACCGATGTTAGGGGTGGAACAAATAGAACTTATTTTTGTCCTATGTCTCTAATTGCTGCTATTGTCTTCTTCACAACTATAAACTCATGTTCTATCATGCCTGTATCTTTAAGAATTTTCTTTATTGTGTTGTCAACTCTCTTTTTAGCTAATTTCTCTCCCTGCAATGACTTTGTGTAGTTAAAGTTCTCCTCATATGTTCCAAATCTAGGACTATTTGCATCCAACTTACACTTAAGTAATATGCTTATATACTCTTCAATTTTAGCTTTAGAAACTTCATATCCAAGTGGATCTATAAATTCCACTCTAGGTTCAACTACTTCAACAAAAGTGAAATCAATGTCAACCATAAAACATATCTCATTTCTATATTTTTCTACAATAACTAGTGGAATCCTTGATCTTTTCCTCATTTGGATCTGAAAAGTCTTGATTACCAAGGTTGCACTCTCATTTACTTTGTCTACAGGGTGTCTTAGGTACACCTTATTGATTCTATCCATTGTATTCTTGTTATCATTCCAATCTTCTCCAATAGTATATGGAAATCTTCTCAACAAATGGAAAAATATATATGTGATCAAAGATGAGAATCTAAACTATGAGTTCTTAGTTTTCTTAATCTTCTCAAGGTTCTCAAACAACTAAATTCTTAGAATATCACATATATCAACTTGAACTTTTTCAACACACATCAATTAAGCTACATGTACCATACCAGCTACCATATCATATTTTCTAGAATTTTCACAAAACTTAGATGTTAAAATCTTTCTTACATATCTGACATCATCTTGTATGATCTTGCATATTACAATTCCTCTACCATTGTAAGATGACATAATGTTGTCCAATATAATTTTCTTTACATTCATCTCATTAAAAAGAATAACTCTAGATTTCGACAAACCGATTACTTCATGAATTAGATTTGCAGTGATATCTATCACTCTATCACCTAACCAATTTGCCATTGTGAATTCTTCTCAAAATGATCTTAGTGCATTCATCATCCTGAAATTCATAATAAAGTGGATACTTGACAACCTCATTATCTTTCAAATGTTCAAACCCTACTTTGAATGACATGTCTTGATTGTATATCTTTTCATATTCCATGATCAGGTTTCTATCACTTAAGGTCTCAAACTTGCATTTCAAATAGCTTTTTACATCTTCTAAATGCAAAACTCCATCTAGAATGGATGACATCGCAAGACTACGGTCTTCTTCCAAGGGTTCTACTAGTTCCCTTTTAACTGTAGGTCTAACTAAATCTTTTATATGGTGAACAAATGATGCATCCATGATTCTTGCAAAACTTAACTATTTTGATAGATTTACTTAGCAAAATACCTCAAATACGTGATTTAGGGATTTGTGTAGATCTAGCATGATATCCTTCTCCAAATCTTGCAAACTTCTCTTAATCTCCACTGTATTGCTCTTCTTATCACTTGTAGTTTCTTGAATGATCAAATTATACTGATCATATACTTTTATCCTTTCAATCTTTCAAGATTCTGACATCTCATTCAATTCCTTTGCTACTTCTTTCCAAAAATATATTCCTGGTTACTTGCAAAACTTCATTCTTTTCTTGTACTCACATACATCCATATTAACTCATGCACTCTTAACCATAGCATCATTACATCATATACTACCTCATATTAACTTCATAAGACTTAATTCAATCTACTCTAACTGTTACACTATTCTAATCTTCTACTCTAATACATTCTTCATGAACTAATTACATCAAGTGCTTTAAGATAAGTTAGGAAAATATTCACACTTACTATCAGATACTTCACCTATCTGATTACCTTGTGTACTGAGTGTGCTTTCTTGATCTATGGCTTTAACAAATTTAAATTCTTTCGAGTTACTACAACATCCTTTCTGACTATTGTTTGTGCTCTCATTTCTCCTTGTATAACTTTAGGATTAGGGTTTCTCATGTTGGTCATTCTGCAAAATCTTGTTGTGTGACCAAATTTGTTGCATATTTGACAAACTACTCCATTGTTTCCATATCTTGGTCTTGTTTGCCTGATTTGTGATTTGCAATTTATGGCAATGTGTCCAATCTTGTTGCATCTATAACACACAACTCCATTTCTCTTATTCATATCTTTCGTAGGTTCTTATCTACATGGTTAGTATCTCTAAAATTCTACTACTACTATTTATTGGCAAGTTGACTATACTATTGTATATGACTATATTTAGTGGTGTTATTATGGCAACAAAGTCATATAATGTTTTGGAGTCAACGCACATTATCAGAAGATCATAATTTGGTTAAGTATAGAAGACTGGACAGTTAATAGAGCACCTGTAGATCAAAGCATCAATGCACATGCATATGACAAAGTTATGGTATGCGCCCTAGAAGATAAGCTGGTAAGAGTGTATTCATGCTTAGTGTAAGAGAACATGATCAAAAGATACAATATGGTGAAGATACAGACAATTGAAGTAGCACAGAGAGTGAATGCCATAACAGAACAGAGTATGCAGCCAACAATTGATAATTTGATTAGTGATGATATTATTGTTTTGTAAAGGCTATGCACCTATTGTAATTAAGTTTTAGACATGTAATTATGTTTTTTTGTAAACATGCTTGAGCCATTTCACTTGGAAGTGTTGTATGTAATCAGTTATAGGCCGACCTAGTTAATTGTTTTGGTAGCCCATATAAATATTATATGCACCTTTTTAATAAGGTATGGAATTTGAAATAGAGATAAGATAAGAAGAGAAGAAGTGTGCAAAGAGAAGTAAGAATGTATTAGAGCTTTGCAAGAGGTCAAAGCATCAACACATCAAAGGAACTGATCAGATAAGAAGTGTCACAACACCAGTTCATCCAACATTTATAGTTTGTATCTGAGATCAAAAGGTTGAAGCCTTCGCCACTTGAGCAGTGAGCTCTAGGGTAGTGTGTCACCACCCCTAACAGGGTTATTATAAAAGAATCCTAATAGGGTCTGACCCTTGACAAGGTCACTGTACTAAAAGCATTGTAAAGAACAAATCCTAACAGGGTTGCAAATCTTCTAATAATGATCATAAGACACTAGTGCAGTTCTTAGTGGGTGTCAATTACCACCAGGGTTTTTACCTATTTGGGTTTCCCCGTAACCATATTGGTGTTATGTGTTGTGTTTATGTATCTTGTTTATGTTGATGTTCATTTCAGTACTTAAGCATTCAAGTTAAGTTTCAAGAGTAAAGAAAAAGATTAAATATAGTGAACACTAATTCACCCCCCCCCTCTCAGTGTTCCCATTCCTAACAATTGGTATCAGAGCTATGGTCCTCAGCAAAGAAGTTTAACCACTTGAGGTGATCATGGATAATGGAGAAATGAAACATCTAAAAAATAATCGTGAAGCTTCTCTTGAAGACCTTGACGGATCTGAAAAAGAAATTGAAGAACTAAAAGAAAAGTCAGTGATTCTAAAGCAGTCATCAAAAGACTAATAAAAGATTTGAAAGATTATTCAAACAGTGATTTAGGGAAGATGGTCAAAAAGCTAATTGAAGAGAACACATCTCTGAAAGATCAAATTGAAGAGTTGGATGAAAAGCTAATTGAAAATCAAGAATTTTATGATGAATAGATCAAAGAGAACCTTCAACTGAATGAAGAATTGAGGCAAGAAAACATGGAAATCTTGGAGCTAAGAAACAACAAAGAAAATTTAGAATCTGAATTGATTGAAGAAAAGAATCACATTGATAAATTACACACAAGAAATGATCTGATAGAATCTTAGTTATATGCTCGAAAGCTTAAAGGAGATACTAGCAACATTGGATTCAATGAAGCACAAAATTAGATGGATGACATGCGAGCAAGGATGAAAACACCAGAAGAAACCACAGATGCTAAGGAGACTAAAAATTAGACTAAAGATAGTATTGAACCATCTAAGGATGAGCGCAAGCTAGTAGACTGAACTTGTTATGCATGTAACAAGATTGGACATATAAAAAGGAATTGTAAAGAGGTAAGACCTTTCAATGGTTACTGTTATTCATGCAATAAATTTGGTCATAGAGCTATGAATTTTAGAACAAGTCAGAAGAACAAGACTCAATATAATCAGAGAAATCAAAATAAAAAAAATGCAAGAAGTTCTTAGAGTATTACATGTCATATATGTAATTATAATGGTCACTCAGCTAGACAGTGTAAAATGGTAACCCATGTCAATGTGTCAAGGAATTTAAGGCCTCCAGTTATTTGTCACTCATGTAACAAGGCTGGACACATCTCAAAGTTTTGTAGATGAAGAACACAAAGTCAAGAAAGCCCTAAAAAGCCAGAAGAATCAATATTAGATACCAAAGGAGAAGTCAAGTTTTTGAAAGCTGCAGAAGATGCGATCTTGATTTGGTCAGATGAAAAGAAGGATAAGGTTGACAAGTATGTATTGGATGCATCCACAGTGGACACACCCTCTACATCTGGATGAATGACCCTCAGGGTCATAGGGGGAGCTAATTTAGCTCTAGACCCCTGCGCGGCTGGTATACTCACCCTTAGAGTATGCACCTATGGATTTAACATCTTGGAGACAATATGATCCTATGTGCAAGAGCGCACTACTTGATGGATTATAGGATGGAAGTTGGAAAATCTAAGTCAAATTTTGGTTTATGTGGCAAGCATTTATGGAAAAAAGTTCACTTTAAAGTACACAGACTTGCAGATCACTCATTGCATTCAAGTTAGAGTGATTGGAGACCACAGAATCCCTAGCAGTTGATTGTGAAGTATTGAAGTTTGATTCACCAGTGAAAGAGTGTGATTGATCGGTTGCAAAGCCCTAATCCATCGTGATAATTCATAAGTTCTTGGAAACCTATTTGAAGCGATAAATAAGTTATGGCTACACCTGTTGTGTTTGATGTTGTGGAGAGAAAAAGATATGTTTTCAAGAGGCATCCCTTTAAGTCTACCCTAGACGACTTAGAAGTTACATTCTCCAGAACCCCTATGGGTGTCATGCACATTGAATACATCCATGCATACATTTACTATAAGGAGGAACCAGTAGGACTTGACAGGATAAGAGCGCACATTGAAACTATGATTAAGCCAGATAAAACCTTCTTGGATGAGTTCGCACATCTAGAAGACCATCCCATTGTTGAGTATGCTACGACATATGAATTCTATGAATTAGAGTGGATCAAGATCCTGTTAAGAAGAATTCATGATGACCTATTTTGGATAGGTGAAGTCCTAGTAAGAATCATAGGAGATCTCATTCATGAGATGACAGGCCTCTCTAAGAAAGGCATTGTTCTTCCAGCAGGCAAGGATGTGAGAAAACTAGTAGAACATGCATGTAAGTCAAGAAGTGATAGGCAAAGAATGAAAATTAAGCCTATAGAGGAGAAAGAAATCAAATTGATGTCCATGATATTAGGCTATTGGTTTCAGCACACCAACAGGGTGAATAGTGTGTCTGTGACCACTATTCTTGCAGCAATAAGACTTTCAGAGAAAATGGTGAGTTCAATCTGTGCAAGATCTTGCGCTTACAACTAATTGATAACATTAGAGCCATTAAACATGATAAGACCAAAATATTTAGGTTTGGGTCTTTGATTGTCTACATGTACCTCCATATAGTTGGAAAGGTCTCAGATTTGTACTTAGATAAGAGTATGCCTACAATGCCTCAAATATCTCTCAAGGCATCTACTGAGAGCACATTGAAGGATTACATAATGCTATAATTGAAGACATTCAGGGTCAAAATGTAGATGAGGTACATGATACCAGAGAGTATTTTAGAGAAATACAAGGACAACATTTACTTTATGGTAGAAACTGATATAACTTGTATGGAAGCAGTTGAGCCAAGAACAAAGTGGATCCATCCAATTGGGTATGAAGTTGAGGAATCAATCTTGGAAGCCTATGCACAAGTGCTACTATCAGCACCTAAGGACCCTAATGAACCTAGATAGGGGACTTATGAAGAGAAGACAAGAGAAACTAATGCAGTTCTTAACAATGCAACAACAAAAAGGAAAGCATCAAAGATTACTTCTGATATTCTTAGAATTCATGGAGTAGCTTAGGAAGACCTAGAAAAAGAAAGGGAAGAAAAAATAGCATTAGATATTGAGAGTGCATCCATTGTGGAAGCAAAAACTAATGATGCTAAACTGAAGAAAGTCAAGATTGAGAAAACTAAAGATCCAAAGGATAAACAGGGTAAAACAGATGTTATGTCTCCTATGCCCAAAGTGATAATTGATCTAACATCACCTCCTGAGTATAAGGCAATGGCCAAAAGAAAGAAGGAAACCAGTAGTAGGCACCCATCCTTGCGGGCAACCAAAAGTAAGAAAAATGCTCAAGCACCTCTAGAGGTAGGTTTTAGACCTAGTCTTCAAGTCTTGAGAACAAGGATAGTTGATGAAGGTAGATTAGATTAGATAGGAATTTTTTATGAGATGTACAATGAAATTAATAAATTAGAGATTCATGGCATGATCATAAAACATATGATTAAGTTCAAGAAGATAGTCTTGGAACTTAAGACAGTCATCCCAGACAATGTCTAGAATATCCTAGAATCCTTGAAGAAATAGGCTATTGAAGAAGATCTTAGAATAAGGGAAAAGATTCTAGATGAAAGCCTACTGGTGTGTTCCTTAGAAGAGAAAACACTTTTGTTAGATCTGGTAAAGCCACATCTAAGAACAAAGCTAAGAACGCAACACATAATGGACAAGAACTTTGAGTTAACAGCCAAAGAAATAGAGAAAGCTTTTGAGAATTTTTTCTTGAATAGGCACATGTATCCACCTACTGCAACCATAACACAAGTGCCCTCCAAGGAATCCAAGATGGTAGAGGCCACAAATATACCAGTAATAGGTCCTCAGAATGTAGCACCCACAATGATAACACCTACAGAGGTAGTAAAGTCGCGCCCATGATAGAGACACAAAAAGATGATACAATCTTTATTGATAATGTAGAGATTGAAATGGTGGCCACTGAAACTTACTTGGATAAGTTTAAAGAAGCCTTTGTGAGCACACAAGAGGTTGAAACTCTATGTGGTGACAATTCACCCAAGCTACAAGAATAAGTACTAATAGAAGATCTAACAGGTGAAGAAGAAGAGAAGGAGACAGAAAAAGAGAAAGAAAAGGAAGAAGAAGAGGAGATAGAAAAAGAGGAAGAAAAGGTAGAAGAGGTAAAACAAAGTGAGCCAATAGATGAACCATCTGTTGAAATGACAATTAGAGTAAAGAAAAAAGTGATAGAAAATACTTCTATCACTCCCTCACCCTCAGCATCATTGTTGACAAGGGTGACACCAGAAACCTCAAACTTAGACTCTTGGGGAGAAGAAGACTTGATCAAGATCAATTTCTTAGCTATGGAAAAATAAAAAGAGAAATAGGTAATGAGGAACCCTTTGTTTGTTGAATCAGTTGGCATTTTGAATAGCCTATTACCTTCAGACAAGAAAGTGTCTAAGGTCCATACAGTTGATGATGTTAGCACCTATTGAATTAGTATAGTGTTGTCCTTAGGGAAAAAAAGTCATATAGTATTTTGGAGTCAGGGCACTTGATGAGAAGATTAGAAATCAACTAAGTGTTGAAGACTAGATAGTGTATAGAGTCCCTAAAGCTCAGAGCATCAGTGCACGTGTATATGATTGAGTTATGGTATGCACCCTAGAAGATAAGTTCATTAGAATATATTCATGCTTAGTCTATGAGCGCATGATTAGATATGCAAGTATGAGAAAGATATAGATAGTTGAAGTTACACAGCCAGTGTGTGCCAGAGAAGAATAGAGTAAGCAACCAACTATTAGCATTTTGAGTTGTGGCTATATTCTAATGATGTAAAGGCTATGCGCCTATTGTAATTAGGTTTTTGACATGTATATATGTTTTTTTTTAGACACACTTGAGCCAATTCAATTGGAAGCATTGTATGTAATAGGTTTAAAGGCCGACCTAGTTGTTTATTTTATATGCGCATATAAATATGAGATGCACCCATTGTAATGAGTATGCAAGTTGATAGAGAGTTGTGTTAAGCAGAGAAGAAGTGTGTGAAGAGGCTATAAGATGTATTAGAGCTTTGCAAGAGGTTAAAGCATCAACACATCAAAGGAACTAATCTGACAAGGAGTGTCACAGTGACAGTTCATCCAACAGATATAGTGTGTATCTGAGATCAGAAGGTTGTAGCCTTCACCACTTGAGCAGTGAGCTCTAGGATAGTGCATCCACTCCCCTAATATGGATTATTGTAAAATAATCCTAATAGGTTCTGAACCTTGACAAGGTCTACTATACTTAATGCATTTTAAAGCAACTCGTAACAGGGTTAAGGATCTTCTAACAAGGATCATAAAACACTAGTATAGAATATTAGTGGGTGTCAATTCCCATCAGGGTTTTTACCTATTTGGGTTTCCCCATAACCATATTGGTGTTATGTGTTTATTTTATGTTTCATGTTTATGTGGATGTTCATTTTAGTACTTAAGCATTTAAGTTCAGTTTAAAGAATAAGAAAAAAGATAAAATACAATGAACACTGATTCACCCCCCCCCCCCCCCCCATCTCAGTGTTCCCATTCCTAAAAATTGGTATCAGAGCTCTGGTCCTTAGCTAAGAAGTTTAACCACTTGAGGAGATCATGGAAAAAGAAGAAATGAAACATCTAAAAAGAAATCTAGAAGTTTCTCTTGAAGACCTGGACAAATTTGAAAGAGAAACTGAAGAACTAAAGGAAAAACTTAGTGATGCTCAATTAGTCATCAAAAGGCTAAGGAAAGATTTGAAAGAATGCTCTACCAGTGATCTAGGGACAATGGTCAAGAAGATGAATGAAGAAAATACATCCTTAAAAGAACAACTTGAAGAATTTGATGATAAGCTGACTAACAATCAGGAAGTCTTTGATGAACATGTGAAAGAGAACCTTCAACTGAATGAAGGATTGAGGCAAGAAAACATGGAAATCTTAGAGCTAAGAAACAAAAAAGAAAACTTGGAATCTAAATTGAAAGATGCTAAGAATCACATTAATAAATTATACACTAGTTCTGATTTGATAGAATCTCAGTTGTATGCAAGAAGAGCTAAAGGAGATACTAGCTGCATTGGATACAATGAAGCACAAAAGTAGATTGACAACATGTGAGCAAGAATGAATGGACAAAAAGACTCTACTTATACTAAGAAGACTGAAGATCAAACTAAAAATAATGGTGAACCACCTAAGAATGAGTGCAAGCCAGTAGACTGCACTTGTTATGCATGTAACAAGCATGGAAACATTGCAAGGAAGTGTACAGAGGTAAGACCTTTTAATGGTTATTGTTATTCATGCAATAAATTTGGTCATAGAGCTATGAATTACAAGACAAGTAAAAATAATAGGACTTAGCATGATTAGAGAAATCAGAATCAATCAAATGTAAGAAGTTCTCAGAATGTTACATGTCAACTATGTAACTATAATGGTCATTGAGCTAGATAATATAAATTGGTGACCCATGTCAATGCGCCAAGAAATATAAGGCCTCCAGTCATTTGTCACTCTTGTAACAAAGCTGGACACATCTCAAAGTTTTGTAGATCAAGGATGCAAGGTCAGGAAAGCCCTAAAAAGACCAAAGAACCAGTATTGGATCTCAAAGGAGAAGTCAAGTTTTTGAAAGCCTCAGAAAATGTGAGCATGATTTGGTCAGAAGAAAAGAAGGATAAGGTTGATGAGCATGTATTGGATGCATCCGTAGTGGATGCACCCTCTACATCTGGATGAATGGCCCTTAGGGTCATAGGAGGAGCTAATTTAGCTCTAGACCCTTGTGTGGCTAGTATAATCACTCTTTGAGTATGCGCCTTTGGACTTAAGCTTTTGGAGACTAAGGGAACCATTTGTGAAAGAGTGCACTAGCTAATTGTTTGCAGAATGAAAGATAGAAATTTCCAAGTGGTAGCTTGGTTTATGGGATAAGCATTAATGGCAAAAATTATACTTTAAAGAACACATAAGTTAGAAGATCTCTCATTGCATTTGAATTAAGAGTGATTGAAGAGAATAAAAGCCTTAGGATTTGATTGAGAAGGATTAAAATTTGATTCATCAAGTGATTTTCTATGCATTTGATCAGTTGCAGAAACCCTAGTTCATCGTGCCAATTTAGAATCTCTTGGAAACCTTTGTGAAAGTGATATACAAGTAAGTGATGGCTACTCCTATAGTATTTGATGTTACAGAGAAGAAAAGATATGTGTTTAAGAGGCATCCATATAAATCTACACTAGATGACCAAGAAGGGGCATTTTCCCGCACGCCTATGGGCGTTATGCATGTCGAGGACATTAAGGCATACATCTACTGTAAGAAAGAACTAGTAGGATTGGACAGATTAAGGGCGCACATGGAAACTATGTTAAAACTAGACAAAACCTTCATGGATGAGTATGTGCAGTGGTATAATCACCCTATAGTGGAGTATGCTATGACATATGAGTTCTATGAATCAGAATGGATCAAAATTCTTTTGAGCATGATTCATGATGACCTATTTTGGATACGTGAAGTGCCGGTTAGAATTACCAGTGACCTAATTCATGTGATGATAGGCCTCTCAAGGAAAGGCATTATCCTTCTAGTGGGTAAAGATGTGAGGAAGATTGTTGAATAGACTTGCAAGTCAAGGAGTGATAGGCATGGAATGACCATAGAGCCTATTGAGAAAGATGACATCAAATTGATGTCTACGATACTTGGATACAGGTTTCAACACACTAGTAGGGTAAATAGTGTGTTTGTAGCCACAATTATTGCATTTATAAGAATTGTTAATGAAAATGGAGAGTTCAACCTATGTGAGATCTTGCGCGCATAGCTAATTGACAACATCAAGGCAATCAAGCATGATAAAATGAATATATTCAGGTTTGGGTCCCTAATTATCTATCTGTACTTCCATATTGTTGGAAAAGTGTCAGATTCATATCTAGAAAAGACTATTCCTACCATGCCTTAGATATCTTTCAAGGCATCTACAAAGAGCACTCTAAGAGACTACATGACACTAGAGTTGAAGACATTCAAGGTTAAAATGAAGATAAGGTACAAGATACTAGAGAACATTGTTGAGAAATACAAGGATACTATTTGTTTTATGGTTGAGATAGACACAACATGCATGAAGGTAGTTGAACCAAGAACAAAGTGGATTCATCCACTAGGATATGAAGTGGAAGAGCCTATTCTCGAGGCCTATGCTCAAGTTCTGTTGTCAGCACCTAAAGACCCCAATGAGCCAAGATGGGGAACCTATGAGGAGAAGACAAGAGAGGTAGATGCTAAACTAAATAACACAACAACAAAGAGGAAGGTTGCCAAGGTTACCTCTAAGATCTTAAGAATACACGGAGTGTCTCAAGTAGACCTAGACAAAGAAAGGGAACAAAATATTGCTTTGGAATTAGAGAGCGCAGATGTATCAAAGGCAGAATCAGATGAACTTAAGCTGAAGAAAGTGAAGATTAAAAAATCTGATGAATAGAAGGGTAAAACTGATGTTACTCCTTCTACGCCCAAAGAAACCATTGACCTTACTACTCCTCCTGAGTATAAGGCAATGCTGAATAGGAAGAAAGAGATCAACATTGGTCATCCATCCTCAAGAGTAACAAGGAATAGAAAGAACTCACAAGCACCTCTTGAAGTAAGTTTCAAACCTAGTCTCAGTGTGCTACGTGCAAGAATAATTGATGAGGGAAGAATTGATCAAGTAGGAAATTTTTATGAAAAATATAGTGAGATGGACAAATCTAAGATACATGTAATGATAGTCAAACACATGCTGAAGTTCAAGAAAATAATCTTGGAACTTAAGGCTATGATCCCTGAACATGTATGGAACATTCTAAAATTCCAAATGAGACAAGCCATTGAAGAGGATTTAAGGATAAGGGAAAAGATTCTAGATGACACTCTTCCAGTATGTTCCTTAGAAGAGAAATCTCTATTGTTAGATTTGGTGAAGCCACATCTCAGAAAAAAGTCAAGGACTTTGCATATAATGGACAAAAACTATGATCTGGTGGCTAAGGAAATAGAGAAAGCCTTTGAGAAGGTCTTTATGAATAGGCACATGTATCCAGCTAATGGGCCCACAACACAAGCACCCTTAAAGGAATTCAAGGTGGTAGAGCCCAATAATGCATCAGTGACAGGTGCTCAGGACTCAACACATGTAGTTGAAACACAAATAGAGATAGTTAAGTCTACGCCCATGATAGAGTCACTAAAAGATAGCACCATTATCATTGATAATGTAGAGATAGCCATGGCGACCACTAACACTAAGTTGGACAAGTTTGAAGAAGATTTTGTGAGAACACAAGAAGTTGAAATCTTATGCAGTAACACTCCTCATCTAGAAGAAATTTTGATTGAGGATATAACAAATGAGAAAGAAGAAGAAAAGATGGAAGAAAAGAAAGAAGGAGAAAAACAAAAAGAAGATGAAAAATAACAACAAGAAGAAGAAGAGGTAAAAGGAAGTGAACAAAAAGATGAAACATCAACTGAACAAATCAAGGTAAAACAAGAAGTGATGGATAGCACTCCCATCACTCCCTCAACAACATTGTTGTCAAGTTTGACACCTGACACAACCAGTTTGGACTGATGGGGAGAAGAAGACCTGATTAAGTTTAGCATCTTAGCTATGGAGAAGGCCAAGGAGAAACAAGTGATGAGGAATCCTCTCCTTGTAGAGTCAGTAAACATACTAAACAATTTGTTACCTACAGACAAGAAAGTTTCCAAGGTACACTCTGTTGATGATGTAAGTGCAGTCATTTCACAATTCAAAAGTAATTTCTCTAGCTTGGAAGAATCTACATCCTTAGTTGCAGAGGAGAAGTACTTGAAGAAGAGATTAAGTGAATTGTTTAGCAACTATACACTTGACCTGAGCTCACTAAAGGTTGGTCAAGCATCCCTGAAGGAGTTTGCATCAAAGGGAAGAAAGATCATTACTGAATGTATGAACCATGACAAGTTAACTGGTGATCTATACAAAAAGGTACAAGAGGTAGAAGTCATTATAGATAGCATAAGGAAATCAGTAGAAGATCCATCTATTGATGTGAACATGTGCAATAATGTCTACCAAGGATAGTTAGACAAGATTAAGAAGGCAGAAAAAGAGATGATCAAGATAAGGGCTAGGCAGACTCGGCTAAGGAATGCTCTTGCACCCTCATTAGACATACTAAATCATAATATCAAGGAGATCAATGCCACCATGGTGACATATGATCAAAGTCCTAGCAATGATTTGGAGAAGATGGAGAAGCTACAATATTCAAGTATGAGAAAGATACAGATAGTTGAAGTTACACAGCCAGTGCATGCCAGAGAAGAACATAGTAAGCAACCGACTGTTAGCATTTTGAGTTGTGGTTATATTCTAATGATGTAAAGGCTATGTGCCTATTGTAATTAGGTTGCCAACATGTATATATGTTTTGTTGTAAACACACTTGGGCCAATTCAATTGGAAGCATTGTATGTAATAGTTTTAAAGGCCGATCTAGTTGTTTATTTTATATGCACATATAAATATGAGATGCACCCATTGTAATGAGTATGAAAGTTGATAGAGCATTGTGATAAGCAGAGAAGAAGTGTGCAAAGAGACTATAAGATGTATTAGAGCTTTGCAAGAGGTCAAAGCATCAGTACATCAAAGGAACTGATCTGACAAGCAGTGTAACAGTGACAGTTCATCCAACAGATATAGTGTGTATCAGAGATCGGAAGGTTGTAGCCTTCACCACTTGAGTAGTGAGCTCTAGGACAGTGTGTCCACTCCCCTAATAGGGATTATTGTAAAAGACTCCTAACAGGGTCTGACCCTTGACAAGGTCTACTGTACTTAATGCATTGTAAAGCAAATCCTAACATGGTTAAGGATCTTCTAACAAGGATCATAAAACACTAGTACAGAATATTAGTGGGTGTCAATTGGGTTTCCCCTAGTGGCATCGCCTAGTGAATTGGGTTTCCCCATAACCATATTGGTGTTATGTGTTAATTTCATGTTTCATGTTTATGTGGATGTTCATTTCAGTACTTAAGCATTTAAATTCAATTTAAAGAATAAGAAAAAAGATAAAATATAGTGAACACTGATTCACCCCCCCCCCTCTCAGTGTTCCCATTCCTAACATCACCATCCTTATAGCCTTCAAGTCTAACTTCTCTCAATTAGCAAAAGAGAAATACATGAAAAAGAGATTGAGTGAACTAGTTAGTAACTTTTCACTTGACCTATGTTCATTAAAGCTTGGTCAAGCATCTTTGAAGGAGTTTGCTACAAAGGGAAGGAAGATCATTACAGATTGTATGAATCAAGATAAGATAACGGTTGATCACTACAAGAGAATCCAAGAAGCAGAATAAATGATTGAAAAAGTAAGGAAATTAGTAGAAGACCCCTCCAATGATGTGAACATGTGCAATAATGTATACTAGGGGCCGATAGACAAGATAGAAAAGACAAAGAAAGAGATGTCTAAGATAAGGGCAAGGCAGACACAACTCAGGAATGCTCTTGTGCCCTCTCTAGATATTCTAAATTAGAACATCAAGGAGATCGATGCCACTATGGTGACATATGATCAAGGTCTGAGTACTGACTTGGAGAAGATGGAGAAGATACAATATGCCTTATGCACCCATCTACAGATTGTTAATGCACTGATTGCATTTTGGAAACAAAAGATCAAAAATTTGCAGATAGCATATTTGGATGTCCTAACCTTGTAAGTACTTGTAAGATACATTTTTGGAGCACCTTTGCAATTAATGTCAAAGGGGGAGTATTGTATAGAATATGGAGTCTTATATATATGTAAAGAAGATGCATAGTAAAGAGTATAAGGGAGATATAAGTTAGAGTATGATAAATAATTTTTGTTTAAGGGTACAGTTAGTAACTTTGCCATATTCCTTTGTTGCCATTAATGAAAAAGGAGGAGACTGATGGAAAGTTTACTATACTATTATATATGACTAGATTTAGTGTTTTCATTATGGCAACACATTCATATAATGTTTTGGATTCAGCGCATATTATTAGAAGATCAGAATTTGGTTAAGTATAGAAGACTGGATAGTTAACAGAGCACCAATAGATCAGAGCATCAACACATGTGCATATGACAATGTTATGGTATGTGTCCTAGAAGATAACTTGGTAAGAGTGTATTCATGCTTATTCTAAGAGTGCATGATCAGAAGATACAGTATGGTGAAGATATAGACAGTTGAAGTAGCATAGACAATGAATGCCAGAACAGAACAGAGTATGCAGCCGACTGTTGATAATTTGATTAGAGATGATATTATTGTTTTGTAAAGGCTATGCACCTATTGAAATTAAGTTGTAGACATGTAATTATGTTTATTTGTAAACATTCTTGAGCCAATTCACTTGGAAGCATTGTATATAATTGGTAATAGGCCGACCTAGTTAATTGTTTTGGTAGCGCATATAAATATTAGATACACCTTTGTAATAAGGTATGGAAGTTGAAATAGAGATAAGATAAGTAGATCAGAAGTGTGCAAAGAGAAGTAAGAATGTATTAGATCTTTTCAAGAGGTAAAAGAATCAGCACATCAAAGAAACTGATCAGACAAGTAGTATCATAGCACCAGTTCATCCAATAGATATAGTGTGTATTTGAGATTAGAAGATTGTAGCCTTCATCAATTGAGTAGTGAGCTCTAGGACAGTGTGTCCCCACCCCTAACAGGGTTATTGTAAAAGAATCCTAAGAGGGTTTGACCCTTGACAAGGTCACTGTACTAAAAGCATTGTAAAGAACAACTCCTAACAGGGTTGCGGATCTTCTAACAAGGATCATAAGACACTAGTGCAGTTCTTAGTGGGTGTCAATTCCCGCTGGGGTTTTTACCTATTTGGGTTTCCCCGTAACCATATTGGTGTTATGTGTTGTGCTTATGTATCTTGTTTATGTTGATGTTCATTTCAGTACTTAAGCATTCAAGTTAAGTTTCAAGAGTAAAGAAAAAGATTAAATATAGTGAACACCGATTCACCCCCCCTCTTAGTGTTCCCATTCCTAACACTATTGTTATCATTAGATCTAGGTTTCTTACAATCAATAGCTCTATGTCCAAAACCATGACAATTATAATAATAACCATGGAGAGGTTTGAATTGCTTACCTGTGCAATCTTTCTTCATATGTCTAAAAGTATTACATGCAAAACATCTACCTTTGAATTCTCTTCGCATATCTTTAGGTGGTTCATCTTATTTAGGTGGATTGGGTATGTCTTCAAATTTGTTACCTTCATTAGATTTATTTTCATCTTTGTTCTCAAAGGGTTTCATATCTGGTTCCTTGCATTCTTCACTTATCTTATATGAATTAAATCCAAGACCAGTTGTATCATAGTATGGCTTTTGATAAGACATTTGTTCATCAATCTAATTCTCACTGGTGGAATACAATTTTTCAAGATGTTGTTTAGACTGAGTCAATTCACCTTTCACAATTGTATTGTACTTCTCAAGTTCAGCATACTGTAATTTGGTTTTCTCAAGTTTAGATGTCACCTTACAAAGTTTAGACTTCATATCTTCATTTTCAGATTTCAGATTTGATTCATTCTTGCTATTTCCATCTTTCATACTTAACTTTAGATCTACAATCTTTAACACATGTTTAAGGATCTCATTTTATTTCTTCAGATTTGAAACTTCATCAATATCTTCGATTTGAATTGTAGGTTCTTTCTTTGATTTAAGTTCTTCCACTTTTTCTTTTAGTTTCTCAATGAAGTTCTTCACATCATCATATTTCCCTTTCAGAGTATCTCTTTCTTCAGTAAGAATATCAATCTATTCAAGAGCCTCTTCAAGATTCTTCTGCAATTGATCCATATCCATAGACATCTTACTCAAGTTGTTAGGCTTTCTCCGAATAACTTTATTTTGAGTAACTAAGCTCTAATACCAATTGTTAGAAATAGGAAATAATGAGAGGGGAGTGAATCAATATTCTAAATTTTTTTACTTTTGCACAATTATAGATATACCAAATTAACTTGAAGCTTGAAAAACAAAGTAAAATAAATAACAAGAATAGAAATAAAGAAAATGAACTCATAACACCATGTTTTGTTCTCAAGGAAACCCTGGCCAAGGGAAAACCTTAGTGGGGATGATACCCACAACTAATCCACTAATCAAAAGTATCTAGTTAAGGATGTTGACCCTATCAGGAGTCTATTACATGCATATAGTGTCTATGTCTTGATTAAAGGACTATAGGCCTAGTTAGAAGCCTCAACCCTGCTAGGAGTTGGTATTACAAAATAGGATGTTTACACGACGAGCCCATTGCCCAAACATATAAAATACAATGATATCTAAATACAAAGGTAAAGTATATAACCTTTCACTGCTGTCGAATAGCTTTCCTATTCTAATTTATCTTTCTAGGCTCTTCTCTTTCATATACAGAGTCTTCTTTCTTTCCTTTTGCAATATACAACTTCACATCACAGTATTACAATATCTTATTACATCTATATACTTTGCATTACATGCTTCTTAAATATATACAAGTTATTAAGAATAATAACTTACAGTCAACTTTACTAAGCATAAACTCTTCCCTAAATACAAAAACTAATTCATGCTACCTAAGGGTTAACATCTAGGATGTCGTCCCTTATATGGTTAAGTCATTATTTTGATAATAATCCCTTAACTATCATTCTTATTATGTCTTCTTGCTCTGTTCAGGTTGGCTTCAACTCTGTCTCTATTATTCTGTAATATATCCTTCTATATAGACTTGCACTTTCATATGTGTCTTTAATATACATAGAATTATCCATATTCAAGTGCGCATGCAATGAACCTACTTTTGTGGACATCGCTAACCAAAACTGTCTATGATTAGACTGGAAAATACTACAGTACTTAGACAATTTTTAATTGTGCTCTTACAAAATTACTTGGTACTATAGTGCGATCATCACAGTGATTATATGTTGCCATAATGACAACAACTATAGATCCTACTCAGCCAAATTGCCAACATTCACTTTTTCATGTTTTGCTTCTTAATTCTAGCCACTCATTTCTTTTACCTCTTAATCTTAGCTACTCCCCTTTTACCTATTAATCTTGACCATCCATTCTTTTGCCTCTTAATCTTGGCCACCCATTCTTTAATCCATTTGATAAAAATGAGGCCTCACTCCTCATTTTCAAGTTAGTTACACAATCTCAAGCTAGATCATTCTTAGAGAAATTGAGTACTTAAGCACTCTTTCATTCTTAGCATTATAGATTAATATCTTGTTTCATTTCCATCATAGATTAGATTACTTTATTTCATGTTATCTTAGTTTGAATTTTACATTCTCATCTTAATTTAGTGGTTTCATTCCAATCTAGTTATTAATCTCTTGTATTTGCATTCTTAGCAATAGATCTTACATTTTGCATCATCATTTTGTGAAGCTTGGGGAAAGTTCCTCATACTTGTTCTCAATCCTTCACTTATCAATCATAGTGGATTTATTTTATTGTGTTGGGAGAGCACACCCACAAAAATCTCTTAGAGAAAATCAAGCAAGGTTTTGGGTGCCCTTGTTTTAGGTCATCAAAGGTTATAGTAGAAATTTGGTTGAATGATAAGTTATTTAGCATATTTAGTCTAACTTAAATGATTCATATTTCTTTTACTCATATGCTTTGATTTGTGGCACAACTATAGAGATTTTGATTGCATACACATACATCTCTTTTCTAACCTCTTTCGAGAAAACCCATGTGGCTTTATCCTTTTTATCGTTATCAGTTATGTCAATCTTCTTTATCAACTATTTTTCTTTCATTTTATAAATCCACATCTAGAAGTCAGAATATTTAATAAATTTATCATCACCAATAAAATCCTCATCAACCCTCCTTGTTACATCTTCATTAAGATACTCAATAATTTGCAAAAATCATCATTTTCCCTTGTCATTGGTTGGTATGGCTCAAGTGAAAATCATGTAGAATAATCCTCTCACTTTGAATTAACTATTCCATCTTCCTAACCCCATTAGATTCATTTGGAAATTCTCCTACATAATTAGGGCTTTCTTTTTCTCTTCTTCTTTCTACTTCTTCTACCCTGTTATATGCCATCAATCTTCTCCACCCCTCTTCATAAGAGGACAAATTTCTCCACAAGTCCTCTTTCTCAAAAAACATGTTCTTATAAGATCCAATGCTTATATATTGCTTGGAAGATTGAAAACATCCTTCAGAATGAAATGTTCTTGCTTCTAATCCCACTAGCAATCTATAGGTTTCTAAAAAAATGATTTCAACCCGATAACCCTCCCAATAGTTGATGTCAAAATCTCCAAAGTATAGCTAAGAAATCATAAAATAACCCTTATGGTTTCTCCTAAAAATTGATGTAGCCTCAAAAATTTTCCAAATAATCTCCGAAACAGCTAATCTATCTGGTACAAAGAATGGTAAAACATGAGGCTTTCATGTTGGACTAAGTATGAAAAGGTGAGTACTGAGAGGGGAGGGGTGAATCAGCACTATAAAATACTTTCAAACTAATTAAAATTTCCTTCTTAACCATTTACTAAATCCATAGCTTTTTCCTGCATCTCATAAAACATATTAAACATATAACAGATAACTCATAACACAAATATTTTGGTATCACAAAATTCCTTGTTAGAGGATAAAAACTGCGGTGGGGATGACACCCACAACAATTCACTACTACAATAAAAAAATTTCTTGGTTAGAGCTACAATGTTTTCTATTTATGATAGCTTACCCTATTAAGAGTATTAACCCAGTTAAGATTCTTAAGACTATTAAGTGTTGGAGATTTTCCAGCAAGCCAATGTTGACTGTATGTTTGTCATTGATGACAACATATGGTAAGAAGCATGCATTGAAGTCTTATGGAGAGAGCCTTGAGCATATGTTTCTAAGACATGTTCTCAACATGATATCATAGATGTAGAGGTTTGTTCTGATTACAGACAGTTGTATAGCTGTTTGTATCAATATTGTTCCTGACAGTGTTAGAGGCAGAGTTATGTATGATATTTTTAGTATGGTTATGATGGAGCCTTATGCATTTATGTTTTTTTTTAGACATGTTTATTATGCTATGTTCATGGATGCAGAGTCATTTGTGTAGTTGAAGTTGAGTTATGTTGTTTCTATTTTCCAGTTACATTTTCCTAATTTTATCTGATGGAGCTGACAATGTTTATATTGTTGTAGTAGTTGCGCCTATCATTTTGATATGTGTGTTTGGTTTCATGTTTGGTGATGAGTTAAGAATGTTTGGTTAAGAGTGCATAATGTATTTCAGTTAATTTGGTGGAGCCGATTGTGTAAAGTGATGCATCTACTCATATTGAGTTGCGCGGTCCTAATTTGTGTTGCGTTCTTAGTATAGCCATTGGAGATGTTATTGAAGAGTTTTATTGTTTCTCTATTATGATTTCAAGGAATTTCTAACATGCCAACTTGATTATATCATTTGGAGAAGATACTTATAGCCAGTCAGTTGAGATTGCTAAGAGTGGTTGTGATTGTGAGAGGAGAGTAGAAGATGCAAATGTACTGAGATAGTCATCAGTTGAAGATCTATGTGAAGAAGAAGAGAGTATATGCTATTCATTGGAACTGATCAAGACATCAGGTCTACATTCTAGTTCACCAAGATCTAGCTATAGTGTATATCTATTATGTAGAAGGTTGAAACCTTCACCATTTGAGTAGTGTGCTCCTGGACAGTGTCTCCTCACCTTTAACAAGGTTAATTGTAAAAGACTCCTAACAGGGTCTGACCTTTGAACATGTTACTATACTTCATTCATTGTAAAGATCAACTCCTAACAGGGTTGTAAGATCTTCTAACAGGGGTCATTATATTCTAGTATAGTTTATAGTGGGTGCTAATTCCCACTGGGGTTTTACCTATTTGGGTTTCCCCATAACAAAAATTTGTGGTGTTGTGTTAAGTGTTATCTCATTGTGTATGTGCTTAATGTTCTTCTATACTTAATTAGATAAATAATTGAATCTTGTAGATAATTTATTCACCCCCCCTCCCCTCTCAGTTATCTCTTGGGTCTATTCCTAACAATTGGTATTAGAGCCAAGTGCCTTGGAGAGAAAGTTTAACAACTTGAGGTTGATCAGATGGAATTCTTTAGAAAAGAAAGTCCTAAGTTTGATGGAGAGAATTATCAAGACTAGAAGAACAAAATGACAACACATTTGCAGTGCATTTATTTTGAGATTTTTGAAGTAGCTACTAAAGAAGTTCATATTCCCTCTTTATCAAATCTTGCAAAGGAAGATGCAAATCTTAAGCAAAAGGGGATGTTCAGTCAAAATGCTATTGCCAAAGAAGCCCTTATCAGCACCTTTTTTGATAGTGAGTTTTCAGAGATCAAGAAAGTAGATAAAGCCTACAAGATATGGAAGTATGTAGAAGACATGTTTGAAGGAGACATCCAAGCCAAGAATTCATGCAGAAAGACATGGAAGAAAAACTACAATAAATTGGAGATGCTACCTAGGAGAACATCAGAGCCTACAATCAAAGAATTAATGAAGCAGTTGTAGGAATCAAAAAAAATGGTGGAGAAATTTTGGAAGAAGACATAATGGATAAGTTGATGACTACTCTGAAAGGAAAATATGAGAGAAAGATAAACATCCTAGATGAGACTATGCAGTTTTCAAAAGACTTCAGAAGAGAGACCTTAATCATCAAGATTTCAGCATTCGAGATATCAAGTTTGAAGACCGAACTTGAAAGTGAGAGAGCCTTCAAAGCTTCAGTCCATGGTAAGAAATCCTTGAACACTTCTGGTAACTTTGATGATGATGATGAGGATAAAGAACTAGATGATTTCATTTCTATAATTGCTAAGAAAGAAATAAAAGGAAAAGGAAGATATGAAGGTCAGTTACCATTCAAATGTTTTTCATGCAACAAGATTGGTCACTTTGCATCTAAGTGTCCTACAAGAGTCAATAAGTTCAAAACTAACTACAAGCCTAAGTATACAAAAGAATGCTACTATGCTGGAGATGGAGTATCAATTGAGGATTCAGTAGAAGATGAAATTAGATTCATTGCTATTAAAGATATGGAGAAATTTTTTGATGAAATGGATATTGAAGATGAAAAGAAAGCACAAGATTTAGCATTAATTTCACAAGCAGATATCATAATAGACTGGATTATTGATAGCGGTTGTTCACATCACATGGCAGGAGAAAAAGATAGATTTGTACATCTAGATAAGTAAAAAGGTGGCATGGTTAGATTTGGAGACAACACTCCTAAACCTATCATAGGTAGAGGAGCTATCACCTTGGATGGAAAGAAAAACACTGATGATGTTCTATATGTTGATGGTTTGCAGCATAGCCTACTAAGTGTTGGACAATTTCTTGACAAAGGATATCAGTTGGAATTCTGGTGCAGGTGCACCTAGGCTAACCTCCTAGTCTTTAACTATTTTGGCTTTTATCTGACCTTTTCCAAATTAGAGTGTGTTTATTTTAGACTTTAGAAGGTCTTGCAAAGTGTGTGGCTAGGTGGATTGATAGTTATTATCTAATCCAACCTAGTCTAGTTAGGAAGTTTTAATGTTTAGTTTTGGTTTGATTAAGGAATGGGCCTTAATGTGTCCTAGATCTTGGCATTATAGTAAAGATGCCTTCTTGGGATTTAATGGTGTTATTTATTCAAAATACATGGGATAGAGGCCCTAGAATATAGGCTGCCTCATTAAACCAAAGATGCCAAAGTGATCATGACATCATTGGAAATCTTGTGCAAGGGTTGCATGCAACTCGGCCACATAGGATTCCCTCCATTATAGGAGTGGGAAATAAATGCCAAGAACTAAAATGGTGGAAAGAGTATCTTATGATACCAATCAAGGCTCATTCTTGAAGTTAGTGTGTATCTAGGAAAGTTTTTGAAATAGCAAGAAGCTCTGCAATTCTAGTTTTGAAGACATACCCAAGCATTCTTGAGTGACAGTTCATTTAGATGGATTGAATCCTATGAAGTAGTATTGGATTTGTGTTGGTAGGTTAGATAAAAATATTTTTCATTCTTTGTGCAAGCATTGTAGAGTTAGGTTAGTACCTTTAATAAATTTATTAGCGACTAGGGAGTCTACTGGTCCAGTTTACAATAGGTTGAGTTTCAATGGATCCCCCATGAAATCTAATTGTGGGAATCTCCTAAGGGTGGATGAATGTTTTATTTGAGCCTATTTATAGTGTTAATATGCATGTAGAAGTCCTGAAGAGTTGAGCTATTGGATTTAAGATCATACCCTAGGTGAGACTAGTGTAACCAGTTAGAGGTATGACAGTGAAGATTTGAATGCTACAGGAAAGGGATTGATGAGAAGTACAGACCAAGCATTGTTCCAAGAGGCATATGCACAATTAATTACATGTTGAAGAGATTAGGCACTGACCAATCCATTTGATTGAGTTTTGAACAAGAAATCAGGAAAAGACCTTAAAAATAGGCCTATTAGCCCTATTAGCCCTACATTGTAGGAAGCTACTATACGGAGGCCTTAGAACCCTAAAACCTCCTGAATCTATAGAAAATTCTAAAAGGGTATTCAAATAGCCAAAAAAAAATTTAGGTCTTTTGGAAGGTTTTGGCACCAAATGGGAAAAAGACCCTGTTAAGGGCTACAAGAAACACTAGGCCTAATTAGGTCTCTAAAAGTCTAAACTTAGAACCCGATCGAAGAGGGCTTTGAGATCCATAAAAATGGATTTAAATAGAAAAAAAATGAATTTTTTGAAGTGGAATGATACCCCTCCAACCCCAAAGTCAGTTCATGCAAGTGGAGAGCACTTGGAGTGTTCTAGGTGTTGAGAAAGCATTGAGACAAAACTAAATGGTTGATGTCCTTCAAGGCTAAGCACAAGACAAATTGACTCTTAGAATAGAGTTTGGAAGTTCTTAGGTTGATTTATTAAGGCTAGTAAGATCCTTGGAGATATTAGGATCCTTTGGAGAGGACAAGCAAGGTCCTTAAAACACTTGTGTGAGCACACCTTGAAGCATATACACCAGATTGGTATCAGAGCTTGATTAATTAGGCTTGTGGTTAATGTTTCAACTAGCTAAATTAGTAGGAGAATCAAGGATGGTGACTAATGTTGAGAGAAAAGAAAGTGGAAGATCAGGGAGAGGAAAATAGGTTTCTTAAGGAAAGATTGGAGCAATTGGAACTAAAGGTAGAAGAAGTAGATGAGAAGGCTGAGGAAGCCAAAGACAAAGTAGATGGGAAGCAAAAGGACATCCTTTTGGAGGATGAGCTCCCTGAACTAGACCCAGTCATAGCTAAACAACCATTCTTGAAGGCATTGAAAACCTTGAGTGGGAAAGCACTAGAAGGCATTCCAATCTTCAATAGGAAGATGGAACTGGAGGTAGTCCTAGATTGGATAGAAGGACTAGAGAACCACTTTGAGTGTGATGGCATCACAGAGGCTCAAAAGCTGAAAGTGGCTAAAGGAAGATTGAGAGGCCCTGCACTCACTTGGTGGAAATTTATCCAAGATGAGAGAATGAAAGAAGGTAAGAAACCAATTGCTACATGGAAGGAAATGGTAGCCAAAATCAGAGATGCATATGTGCCAGAGGATTATGAAATTCAACTTCATAAGAAAAGACAAAGTCTTAGGCAAAAAGACTTGGATGTGAACTCATATATTGAGGAGTTCCAAAGACTTTTCATGAGGTCTCAAGTTGCAGAGGATGAGAAGGTAAAGGTAGCAAGATACCTTAATGGAATTAAGTGGAATATTCTAGATGAGATGAGTCTCTTGACTCTAGACATCATTCAAAAATTTCTCCAGCTTGCTGTCAAGGTAGAAGAGAAGTTAAGGAAGAAACGAGACTCTAGCACTTTAAGAGGTAGAGGTAGAGGAAGAGACAGTAGAGGAAAAAGAAGTGGATATGGTGGGAGGATTTTAGAGCCAAGGACTCAAGGAGAAGTTAAGTATACTGAACAACAAGAAGGAGGCCCTAGCAGAGGCAGTAGAGGAAGGAGCTCTAATAATAGAGGAAGAAGTGGTGGACAAGGTAGAGGCAACTATTTTTCCAACATGAAGTGTTATCACTATAACCAGATGGGACACCCTTCTTATAGGTGTCCAGAGAAGGGTAGTACTTCTCAAGGAGGTGATAAGAGAGTTAATTTTGTTCATGAAGAGACAAGTGGAGGAGTGAAACTATCATGCCCAAAATTAGGGCAAAACACACACAATAAATTTTTTTCTGAGGGCACTAACTACAAGGTTTAGATAGGAACATGAGAACAAAATGTCAACCAATGCACCCATCTAACAAGGGAATTTGAGGCATGTGTTGGCTTGTCGACATCCCCACTCTGATCGGGTGCACTAGGCCGAGAAAAAAAATAAAAATTCACTAGGGTAATACTTAACGAGACTATGAGTGAAATAATCCCTAAATCAAATTATTCATAAATAAAATAATAAAAAAATAACACTAAATTAAATAAAATTAATATTAAATTCCTTAAGTTAATCTTAATTAAATAATAACGTGTAGCATGTAACAATTTAAAAAATGTTAAAGATATTACCACCACTAAAATTTAATAATGGTAAATCAATTTAATAGATTATGCTCCAAAATGTGAAAAGAAATAAATGAAGATTCACCCATCCAACTCAACAATAAGAAATTAAATAAATAAATGACTAAATAAAAAGAGGTCTAAAATCTACACCACACAAAGAATAAAATTTGGAAATAAAAGTCTATATAATGTCTTAGCTAAAAATCAATCCAAATCCTGATTTAATAGGGAGACTATGAAAAATCAAAAGGCAATGCAATTATTAATAGAAATTACATTTAAAAAGAATTAAAAGTGGAGAATTAATTACGTCCACTCAATTTATTAATCTTCTGACTATAAGTCAAGAATAAGATAAAAATAAATTATAAGTTAATACCAAATGGACCACCAAACCCTAAATGAAATTAGGGATTGGGCTTAATAAAACTTGGCATCCATTGAAATATCCTGGGTATAGCAGGTTGGCCAAGGATTGAAGATACAGATAAGGAATAGAGTATACTCTCAAGTGTAAATGAATGTACACACATCCAGTGTGTATACTTTCATTTGCACCAAAGCATATACAACTCCAAGAACCGGGCTTAACAACGGCTGGAACAGGGGTTGAATATGGGATTCATGATACAACACGAGTTCATCTCTCGCATTGGTCTTTTACCAATAAGTAAGCCTCTAAAAAAAATTTGACCTACAGGATTAAACCAAATTAGCAAAACATTCAAAAATATAATTCGGGCCTACCTTATTTTCTCTAAAGTAGATTGCATAGTTTATGCAAGCGAGAGTTCTCTAAATCTTTATCAAGTATAGGGTTTTATATATATTTTTTTCAACATAAAGGAAAACATTACATCATTCACATAATCACTTTAGTTCAATAGATGGAAGAAAATAAATTAACCTACTATATTTTACAAGCATTACAAATGCTAGGCTTTTCAACATAGCTTTGTTTTAAAAAAAAATCACAAGGGCTCAAAGCCAAACATCTAAATAACATGAAGTAGTTACATCCAATTTCTCTTTTAACTCCTTGAAACCAGCAAGCTATGTCTTGAGAAAATCTACAAAACAAACAAACAGACCATGGAGGCTCACCTCCCAACCTAGGCCATTTCATGGCCACCCTCGAGCTAGGGGAAAGAAAGATGGATATGGGGATAATACATGCATACATCAAGAACATGCACAACAAAAAAAACAACATATATAAACACCAAATTCCCTTCCCATGGCTATGCCCAAATAGGTCACCTTGGACCCATAGTAGGGTGAAGGTGGAAGCTACCCAACTAGGAGAATGCCAAAATAAAAGAAATAAACCAGCCTTCAACAAGGCTTTAAAATCTACTCAAAATGCCTTCACAAGGCCATAGTTACAACCACCAACCCTTCTCATAATCATCACAATAACAACACCCTTATGATCCCCAATTTATATACACAAGGATGGCAACATGGATGCCCATACATCCATGCCTTATCCCCTTCCTCCTAGGGGAAGGACTCTACACTAGATGAGTAGTCCCAACTTTTTCCCTTCACCCATCAAGGCTCTCTTCCCTCCCAAGGGTGAGTTTGGCCTTTCACACCCCCAAGAAAACAAATACAACAAAAGAAATGAAAAGAAACTCACATGCATGCATAGACTAGGAAGCCATTCCAAAGACACATAAAACTAGCATTCATACAACATAAGAAAGTACATGGCAGAAAAAAAAGTGTGCTCAAGATCCAACCTCAATCCAAGCTTATGGCAATGAGGGTTGAGATGAGATTTCTCCAACTTGTCTCCTCCTTTGTTATGCAACACCAAAATCCTCCAAAAAAACAAGACCAAAATTCTCACAATCTCACAAGTCTCCAAAATTGGAGAGTGGGCAATTACCCACAAATTTTCCCTCCATCTCCTTAAGAAGACAAACCCTAATCCTTCCAAACAAGAGGGGAAAATTCAAATTTAAAATTCAAAAAGAGGAGTGGACTTGGCATGTAAATTCCAATTTTTGTCACTTTTCAAAAAAGCATCTTTTGGAAGGGCAAAAATAGCCAAAATACATCATAATGGTCAAAATTTGACCACCAACACATGGCACCACTATGGAGTAGCCTATGTTTTACCTCCACTACCTTTTATGGTCATTAAAAGCCTTCCAAAAGACCACTTAAAGATTGCATCCGAAAGTGAAAGAGATTCCCACTCAAGGCTCCTAAAAATAGAGACCACTCGCACACATAAAGCACTTGGGCATGCCAACTCACATGACATGTGTCAATTGACACCACAATAAATCACATTACAACACAATACACATAGCATGAAAAGTAGACTAAAATAATAAAATAAAATAAACATAAGCAATAAATACACTCATGCATCACTTTACAAAAATCACACTTTACAACGAGGTTAATTTCTCCCCTTGGAGATAACCTTGGCTTAACATGATTGTACAAATATCCATCTTTAATTTCCCCCGATATATCCATGGTCTTACCTAGACACTTGACAAAATATCAGTATCTCATGAAATGTCAAATATCATATATATATATATATATATATATATCTGTGTGTGTGTGTATGTGTGTGTGTGTGTGAAAATAGAATACATCTAAAAATCACATTCTTAACATCATAAATTTCTAACTGCATTTCATAATAATTCTCATCATTTTCAACATAGCATTTCTAAAGCATATAAAGTCAAGAATAAAATGATCATCATCACATAATCACAAGTCATCACATAGTATCAAATATAATGTCTCTATCCAAATAGTCCAACATGATAAAATAAAGTGTTAACATGAGTCCAAAGATGGAAAATAATCTACTATGAAGTGATGTCACAGGGTGAGGCTTCACAAAAACCCCCTGAGGTACCCTTAGAATCAGAGGAAGGTGAGAACCTCATGATGAGGAGAACACTGATTAAGGAACCAGTCAAGGAGGAATCAAGTTAGAGGAGGTCCCTATTTAGGATCAATTATAAAATGATGGGTAAAGTGTGTAGAGTCATTATAGACTCAGGGTCTACTGAAAATATTGTGTCAGAGGAGGTAGTCAACAAGTTGAAAATGGCAAGGATACCCCACACTAATCCTTACAAGGTCACATGGCTCAACAAAGGACAACATGTCTTAGTCAATGAGGAGGCTTGGGTTGAATTTTCAATTGGGATATATAAGGACAAGGAACTATGTGATGTGTTACCTATGGATGCATGCCACTTGCTCCTAGGTAGACCATGGCAATTTGACTGGTAGGTCATGCACGATGGAGTGAAGAACTCATACTCCTTTAAAAAGGATAATGTGACATTTAAGATTCAATCACTGTTAGAAGATGCAGAGGTGAAGTCAACAAGCCCCAATGTTCTCATGGTGGGTGAGTGATGCAGTCAAGGATGGAGGATCCAATTAAGGACTATCCGACCTTACAGCCAAACACCAACATAGCAGAAATACACAAAAGGAAACTAGATCTGAAAGAAAATAGATGTCTCTATTCCATCAATTAACTAATTACATGCAATGTGTCAGGCTATAAGGCCTTCCTAGTTATAGCCAAATACAATACAAGAAATAGTTCTGCAAGATCACAAAGGATCCAACACACTTTTCCTCAGCTAGCCCAGGTCTACAATACAATAGGACACTCATAGGCACTCCAAGAAAGATCTGAACCTGTACTCAAACTTCCAAGCAATCTTTCTACTACCTAAGCTCACAAGCTACTAACTCTACTAGATATAATATAAAATCCATATTGATGCCTAAACAACTACCCAAACATCTCCTTGAATACTAATCCAAACCACAAGTTGGCTGGATGAAACAATTAAATCCCAAAATCCAGTTGGCTTCCAAATATACAAATATTAAATGCCAAACATCAGTCGGCTCACAAATAACTTCACAAATATTTAATTCACCAAGTCAGCCTCTAGATCCACATAGGATAATGCAACACACTAGATCTAGGTCCCCACACATCTAATGGTCAATGCATAACTCAAGGAACATGACCCAAATTAAACGCACTAGTCGGCCAAGCCGAATCTCCAAGAATAGCCATTGGTAAGCCAAACTATCGAGCATTAGGAAATACACCAAGCGTCCACACCAACTGATGTCTCCAGACATTACCGAGCACCAACAATGTCAACCAAGCACCACAAAAATTACCGAGCATCAGAAGTGCCAAGCCTCCTTCAATGACCGAGCTCCCTTCAGCGATCAAGTCCCCCAGCGACCAAGCCACTTCAACAACTGAGAAACAGACATAAACACTAAGACCTCATTAGTAACTGAGCACTGAGAAACAAAACACCAAGTCACTGAGTGACCATCATCCATTGAGATCCACCAGAACTCCCAACTGAGAATCACCACCAAGACCACTGAGATCCATCGATGAAGCCTAACACATTTCGACTGAGAATCACCATCAAAGACTAAGAAATGCTAGTCCTCTACTGAGATTACTAGCCAAGTAACTAAGCTCCACCATACATTTACCAAGAATGTCAAAATATTTAGGCACCAAGCAATAAGTCAGGATACCACTGCATCAGACTCCTGAGGTACAAAGAAAAGTGTGTCCCACACTTTCTCACCAAAGGGAACATCTAAAAAACACCAACTCCATGTCATCTTCACCAAAGGTTTCCACTCCATCATAGGAAAGAAAACCAATCTGCAACCCAACCAATTGGTGTGTTCAACATCCTAATCAAACCAAGCCTTCAATCCATCACCAGGGATCAAGGAAGAATCCCATCTCAGAATCTCATGACCAGACTTATCACTGTTAACCAGCAACTCAAGTTCGCAACTAGAAAAAAACATCTACACCACAACACCGAATAAAAGCAACTTGGTAACACCAACATCATTGAGGTGTTCAAAAGTAGGAAACTCTACACCAACAACAATCTGATCAAGCACAACCAGATGCTCTACAATTTCCATGTCAGGCACAACCGACTAAACATGAAAACCAATCTTCTCACCAACCTCAACAAGGTCAACAACATCATCATTAATCACAGGTAACTCAGAAACAAGCACAAGTTGCTCTATAGGTTTGATGTTAGACTCCACCAACTGACCATCAAAACCAATTTCACAAACCTCTTCAACCTCTAAACTATCATAAGAATTCTTTTCAAGATATCTTCTCTCACGAACCAGTCTATGAACTGGCCAAACAACTTTCCTCCGAATCGGCATACTCTAACTCTAGTAAGCTCTACAAAGATCAACAACACTTTCTCTCACAAGGTTCTTAACTCGGTTCTCCATGCAGTTCAACAAATCTGCTTCCAATTGAGAAAACCTCTCAGAAATCATATCACCAAGGTTCAATCCTCTCAGAGACATCTCCAAAGATCTTCAAAAACCTTCTGCAACAAACCCTAACACCAACCACCTTGTGACAACCTCTGAGATGTATGCAAGTCAGATCTCAACATGCCACCTCGCATGAACAACTAGGGCATGATTTCACAAGTTCAATGTCATGGATTTGCAACTCAGATTGCTCACAATCTCTTCACCGACAAGATCAACTTCACAAAATCAGCCTTGCTAGGTCAACCTTCTACTTCAACAAGATAAAATTCTCGCTCTGATACCACTTGATGTAGTCAAGGATGGAGGATCCAATTAAGGACTATTTGACCTTATAGCCAAACACTAGCACAATGGAAATACACAACAAGAAACCAGATTTGAAAGAAAATAGATGTGTCTATTCCATCAATTAATTGATTACATGTAATGTGTCAGGCTGGAAAGCCTTCCTGGTCATGACCAAATACAATGCAAGAAATAGTTCTACAAGATCACAAAGGATCCAACACACATCCCCTCAGCTAACCCAGATCTACAACACAACAAGACACTGGTAGGCACTCCAAGAAAGATTTGAACCTATACTCAAACTTCCAAGCAATCTTTCTGCTACCTAAGCTCGTAAGCTGATAAATCTACTAGATCTAATCTGAACTCTAGGTCGATACCTAAACAACTACCCAAACATCTCCTTAAATACTAATCCAAGCCACAAGTTAGCTGGATGAAATAATTAAATCCCAAAAGCCAGTCGGCTTCCAAATATACAAATATTAAATGCCAAACATCAATCAGCTCACAAATAACTTCATAAATATTTAATTCACCAAGTTGGCCTCCAGATCCACATAGGATAATGCAATACACTAGATCTAGGTCCCCACATGTCCAATGATCAATCCATAACTCGAGGAACATGAACCAGATTAAATACACCAGTCAGCCAAGATGAATCTCCAAGAACAACCATCGGTAAGCCAAACTACCAAGCATCGGGAAATACACCGAGTGTCCACACCAACCGAGCTCTCCAAGCATTATCGAGCACCAACAAACTCAACTAGGCACTACAGACATTACTGAGCACTAGAAGTGCCAAGCCTCCTTCAATGACCGAGCTCCCTTCAGTGACCAATTCCCCCAGTGACCGAGCCACTTCAACAACCAAGTAACAAACATAAACACTGAGACCTCATTGGTAACCAAGCACCAAGAAACAAAACACCAAGTCATCGAGTGACCATCATCCACCGAGATCCACTAGAACTCCCAACTGAGAATCACCACCAAGACCACCAAGCTCCATCGGTGAAGCCTAACACATTTCAATTGAGAATCACCATCAAAGACTGAGAAATGCCAGTCTTCTACTGAGATTACCAGCTAAGTAACTGAAATCCACCATACAATTACCGAGACTGCATGAATCTTTAGGTGCCAAGAAATTAGATAGGATGCCACTACATCAAAGGGAAATAGTTCTTAGAAGTCCTTGAAGAAGAAGGAGTTGGCTTTGTACTAGTGTTAAGGCAAAAGGAGGTAAGTATTGATAAGGTAGCCAAGAAGCCAAAGCTACCAAGGGAGATACAAAATATGTTGCAAACATATGAATGCATTTTAAGTGATGGAAAACCATCAACATTACCCCCTAAAAGAGTTGTGAGCCATAGGATAGACTTCATACCAGGAGCTACCCTTCCCAATAAGGTAGCTTATAAGATTACCCCTCAACAAAATGAGGAAATTTCTAGACAAATCCAAGACCTCTTAAGCCAAGTTCTTATAAGAAAGAGCATTACCCCATGTGTCATACCCATTGTCCTAGCACCTAAAAAGGGAGGAACTTGGAGACTATGTATTGATTCAAGGGCCATAAATAGGATAACCATTAGGTACAAGTTCTCTATTTCTAGGATAGAAGACCTAATGGATTGCCTAGGATAAGCCAAGTACTTTGCCAAGATAGACCTAAAGAGTGGTTATCACAAAATTAGGATTCATGAGGGAGATGAGTGGAAAATAGCCTTCAAAACCAATGAGGGTTTGTATGAATGGCTTGTCATGCCATTTGGACTTTCTAATGCCCTCTCCACATTCATGAGGCTCATGAATGAAGTCCTCAAAGACTACATTGGCAAATTTGTAGTGGTATATCTTGATGATATACTAATTTATAGAAAGACAAAGGATGAATATCTCCAACACCTAGAGATTGTTATCAAGAGGTTGCATGATGAAAATTTGATGATAAATTTGGAGAAATGTGAATTCATGAGGTAGGAATTGGTGTACCTTGGGTTTGTACTATCTCATGGAAATCTGAAAATGGACTCTAGAAAAGTGGAAGCCATCCTCAATTGGCCTACTCCCAAGACAGAAACAGAGGTAAGAAGTTTTCATGGCCTTTCCCAATACTATAGGAAGTTTATTAGACAATTCAATGCTATTTGTGCTCCCATGTTGGACACCATAAAAGGAGGCATGAAGACTAAGTTTGTATGGAATGAACAAGTTGACCATAGTTTTGAATTGTTGAAGAAAATTATTGCTACACAACCCATTTTGGTTTTGCCAAGCTTTGATAAATTATTCATAGTGGAATGTGATGCAAGCAATGTTGTAGTTGGAGCTATCTTAAGCCAAGAAGGGAGACCAGTGGCTTTCCATTCAGAGAAGTTAAGTGAAGCTAAGAATAAATATTCTTCTTATGACCTAGAGATGTATGCTCTAGCTCAGAAACTAAGGAAATGGAGGCATTATTTTCTTCCAAAGGAGTTCATAGTCTATTCTGACAACCAATCTTTAAGTTTCTTAAACTCTTAAGAGAAACTCAGTCACAAGCACATGAAGTGGGTTGAATACCTACAAGCATACATATTCAATATCAAACACAAAAAGGCATTGCAGAACAAGGTGGAAGATGCCTTGAGTAGAAGAGCCCTCACTATCTTGGAGATACAACTGAAGAGCGTGGGAATAGACAACTTCAAAGATCTATATGGTGATAATGAAGACTTTGTAGACATTTATATGGTATGTCAAGAACATAAGAACCACTTCCATAGTAAGTATTCTGAATACACTTTGAAAAGTAATCTCCTATTTAAGGGAAGTCAATTATGTGTCCCTAGAGGGTCTATCAAGGAGAATTTGATTCATGAAAAGAACAATGCTGCATTGAGTGGTCATTTTAGGGTCACTAAGACAGAAGAACTTGTCCAAAGATTTTACTTTTGTCCAAGAATGAATGTTGATATTAGGAAGTATGTTGAAAGTTGTATTGTGTGCCAAAAGGCCAAGGGAACTTCTTCCAATGCTGGCCTATATCAACCACTTCCTATTCCCATTAGGCCATGGGAATTCTTAAGCATGGATTTTGTAGTTGGGTTACCTAAGAAAAGACATGGAATGGATAGTGTCTATGTGATAGTAGATAGATTTAGTAAGATGTCTCATTTTGTGCCATGCAAGACAACCAATGATGCCAGCCAAATAGCTTCCATTTTATTTAAAGAGATAGTTAGGATACATGGATTGCCTTTGATTATAGTGTTATATAGAGACACTAAGTTCATGAGTCACTTTTGGAAGAATCTATAGAAAAATTTAGGCACCAATCTATCCTTTGGATCTACATACCATCCTCAGACTGATGGTCAAACTAAGGTGGTAAATAGGAGTCTTGGCAATCTCCTAAGATGCTTGACTAAGGAATATGGTCAACAATGGGATCAACTAATTGGGTAGATAGAGTATGCTTACAATGACAATGTGAACAAGACCACAAGAGCCCTTTTGAAATTGTTTATAGCATACACCCTAGAGGAATCTATGAACTTAGATAATTGAAGGATGGAGTTAAAGGGAGTGGATATGCTAAAGATTTTTCCTATGCTATGCAAGAGGTTCATGAAACGGTCAGGAAGACACTAATTGATAACACTGAGAAGATCAAGAGTAAGGTTCATGAAGGTAGAAGGGATGTCCAATTCAAGGTTGGGGATTTAGTGTTGGTGCACCTCAACAAAGATAGATTACAAAAAGGATTCCCACACAAGTTGCAGATGAGAAGAATTGGCCCCTGTCCTATATTAGCCAAATATGGAGCCAATTCTTACAAGGTGGAGTTACCAGAGGATAGTGGACTATCACTTGTCTTTAATATTACAGATCTAGTTCCATATAAAGGACTAATTCCTAATCTTGATTAGAGCTTAACTGAAGTCATTCAAGATGTAGATGAACTTCATTTTCCATCCATACCAGGCAAGAAGGTAGATTGCATATTAGAATCTAGAGTTTACAAGAACACTAGAACCAAAGACTATAAAGAATACTTAGTCAAATGGAAAGGGAAATTGGATGCAGATGCAACATGGATCAGAGAATCAGAGTTTAAAAATTTGGGCATTGATCTCAACTTACTCAATCCAAGGGTGGATTGAAATATTTCACTTGGGGAGGATGGTGTAGGTGCACCTAGGCTAACTTCCTAATATTTAACTATTTTGGCTTGTATCTGACCTTTTCCAAGTTAGAGTGTGTTTATTTTAGACCTTAGAAGGTCTTGCAAAGTGTGTGGCTAGGTGGATTGATAGTTAGTATCTAATCCAACCTAGTCTAGTTAGGAAGTTTTAATGTTTAGTTTTGGTTTGATTAAGGAATTTAATGTGTCCTAGATCTTGGCATTGTAGTAAAGATGCCTTCTTAGGATTTAAAGGTGTTAGTTCTTCAAACTACATGGGATAGAGGCCCTAGAATATAGGCTGCCTCATTAAAACAAAGATGCCAAAGTGATCATGACATCATTGGCAATCTTGTGCAAGGTTTGCATGCAACTTGACCACATAGGATTCCCTCCATTCTAGGAGTGGGAAATAAATGCCAAGAACTACAATGGTGGAAAGAGTATCTTATGATACCAATCAAGGTTCATTCTTGAAGTTAGTGTGTATGTAAGAAAGTTTTTGAAATAGCAAGAAGCTCTGCAATTCTGGTTTTGAAGACATACCCAAGCATTCTTGAGTGAAAGTGTATTTAAATGGATTGAATCCTCTAAAGTAGTATTGGATTTGTGTTGGTAGGTTAGATTCAAAGCTTTTTCATTCTTTGTGCAAGCATTTTAGAGTTATTTTAGTATCTTTAATAAATTGATTAGCAACTAGGGAGTCTACTAGTCCAGTTTAGAGTAGGTTGAGTTTAAATGGGTCCCCCATGAAATCTAACCATGGGAATCTCCTAAGAGTGGATGAATGTTTTAGGGAAGCCTATGTATAGTTTTAATATGCATTTATAAGTCTTGAAGAGTCGGGCTATTGGATTTAAGATCATACCCTAGGTGAGACTAGTGTACCCGGTTAGAGGTATGACAGTGAAGATTTGAATGCTACAAGCAGGGGACTGATGAGAAGTATAGAACAAGCATTGTTCCAAGAGGCATATGAACAATTAATTTCATGTTGAAGAGATTGGGCACTGACCAATCCATTTTATTGGGTTTTGAACAAGAAATTAGGAAAAGACTTTAAAAATAGGCCTATTAGCTCTATTAGCCCTACATTGTAGGAAGCTACTATACGGAGGCCTTAGAACCCTAAAACCTCTTGAATCTATAGAAACTTCCAAAAGGGTATTCAAATATCCATTTTTTTTGTAGGTCTTTTGGTAAGTTTTGGCACCAAATGGGAAAAAGACCCTGTCAAGGGCTACAAGAAACACTAGGCCTAATTAGGTCTCTAAAAGGCTAAACTTAGAACCTGATCAAAGAGGGCTTTCTGATCCATCTAAATGGATTCAAATGGAAACAAAATGAATGTTTTTAAGTGGGATGATACCCCTACAACCCCAAAGTCATTTCATGGTGCAAAGCACTTAGAGTGTTCTAGGTGTTGAGAAAGTAATGAGATAAAACTAAATGGTTGATGTCCTTCAAGGCTAAGAACAAGACAAATTGACTCTTAGAATAGAGTTTGGAAGGTCTTAGGTTGATTTATTAAGGCTAGTAAGATCCTTGGAGATATTAGGATCCTTTGGAGAGGACAACCAAGGTCCTTAAAGCAGTTGTGTGAGCACACCTTGAAGCATAGACACCAAATTCAAAGACAATAAGTGCATCATTAATAACAAAGAAGGAGTAATGATTGCATTAGGTTCATAGAAAAAAGGTAATGTTTTTCAGCTTAATTCATAAGCAAGTTTTTTTTTTGCTAAAGTAGATGACAGTTGGTTATGACACAAAAGACTATGTAACATCAATTTTGACAATATAGTAAAGATAAGCAATGTAAAGGCAGTTAGAAACCTTCCTAGCATTGCAAATCTAGTTGATACAATATGCAGGGAATGTGTGATGGGAAAACATGTGAGTAATTCATTCAAAAGAAAGCATAATTCAATAGAGAATAAATTGGATCTAGTGCATATAGACTTATGTGGACCAAATCAAACAAGATCATACTACGGTGAAAGGTACTTTATTTTGTTGGTTGATGATTATTCTAGAATGATGTGGGTTGCTTTCTTAAAAGATAAATCTAAAGAATTTGAGAAGTTCAAGATATTCAAAGCTAAAGTTGAAAATAAGTCTGGATTAAAGATAAAATGTTTGAGATCAGATAGAGGAGAATTCACCTCTGATAGATTTTATGAGTATTGCAAAGAAAATGGGATAAAGAGATAGCTAAGTGCACCTAGAACTGATCAGCATAATGGAATTGTAGAAAGAATAAATAGGATCATACTTGACACAGTGCAAACTATCATGATTGAAGGAAAAGTTGCCCACACCTATTGGAGAGATGTGGTCAATATTGTAGTCTATACTATCAACAGAATTCAATTAAGACCAGGCACAAACAAGACACCTTATGAGCTATGGTTTGGGAATGTACCTACAATAAAATACTTTAGAATCTTTGGAAGCAAGTGATACATCAAGAGAGATGAAGCTATTGGAAAGTTTTATGCAAGAAGTGATGAAGGTATTTTTCTTGGTTACTCTACTAAAATAAAATCTTATAGATGTTTTAACTTAAGATTGAAGAAGATCATTGAAAGTGCTCACATAAAGATTTATGAAAAGTGTATGATTCAAGAGAGATGTAATGATTATGCACCTATGATTGAAGAAGAACCTAGTCCTATCAGTAGAGAAACAATTGTTGAAGAAATGTTTGACAACATTGATGTAGTATTCAATTATCTTGAAACAAGTGAAGAAGAATCATAGAAGATAGATGAGAGAGTCACACCTAATGTTCCAAAATTCACATCAAGATACCATTCAAAAGAAGATATCATTGGAGATTAGAATATAAAATCATGACAAGATCAAAGGAAAAGAGTTCAAAAATTGATGAAGTGGTATCTTTACTTTCACAAATTGAACCTTTAAGTGTTGAAGATGAATGTAATGATTCAGATTGGCATGAAGCAATGAAAGAAGAGCTAGATCAGATAATTAAGAATGATACAAGGGAATTGGTCCCTAGACCTAGTGACAAGAATGTGATTGGAACCAAGTGGATATTTAGAAACAAGATGAATGAAGATGGTATAGTAGTAAGGAAAAAATCAAGACTAGTATGTAAAGGATATGCGCAAAGAGAAGGAATTGATTATTCAAATACATTTCCCCCTGTAAGAAGATTGGAAGCCATAAAGTTATTTCTAGCCTATGCAACATTCAAAGACTTTAAAGTATATCAGATGGATGTCAAGTCAACATTCTTGAATGGAGAGTTGAAGGAAGAAGTCTACATAGAGAAGCCTGAAGGATTTAGTTTATCAGACAAACTAGATATGGTATGTATATTGAAGAAAGCCCTTTATGGCCTTAAGCAAGCCCCATAGATCATGGTATGAAAGACTAGATGGTTACTTGACTAAGATTGGATTCAAGAAAGGAGCAGTAGATTGTAACTTATTCATAAGAGAGACACCTAAAGGATTATTACTAGTTCTATTTTTGTTGATGACATTATTATTGGTGGTAATGATAAGCTTAGTGAAGAATCTTATAAAGAGATGTAGAGAAAATTTGAAATGAGCATGATTGGACCTATCAAGTACTTTTTGGGACTGAATGTGCAGTAGATAGATAAAGGTATTTTCATAAATCAATCTAAGTATGTGAAAGAAATATTGAAGAAGTTCAAAATGGATTATTGCCAGCCAATAAGTATCCCTATGATAAAAAGAAGCAAGCTTTCAAAAGAAGATGATTCTACAACAGTAGACAAGACCCTTTATAAGTCTATGATTGGCAAACTCATATATCTTACTCAATCTAGACCAGATATTTCTAATGCAGTTGGTATTGATGGAAGATTTGCAGCAAAACCTAAACAAAGTCATCTTATGGTAGTAAAGAGGATATTTAGATATTTGAAAGGAACTATAGACTATGGTTTATGGTATCCTAATTTAGAAAATGTAGAACTTCATGTGTATACAGATGCAGATTGGTCAGGTTGTGTGGATGATAGAAATAGTACCTCAGGAGGAGAAGTATTTCTTAGAGATAGACTTGTTACTTGGACAAGCAAGAAGCATAATTGTATTTCTCAATCAACTACAGAAGCAGAGTATGTATTAGCAGCACTAAATTGTTCTACAATTATGTGGATCAAGAAAATGATAAAGGATTTTGGAATTCAGATTGATTGCCCTATTGTTATTCATTGTGACAATACTAGTACTATCAATATGTCAAATAACCCTCTGATGCATGCAAAGACAAAATACATTGAGATAAAATATCACTTCCTAAGAGAGAAAGTTGCAGAAAAAGTAGTAAAATTGGATTATGTGAGCATAAAAGAACAGCTAGTAGACATATTCACAAAGCCTCTACCAAAGGATACATTTGAGTATCTCAGGGAAAAGCTAGGAGTAATTCCCTTCCTTGGGTTTGATTAGAGTTTGCAGTAGTGCACAATCCTCAGTGACTGATAAATGGTTAACTACTCTACTTCAGGAGTAGTACCTATTCTTATTTGTTTTAGTGCCCTTTGCCATTGATGTCAAAGGGGGAGTATATAGTCATGAAAAATAAAATAGTTTTTTTAATCTAGAAAGGGGGAGTATATTCTAGAAAGGGGGAGTATGTATTAGTAAGGGGAGTATATAGTAAGAAGTATATACCAGTTGATATTCAGAGCATTCAATAGTAGTTGGAGGATTCATCCTTGGGGGAGTTTTTTTTGAGGAAATGGAGAATGTTATAAAATAATTGTACGTTTGGATTGGTGGTGTTTTTCATTCCATATGTTTCCATCAATGCAAAAGGGGGAGATTGTTGGAGATTTTTCAGCAAGCAAGTGTTGACTGTATGTTTTTCATTGATGACAATGTATGGTAAGAAGCATGCATTGAATTCTTATGGAGAGATCATTGAGCATATGTTTCTTATATATGTTATCATCATGATATCATAGATGCATAGGTTTATTCTGAGTATAGACAATTGTGTAGTTGTTTGTATCAGTAGTGTTCCTGACAGTGTTATAGGCAGAGTTCTGTATGAGATTTTTAGTATGGTTATGATGGAGCCTTGCACATTTATATTTATGTTGTAGACATGTTTATTATGCTATGTTGATGGACGCGGAGTCAGTTGTGCAACTGAAGTTGAGTTATGTTGTTTCTATTTTCCAGTTATAGTTTCCTGAGTTTATCTGATGAAGCCGACAATGTTTATATTGTTGTAGTAGTTGCACCTATCATTTTGATATGCATGTTTGGTATCATGTTTGGTGACGAGTTAAGAATGTTTGGTTAAGAGTGCATAATGTATTTCAATATGAGAAAAAAGTTCCAGTTAATTTGTTGGAGCTGACTATGTGGAGTGACGCATCTACTCATATTGAGTTACGTGGTCCTAATTTGTGTTGCATGCTTAGTATAGCCATTGGAGATGTTATTGAAGAGTTTTATTGTTTCTTTATTATGATTTCAAGGAATTTCTAATAGGTCAACTTGATTATATCATTTGGAGAAGATACTTATAGCCAGTCAATTGAGATTGCTAAGAGTGGTTGTGATTGTGAGAGGAGAGTAGAAGATGCAAATGTACTGAGACAGACATCAGTTGAAGATCTATGTGAAGAACAAGAGAGTATATACTATTCATTGGAACTGATCAAGACAAGAGGTCTAGATTCCAATTCACCAAGATCCAGATATAGTGTATATCTATTATGCAGAAGGTTGCAGCCTTCACCATTTGTGCAGTGTGCTCCCAGACAGTGTGTCCTCACCTTTAACAGGGTTAATTGTAAAAGACTCCTAACAAGGTCTAAACTTTGACCAAGTCACTATACTTCTTGCATTGTAAAGATCAAATCCTAACAGGGTTGTAAGATCTTCTAACATTGATCATTATACTCTAGTGCAATTTATAGTGGGTGCTAATTCCCATCAGTTTTTTTACATATTTGGGTTTCCCTGTAACCAAAATTTTTGGTGTTGTGTTAAGTGTTATCTCATTGTGTATGTGCTTAGTGTTATTCTATACTTAATTGGATAAATAATTGAATCTTGTAGATAAATGATTCACTCCCCCCCCCCTCTGTAATCTCTTGGGACTATTCCTAACATTAAGTCTACCTTGTGAAAGGATTTTACAATTCTAATCTCAGAACTATACCTGGTTAAAGGATTTACAAAATAAGATCTATTAGGATTTACTCATTTAAGAGACTTTACAAATTTGATTACTCTTTAATAAATAACACAAACTTGTCTATTAAACTTGCATCAGTCATATGCATATCAGACTCTTTATGCTCAATAAATCATTACGTCATACTATGTACCTCTTACAACAACAATTTAGTACTCGGTAGATCGACTTCTGAATCACAATTACTTTTTGTTCTTCACTTCTTTGTTACTTGGTGGCTTCTCTACTCATCACCTTCTTTGTAATATCTACTCATACATGCAATTTCCTTTTGCATTCATAGCACTTTGATCTTTCCTTATTTGATTCATTTATATACAACTACAGAAGCAGTTATGACTATACATGATGATAATGTGAGATCACTTTCTTTGCTATCAGCTTGTCTTGTGCAACTTTTCTCTTCAATAAATATCTAAACTCTAACAGTTCCTTTGGGCTCATGGTTGTAATATCAACCTTGGGAATAACAATGGGTTCACTTATATCAACCTCTTTCTCAGAATTCCTCTTCTTTGATTTTCCTTTAGAAGTATATGCCTTCATTGCATTAGATTGTGTAAATGTATTCTCTTTTTCTTCTTTTTCTTTCATGTACTCTTCTTGTTTCTTTTCTTCCTTCTTCTTATGTTTCTCTTCTTTTTTCTCTTCAACCTTTTCTTTTTCTTTATCCTATTCTTTTTTTTTGTGGTCTCAGTAGGAGTTACCAAATCTTTATTTAAACATTTTGTATACTTGGTCTCCTTTGTTTCCTCAGTCTCTTTGGTTTCAGTATCTTATGCTAGCTTGGTAGGGGTCTCAACATTAGTAGGTACATCCCTTGTTATGTCTGAGATAACTTCCTCTATCATGGGAAAATTTACAACTTGTTCAGTTATAGGATCTTTTGCCATTAGTCTTGCCTTGGAAGAATCATCAAAATCTATTTCCTTGGTTTCTATGGCCTTGGTTTCTATGACATCTTCATCATCTTTGATTGTGTTATCAAGGTCTTGATCAGTAATGTCTTAAATTATTACTTCTTTTTTTGTCAAGTCAATTGGATTAGATTTGCTCTTTTTCTCTTCAATCTCTTTAGCTATTGGTGGATCAATAGAGAAAATCTTTCTCCAAAGATCATCAATGTCCTTTTGAAATTCTTCAAGCTTATCGACCATGATGCTCAATGCTCTTTCCTTTACTCTAAATATTTTTGAGTAGTCTTGTAAGGTGTTTTTCATTCCTTTCTTTGTTAGGTCTAGGATAGTGATTGCTAAGGACATTTCTCTCATTTCTTTCTCACCAGCAAGAGAATACTTTCATCTAGCATCAATTTTCTAATAAATTTCATCTTCAAGATTTGATGATATTTTAATAGGTGTTATTCTGAATTTATGTAAGGTGGCAATGAAAATCTCTCCAATTTTACTCTTATCTTCATCATTCCTCTTATCATACTTTAACTGTTTCATAACTAAATATCCTCCATATATCTCAAGTGTCTTGAGAAATTCATCAAGACTCTTCCCTTTACTTGGTACAACCTTGAATTTTGATAGGTCTTTAGACTCTATGTCACTCTCTTTTTGTAGCTTCAACTTCCTTCTAGGCCTTCTAGTAGCCTTGTTTTCTCTAATACAAGTCTTTGTTTTTTCCAGTTCTACACTAGCTATCTTCTTTTCTCTCAATGTGGAGGTATACCTTGTAGATGGTCTAACACTGATTAGGCCAGGGGTCTCTTTCTTCACTTTTGTCTTCTTCCCCTTAGGATGTGATGGTTCATCAACCTCTTCATCAATAGTAGAAATACCCAAATTATCAGATAAAGTGTTTATCATTTTTATTGTTTTTCTAATTGCCTTAGGTATCAATATACCTAACCTGATTTTCTCTTTCACTTCCTCAAATGTACCATACCGAGTTGAACTTCTATCAACTGGTTTCTCTAATAGTCCTTTTATTTGAATAGATGTAGCATCTATGTTCATCTCATATCCCATAGGTGGTAACCACTTGGTTCTAGGCTCTACAACTCTTATGATACATATGTCACTATCTACTTCAAAACATATCTCCTCTTTATACTCTTCCACTAGCTAAGGTGGAATCCTAAATCTTTTGTGCATTCTTGATTGAAATTTACTAAAATAGTCATTCATGATTACATCAAAATTGTCTCTTATGTTTTGAATATACTCATTAATATGATAAAAAAATTAGTTTATCTTCTTTCCAAGTTACTTCACCGACTATAGGGGAAAAAATTTGAAAGTAGAAGAAAAAACATACTAGAAGTGGATCAAACTTCAAGTATTGGACTTTTCTTTCCTTATAGTATTCATATTGTCATCTTCATCTTTTCCTTTTTTTTTTATAGGATTTCACACATCTTTATCGATTGTGCTTCTTGTTCTCCTTCAATTCTTTCACATGATCAACTAGATTTTTTTTTCAAATAGTTCTGATATTATAGCATCAGATTCGTCAAAAATGCTTCCCTCTAATTTTTCTTCAAGTTCCTAAACCTGATCTTGGGTTTCTTTCAATTGGTGTGCTATATCATTCCTCTTGATGAGTCAGAGCTTTTATTTTTTGCTCAATTCTTCAACCAGCTTATTAGCCATCTTGAGTTCCATTTCCATGTTTTCAATCACCCTTTCATACTTGCAGCTTTCCATCTTTCCATATTTTTCCTCTCAAGTGGTTAAGCTTCTTAATGAGAGACTAGGCTCTTATACCAATTATTAGACTAAGTATGCAAAGGTGAGTACTAAGAGGGGAGGGGTGAAATAGTACTGTAAAATACTTTTAAACAAATTAAACTTTCCTTCTTAAGCATTTTTCCTGAATCCATAGCTTTTGCATGCATCTCATAAAACATATAAAACATATAACAGATAACTCATAACACAAATATTTTGGTATCACATAAATCCTTCTTAGAGGATAAAAATTGTGGTGGGGATGACACCCACAAGACTTCACTACTGCAATAAAAGTTTTTTCAATTAGAGCTACAATGTTAGCTATTTCTGATATCTTACTCTGCTAAGAGTATTAACCTGGTTAAGAGTCTTAAGACTATTAAGTCCACCTTGTGAAAGGATTTTACAATTCTAATCTAGGAACTATATCTAGTTAAAGGATTTACAAAATATGATCTATTAGGATCTGCTCGGTTAAGAGACTTTACAATTCTGATTACTCTTTAATTAGTAACACAAACTTTTATGGTAAACTTGCATCAATAATATACATATCAAATTCTTTATGGTCAATAACTAATTACCTCATACTATGTATGTCTTACAACAATAATTCAGTACTTGGTAGATTCACTTCTAAATCGTAATTACTTTCTATTCTTCACTGCTCTATTACTTGATGGCTTTGCTACTCATCACCTTCTCTGTAAACTCTGCTCATACAAGCAATCTCCTTTTGCATTCATACCACTTTGATCTTTACTTCTTTTATCCATTTATATACAACTATAGAAGTGGTGCTAGGTGTTCTAGAATCATCTCTTCAAGAGGTGCTAGCATTGGTTACTCCTCCATTGCATATTTCATACTTAATTCTCATTGGTAGATCTCACCTTGTAATCATGTATAATCATCATGTTTTAATCTCCAATGTTCTATTATACAATCTCCTTGAGATTTGTAAACCATTTTATGTTCGGTGTCTAGGTTCAATGTACTTAAATATTCTCCTTGTGTCGGCTTGCTATGATCGGTAACACGTTTTCCTCTAGCTTGGTAATTACCTCACATTCTTAGTTCAATTGATGTTATATCTTGGTATAACTTAGTTCTTGATGCTCGATTCTTCCTTTCTTGATGCCTAGACTTGCTTTGCTTTACCAAAATTACTTGTTCCTTATTTCCTTTACCGAATAGCTTTCCCTTCTTTACCGACTCATCTTTCCTTCATTTACTGAATGAATTTGACAAACAATATGACTTTCTCATAAATAATGACAACAAATGTAACTCTTAGGAGTATCATTTCCTTCAAATCCATAGACTCTAATGTATGTGTAATTTTCTACAAGATACCAATTAGACCAATTTTGATCAATTGTGACCTTAATATCCTTCTCCAATCCTTGTGGTTAAAAAAATATTGTAATCATGGGAGATAATATTGATGGATTATGACCTATAATGTCATAGATTCTTTTGACAAAGAATTCTTTAAAGTGTAAATACCGAGTGTACTTATATTTCGTATCCCAAATATTGGTCCATAATTGGACCAGCTTAGGATTTCCAAACTTGTTCATTGACTAAATATGGAGTTCAGGACTCCATACATTGTTCTTATGCCCTTTCCACAATAACATATGCAATAATATTGAATACCATTTGAAAATCCCTACAGGCTTATTCACTTTAAATCCCACAATGCCTTATGGATGTTATCTGTGACAAACTGGGCATAATCATAGAGTCTGTTGTTGTTAGAATCTTGAATGTTACAAACTAGGATAGTTATTTCTTGTGGCAACATTTCATCACCATCATGACTTGTCACCTGACTTACCTCGCAATAGGTCATGTAAAAATACTTAAAGAACAAATTTAATTTGTATGGAGGAAATGTGAATCTTGTGAATTTTTTAACATTCCCATCAACCCTAGCCTAGTGCATAGGCAAAAATCCTCTTCTATACATCCCTTCAACATTCTAGTATTCCTCCTTTAACTGTTGTAGGTTTATTTTCATGTCAAAATTGACACAATAATTCATGTCAAACACCTCACCAATCGTTTCTTTATTTATTTGCAAAAAAAATCCCACTGTTAATCTTTCTTTTGTCCCAATGTACCTTTTGCGCTCATCATAATAGGTGGCTAAAACCCTAATCAAATCTACATTGACAAAAATATTAGGGACAATCAATCTAGTCATTCCTAACTTTCACATATTTGACTTAGGCTGGGGGTTCTTTGATTTAGGCTGAAAATACCTAAAAATATTGTGACCCCTAAACTTCATGTGGGTTTCACTAGAATCTTTTCTTTTCTCAAAACAATTTGGGAAATTGGTTGTTGTCTTTTCTTGCCCTCTAGAATTAGGGAGTAGTACAATTATTTTTGGATATTACTAATGCATGGGGAGGTGATTGAGACATTTAATATGTTTAATCACTACGTTAACTGAATGGGCACTCATACTGTTGTCATTTGTGCTTTGTCACTGATGCCAACATATGTTTCTGTGAGGAGATCAGACTGGTTATCATAGTGTACAAACATTGTACAGATATTTTAGATGTTGCGAAGGTAGATGAGAGTTCAAGAGGGTGTTGTGCTCTTATATCCAAGATTGCATCATGTAATATTTCATATTGGATAAGTTACAAATTTTTTGATGAAGACTGGTCACTGACAGTGACAGTGACAAATGACAAAGTTAGTCTCTGTGTTTTGTGTATAGCTTACAGGTGATGTGGAATCAGTGCATGCAAAATTTAGAGATGAAAGATAGAGTATTCAAGAATGTTCTATGAACTGTACAAGGTATGAAATGCAAGATGACGTCAGTTGTGGCATGTGTTCTAGAAGGTGATCTATTTGGAAGCCAACTACAGAGATGTAGCATGTATGATGGATGGAAAACTTGAATTAAGGATGTCGGTCCTTAATTGTTGTAATGCAATCATTGTATACTTGTTCTAGATACCGTGTGTATCTTAGCAAGGGTTTATGTAATTTTTTGTAATTAGGAAAGCCTTATGGGCCAACCTATTCATGTGAATCACAATAAGGTATAAATGAAAGGTATTTTCTTGGGAAAAGAAATGGAAGTGAAGAATATGATATAGAGAGGTTGTGAAAGCTGTGAGCTTGTTTCTATTGTATGTAGAGTAGAGGTGTGTTGGTGGAATTCATTGGAACTGATCAAGCAAAGACAGTTGTTGTCGAATAGTTCAAAAGATTTTGTATTTCTTCATATACACTTGTGTTGTGAACAGTGAGTTCTAAAGGTGGACTTAACCTTCTTTGGGTAGTGAGCCCTCCCTTTTGTTCTTGACTCCTAATAGGGTTTGTCCTCTAACAAGTACTATGTATTGTAATGTTTCAATAAGCTCCTAACAGGGCTATATATTTTAACAAGGATAACTATACTCTCAGTACATCATTTGTGGGTGCTAATTCCCATTGGGGTTTTTACCTTTAACAGGGTTTCCCTGAGACCAAAATATTGTGTTATTGTGTTAGCATTCATTGTGTTCATTAGATCTAATATTGTTGCTACTTAAAGTTTAAAGTTTAATAATCTATCATATAACTGATTCACCCCCTCCTCTTAGTTTTATTGTGGACTGTTATTCCTAACAATTGGTATCAGAGAAAGTGGTCCTTAGAGAGAAATATTAACAACTTGAGGTGATTTTGGAGATGGCATTCTATAGGAAGTATAGTCCAAAATTTGATCCTGAAAACTTTGATAGTTGGAAGAACAAAATGCGAACTCACCTATTTTGTTTGGGGATTGACTATTGGTTGATTACAAGGAACAAGGTGGCAGAAAAGGAAATAAAACTAGAATATATTAGTACAAAAAAGTAGATTGCAAACATCTTCACAAAGCCACTGCTGAAAGATACCTTTCAATATCTCAGAGGTATGCTAGGGGTTCAAGCTCCTCCTAGTCAGAATTAAATGATGTAGAGATGCATTCTAGAGTTTTTTAGAGCCTTACCATAATCTTGACTGGATGTAGGGATCTACTCCTCAGAGGGAGTGATCATGGAAGAAAGATGTTGGAAAGAAGTTGATGACTCATGGCACCCTTTTCCATTTTTGTAAAAGGGAGATTGTTGCTATTTTAAAATCCCTACTGTATTGGGAGATTGTTTGGTTGCAGAACTTTGGATTGATATAACTTTGGGATGATGAATTTTCCCTTATGTTGACATAAATGCCAAAGGGGGAGATTGTTGGATATTTCTAATGCATGGGGAGGTGATTGAGACATTTAATATGTTTAATCACTACATTACTGAATGGGTACTCATACTCTTTTCATTTGTGTTTTGTCACTAATGTCAACATATGTTTCTATGAGGAGATCAAACTGGTTATCACAGTGTATGGACACTTTATGGATGTTTCAGATGCTGCGAAGACATATGAGAGTTCAGGAGGGTGTTTTGATCTTATATCCAAGATCACATCATGTAATGTTTCATATTGGATAAGTTACAAATGTTTTGGTGAAGACTAGTCACTAACTGTGACAGTGACAAATGATAGAGTTAGTCTCTTTGTTTTGTGTATAGCTTACAGGCGATGTGGAATCAGTGCATGTGAACTTCAAAGATGAAAGACAAAGTATTGAAGAATGTTCTATGAATTGCACAAGGTACATAATGTAGGATGATGTCAGTTGTGGCATGTGTTCTAGAAGGTGATCTATTTGGAAGTTGACTATAGAGATGTAGCATGTATGATGGATGGTGAACTTGAGTTAAGGATGTCGGTCCCTAATTGTTGTAATGTAATCATTGTATACTTGTTCTAGATACCGTGTGTATCGTAGCAAGGGTTTATGTAATTGTTTATAATTAGGAAAGCCTTATGGGCCAACCTATTCATGTGAATTGAAATAAGGTATAAATGAAAGGTATTTTCTTTGGAAAAGAAATGCAAGTGAAGAAGATGATATAGAGAGGTTGTGAAAGTTGTGAGCTTGTGTCTGCTATATGTAGAGCAGAGGTTTGTTGGTGGACTTTATTGGAATTGATCAAGAAAAGAGAGTTGTTGCCGACCAGTTCAAAAGATTTTGTATTTCTTCATATACACTTGTGTTGCAAACAGTGAGTTCTGAAGGTGGACTTAACCTTCTTTGGGCAGTGAGCCTTGGGTAGTGAGCCCTCCCTTTTGTTCTTGACTCCTAACAGGGCCTGTCCTCTAACAAGGACTATGTACTGTACTGTTTCAATAAGCTCCTAACATGGCTATATCTTCTAACAAGGATAACTATACTCTCGGTACATCATTTGTGGGTGCTAATTCCCACCGGGGTTTTTACCTTTAACAGGATTTCCCTGAGACCAAAATATTGTGTTATAGTGTTGGCATTCATTGTGTTCATTGGATCTAATATTGCTGCTACTTAAAGTTTAAACTTAAATAATCTGTCATACAACTGATTCACCACCACTCTCAGTTGTATTGTGGACTATTATTCCTAACAATTATGTCATTACACAAATGCCACCTTGTCTATCTCTTAGGAGTAGGTTCATCCCCTACATGATTTTGTCTCTTTAACAAACTAGCTATTGCTATAAAGTATAAACAAATGGAAACACTAATTGTCTAAATATTAAATCCAACCCTCCCCTTTTAATCCTTTCAAATGGATGTTTTTTCAGGAAATTAAAACTTCAGGAGATTTTTTCTTTTACTTACTAATTGTAGTATAACTAAGTTGATTGATTGGAGTATCTCTATCACTGGTTGCAAGTTCACAGGAAATCTGTCACTCCACTTCACTTCACTTCACTTCTTCAAAATGATGAGAAATTAATCCACAATCTCTTTTATTCTTGTCTTTTCTATTATTAAATGGCACAACTAGCTTGTTCAAATCATCTTTAAACCCCAGTCATTCATGCAAAAAGATCAATGGTGCACCTTGAAATTCAAAATTGGATTTATAGCACTCTAGTGAGATTATAAAAAAATCACCATGTTGAACTCATCGACACATTGGAAAAAAAGAAGAAAACTTCCAATGCACTTGCGAATTGTAGTTTCTATGGTTAATAAATCCATGGTGGAAGCTCCACATAGAATGCGCCTGCGTGTTGGAACAAAAGAAACCTTCCAATATGCAAATGAGTGGTGATCCCATGTTATGGTATTTCTCACCAAGTGGCTAGCCTATCATAAAAAGGTAACACAGGTCTCGATTCTGGTGACTCTGAGAAGGAAATTGGTATCATCAGACATTTTTCCCATAACTTAAAAGTGACTTCATGCACCTATATTCAAGGGTTAAGTTACATGCAAAGGGGACATTGCTAGTGGCTAGGAGCCTACACGTATAAAACATAATTATAACAATATTTATTATTAACACATTAGGAAATAAAAAATTAACACTAACTCCTATCGTGATTCTGACTATATTAAGAAGAAAGTTTGTATCATCAAACATTTTCCTCATAACTTAAAAGTGACTTTGGACACATGAAAAATTTGAGGGTTAAATTACATGTGAAGGGCACATCTGACGCAAACAAAATTGGTCAAGCCTTCAAATGAGAAGACCATCTACGCAACTATGATTACATAGGTAAATAATAACATAGAAAAGAGAGAGAAAGAAAGATCCAATGTATTATTAGGAGATCAAATAATGTACATGTTGGGCTTTTAGGCCTTCATGGTTTAGGCTTCATATAAAGAAATGAATCTCATATTTACCTATTTGTTAAAATATTAGATCAAGCTTTCTTTTTCAATCCTTCATCTAAAATATGTGTTAGCATGAATGTTTAATATGTCCCGTGGGGGAGTATTTTTGTATTTTTGGAGCAGTCACATGTTGAATTCATGACTGTGTTTGTCATTGATGTCAACACACTGATTTTACTAAGGATTAGCAAAGTAGCAGACAAAGTTTGATTTAGCACACATGGTGTATTATAGATGAGGTTATGTGGAGTTGAGTACATGTTTCTTATGGTGTCCTGATATCATGGTTAAGAGTGCATACATAAATTCAATTATTTGCATCAGTTATGAGTAATCTAGTGGAAACTATATTCTGACAGTGTTCCTAAGAAGTGGTTTGTGATAATCAGATTATATCTCCTAACATGGATAGAATCTGGTCAGGAGAAGTTATACAAAGGTTTAAGACATTGTGGAGGTGACTTGGATGAGTCAGCATAGTCAGAGGTTGCACATGTGATGATTTATTAAGTTTTTGAGCCTAAAGTTCTATGTGATCATGGAAATATTATGTAACGTGTAATGTTTTATATTTAGTAATTGGTTAAGCTTAATTGATCAACTCAATTGTGAAATATTGTGCACGGTATAAAGGAAGGATTTTTTTCCTTGATTGTATAAGAGGATGACATGATGATGAGATGCTGTGAAGATGAAATAATATGAATTAGTGATTGATGTATGATGCGAAGTGAGCAGATCTAGTAGTGAGATCTGGTGAAGCATTTGGTGTGGTTTTGGCATAGTTAGAGAGGAGAAGAAAAGTTGTTGCGATTAGTAATTCTTGGTATTATTTTTTTTGGATAATACAGAGATCAGTTGAATCGTGTGTTCAGTGATCTTACCCTTAAAGTTGTTTGGACAGTGGGTCCTTTTGTCTTCCTTAACTCCTAATAGGGTTAGAATCTCCTCACAGGGATTCAAAGTCTCATAACAAGGACTAATATGTACTGAGTGTATTTCATAAGACTCCTAATAGATTCCATCCTCTCACAAGGAATTTTCATATTAGTACATATTTTTGTTTGTACCATCCCCACCGGGGTTTACTCTCTGATTAGGAGGTTCCCTTGTTAATAAATCTATTGTCATTGTGTATGATTATCTTTCTATGGTTGATGTTTATGTTGATTACATGTTTCAGATATAATAAGGTTAATAAAAGTTTTCTTTATCAGATAACTGATTCACTCCCCCCCTCTCAGTTATCTTGGTGGACTTTACTTTCTAACAATTGGTATCAGAGCGGAAGGTCCTTGAAGAAAAGTTTAATAGCTTAAGGAGATCCATGGTGAGTCACTTAAGAAAATAAAGTCCTAAGTTTGATGGAGTTAACTATGACAGCTGGAATGAAAAGATGAAGACACATTTTCTATGTTTAGGACCAAGATATTGGTTAATTATAAAGAATGATAAATGTATCATTGAAGAAGAAAAGATTGAGGATTGCACTGAGAAAGAAAGAGATCTATTCATGTATAACATACTTGCTAGAGATTAAATTTTGTTAGCCCTTCCTGAGAATGAATATAGTCAGGTAAAAACTCTAAAGACATCTTATGAAATTTGGTTAGATTTGGAATCTACTTGTGATGGTGATAAAAGTGCTAAGAGAATTAGATTACAAAATTGGATATGTTTATTTCAAGAGGCTAAGATGATGGAAGATGAATCTATTAGAATCTATATTGGTAGAATATCAGAGATTGTTGTAGGTATCAAAGCTTGTGAAGGAAATAAGACCAAAGATAAAATCATATGGAAGATCTTGAAAGCTATGACCTCATTTTTTAAGTAGAGAGTGTAGATGATTGAACAATTCATACCTTGTACTGAGAAATTCACTAGAGAGACTCTTCTTGGAAGATTGGAGGCAGCGGAGATAAGTTTGAGACAATCTGGAGATTTTTCTAGGATTAAAACTGCATTCAATGCACTTAGTGTTCGCCATACTTTGTCAAGAAGTGCAAGTATCAGTGGAGATTATGCCAGTAGTAGCATATCTAAGACTGAAGAAGATAGAAAGATTGAAGAAGGAATTGCCTTGCTTGTGAAGAGAGAAACAAAAGGTAAGAAAATATTTGAATGTTGGACATGTCAAGAATATGGTCATTTTGCATCTAAATGTCCTAAGAGTGAAGAAATATAAAAATAAATTTGAGCCTAGAAGACCTAAAGAGTTTTATTATGCTAATGATGAAGAATTTGAAGCTAGTATTGATAAATTCTTAAGTGAAAGTGATGATATAGGATTTGTTGCAATAAAAGAAGAAAAGTTTGAAATAGAAGTTAAAGAAGAAAAAGCTTTAGTATCATAGGTTGAAAACAAAAATGATTGGATCATATATAGTGGTTGTTCACATCATATGAATGGTGATATGAATAAGTTTATTAAGTTTAACAACTATGATAGAGGAATTGTTAGAGTTGGAAACAATGCAGCTTTCCAAATAAAAGGAATAGGATCTATTACTCTTGATGGAAAGACTAACATTGATGATGTTTACTTTTTGGATGGATTGAAACATAATCTTTTAAGTGTTGGACAACTATTTGACAAGGGATATCAAGTTTGGTTTAATGAAAAGACTTGTGTGATCAAGGATAAGAATGGTAAGATGATTGGAATAGGAGCAAGAACCAAAGGTAATGTATTTCAGTTGAATCCTACTGAGATGACATGTTTGATTGCTAAAGTTGATGACAGTTGGTTATGGCACAAAAGTTTTTGTCACATAAGCTTTGATAACATTGTGAAAACAAGTACCACATTTTCAGGAAGAGATTTTCCTAAAATTGTGAAACCTACTAACATGGTATGCAAGGAATGTGTTATGGAAAAATAGAAAAGAGTTCTATTCCCAGCGAGAAGTTCACCATAGTAGCAAAATTGGAGATTGTTCATACAGATCTGAGTGGTCCTACAAGAACAAGAGGATTATATAGTGAAAGGTATTTTATTATTCTTGTTGATGATTTTACTAGGATGATGTGGGTAGCATTTCTTAAAGAAAATTCAGAAGCATTTGATAAGTTTAGATTTCTTAAGAACAAAGTTGAGAATGAATCAAGAATGAAGATTAAATGTTTAAGATCTGATAGGGGTGGAGAATTTACTTCAAAATAATTTTATACTTTTTGTGAAGTGAATGGAATTAAGAGACAACTTTTAGGCCCTAAAACACCTGAGAAAAATGGTATTGTTGAAAGAAGAAATAGATCAGTAACTAAGGCAGCCAAAGCTATGTTGTTTGAGAATGATGTACCAAAGATATTTCAGAGAGAAGAAATAAACACAATAGTGTATACAATGAATAGAGTACAGATCAGAATAGATACAAACAAGACTCCATATGAATTATGGTTTGGACATGCACCATCAGTAAAATATTTCAAAATCTTTGGAAGTAAGTGCTACATAAAGAGAGATGATGATATTGGTAAGTTTGATCTGAGAAGTGATGAAGGTATGTTCCTTGGTTATTCACTAAAAAGAAAAGATTATAGATGTTTTAATAAGAGAACTAAAACTATTGTTGAGAGTGAAAATGTTAAAGTGGATGAGAAATTTAGAATTTAGGAAAGAATACTTGATTATGATTTAGATGAAGAAGCCTATCCTAAAATGAATCAAGAAAATGTTGAATTGTTTTATGAAACTAACAATGATTTGCAGAATGAGATTCATGATGAAGAAAAAAGAGAAGAAATGAGATCTAAACCTATAATTGAAGAAAGAGTCGAGATAGTAATACCTAATAAGAATTTGATAAGGAATCATCCTTCTGATCAGATTATTGGAAGAAAACATAGAGGAGTTATGAAAAGAAATCAAGTACAAGAAGAATTATGTTTGATTTCCCAAATTGAACCTAAGACTACCGATGAAGCTTGTAAAGAAAATAATTGGATTCAATAAGTGAAGGAAGAATTAGATCAGATGGAAAAGAATAATACTTGGGAATTGGTTCCTAGACCTAAGGACAAAAATGTTATAGGAACTAAATGGGTTTTTAGAAACAAGATGAATGAACAAGGTGAAGTTGTAAGAAATAAAGCAAGATTGGTATGTAAAGGATACTCACATGAAGAAGGTATTGATTATGAAGAAACATTTGCACCTATTGAAAGAATTGAAGCAGTGAGAATGTTTTTGGCCTATGTAGCTTATAAGAAATTCAAAGTGTATCAGATGGATATAAAGTCAACATTTCTTAATAGTGAATTAGAAGAAGTCTACATTGAGAAGCCAGGTGGTTTTCCTTTGACTCAATAAGGATACATAGTATGTAAACTAAACAAAGCCTTATATGGACTAAAGCAAGCGACTAGAACCTGGTATATAAGACTAGATAAATATTTGGAAAAATTTGTATTTGGTAAAGGCATTGTAGACAATAATTTGTATCTGAAATAAATAGAGAATGGTCTATTAATTTTAGTTTTTTTTTATGATATAATCTTTGGAGTTGAGTATGAAATGAGTGATAAATTTGATAATAAAATGAAGATAGATTTTGAGATGAGCATGATTGGAGAAATCAAAATTTTCTTAGGTTTACAAATTGTGCATAACAGTGATGGTATTTTCTCATCTTAGACTAAGTATTTGAAAGACCTATTGAAGAGATTTGGTTTGGAGAGTTTTAATCCTATTGGTACACCTATGGTAACTGGCCATAAGTTATCTACCATAGATGAGACACCTACAGTTGAACAAAGGAAGTCCATATCTATGATTGGAGGTTTGCAATATCTAACTCACACAAGACCAGATATAGCACATATAGTTGGTATTGTTGCGAGATTTCAAGCTGATCCTAAGGAATCAAATTATGCAAGAGTAAAGAGAATATTTAGATATTTGAAATGTATAACTAATTATGGGCTGTGGTGTGATAAATCAAATGATTTTACCCTATGTGCAAATACATATGCGGATTGGGGAGGTAGTGTGGATTAAAAAAAGAGTACAAGTGGTGGAGCATTTTTTCTTGGAGGAAGATTGGTTTCATGGCTAAGCAAGAAACATAATTGTATCTCACATAGAACAATAGAAGCAGAATACATGTAGAAAAAACAAATAATTGTAATCAGATAATATGGATAAAACAAATGTTGAAAGATATTGGAATCAATTTCAATGATAATGTTATCATACATTGTGATAATACAAGTACAGTAAGTATGTCTAAGAATCATGTATTACATTCTAAAACAAAACATATAGAGATCAAGTATCATGTTGTAAGAGAGAAAGTTACACAGAAAGAAGTCAAACTTGAGTATATCAGTACAAAAGAGAAGATAGAAAATATATTTACAAATCCTTTACGTAAAAATATATTTGAGTATCTAACAGGTATGCTTGGGGTTATGCCCCAGCCTACTTTTGACTAGTGATGCAGAAAGTTGCATCAGTATAGTGGTATAGAGCACTATCCTTTTGGATTGTATGTTCATGCTTCCTCTATGGGGGAGTATCTATGTTTTTGAGATGAGTCATGAAGGAATCTTGGTAAAATGTATCTTCAAACAATGTATTTGGACATTTGAGCTTGTATTGGATTGACATAGTGATGACTACTTTGTCATTGATGTCAATGAGGGAGAAGGATACATGAAAAACATTTGATGATTGATGAAGAGGATTTGAAAATATAAAGAGAAGAAACATCAGGGAGAAGGATACATGAATAACATATGATGATTTATGAAGAGGATTTGAAAAGTTAAAGCAGAGCAACAACATTGCATTTTGGTATTCATGGAACTTTGATGTTTTTCATCTATGTTGCCATCAATGTCAATGGGGGAGATTGTTAGAATGAATTTTTAATATGTCCTATGGGGGAGTATTCTATCATTTCTGGAGCATTCGCATGTTGCATTCATGACTATGTTTGTCATTGATGTCAACACACTGATTTTACTGAAGATTAGCATAGTAGTAGACCAAGTTTGATTTAGTGCACATGGTGTATTATAGATGAGGTTATGAAGAGTTGAGTACATGTTTCTTATGGTGTCTTGATATCATGGTTAAGAGCACATACAAAAATTTAAGTATTTGCATCAATTATGAGTAATCTAGTGGAAATAGTATTCTGATAGTGTTCTTAAGCGATTTGTGATAATCAGATTATATCTCTTAACATGGATAGAATCTGGTCAAGAAAATTTATTCACAGGTTTAAGACATTGAGGAGGCAACCTAGATGAGTCAGCATAGTTAGAGGTTTCACATGTGATGATTTATTAAATTTGTGAGCCGACAGTTCTATGTGATCATGGAAATATTATGTAACGTGTAATGTTTCATATTTTGTAATTAGTTAAGACTAATTGGCTGACTCAATTGTGAAATATTGTGCACGGTATAAAGGAAGGATTGTTTTCATTGATTGTATAAGATAATGACATGATGGTGAGATGACATGAAGATGAAATAATGTGAATTAGTGATTGATGTATGATGTGAAGTGAGCAGATCTAGTAGTGAGATCGGGTGAAGAATTTAGTGCAGTTTTGGCACAATCAGAGAGGAGAAGAAAATTTTATGATATTAATAACTCTTGGTATTATTATTTTTGGATAATATGGAGATCCGTTGAATAGTGGGTTCAATGATCTTTCCATTGAATTTATTTGGACAGTGGGTCCTTCTATCTTTCTTAACTCCTAACAGGGTTAGAATCTCCTCATAGGGATTCAAAGTCTCCTAACAAGGACTAATATGTGCTAAATGTATTTCATAAGAATACTAACAAAGTCCATCCTCAGACAAGAAATTTTCATATTAGTACATCTTTTTGTGGGTACCATCCCCACGGGGGTTTACTCTCTGATCAAGAGGTTCCCTAGTTAACAAATTTGGTGTCATTGTGTATGATTATCTTCTATGGTTGTTGTTTTATGTTGATTACATGTTTCAAATATAATAAGGTTAATTAAAGTTTTTTTTATCAAATAACTGATTCACCCCCCCTCTCAGTTATCTTGGTGGAATTTAATTCCTAAAAATATCTCCCTCTAAATATACATCGAGTTATTACATATAGGAAACACCTCAAAAGATTAGCCAAGAAAGAAATATATTCCCCAAGCATATGAAATGTGTACAAAAAATAGGTCCAAACCAAAAAGGAATCAAAGATCCATTCAAAGGAAACCACGAGGAGTGTGATCATAGAAAATGATCCACGGTACATCAATGAATCACACGCTATGATTGCAATGGTCAAAAATTAAAGATTAGAAATCATGCATCAAATCTCCAAATAGGTCCAAGAAAGAAAGAAACATGTTACCCAAGGATAGGAAATGGATCATATCTAAAACATAAATGAACATTCGAAGGTATGATCATAGGAGGATGATCACAAATAGGTCTCACTCAAGACTGTATGATTACACACTCTATCTTGAACAAATGAATGATTGCCAACATAATCTCTCAAACTAGTAAACCAAATCAAACTATAAATATATTTTTTTTGTTGATGCAAGATTGAGGTGAAACCAAGATGATCCTACATCATACACCTACGGTTAATAAAACTAATGCTCTGCATTAGAGCTGCTAAATAACCTGAGGAGAATCCAAATTATCCAAATCAGATTGGGAAATCCAAATAGCATCCTCAGCCAGTTTGTTCTTCCACTTAACCAAGTACTCCATGTAATCCTTGTTTCTTGTGCTCCTTCCAATTATTCTATCCAAGACCTCAATTTCTTGTCTTCTTCTTAGGATATTCCTTTTTCATGTCTATCTCATCATTTGACTCATAGTATTCATACAAATATGCAATTTTGAATATAGGTGATATATCCACGTCAACCAGTAACTCAACCTCAAAAGAATTACCACTGTCAAACTTCTTCAATATCTTACAAGGTCCAAACTTCTTCATATTTAGCTTACTATATTGGTCTCCTATATTGGTCAGTTGTATCCTTATTTTTTTATTACTATGTTCCAAATTAAACTTAACCTCATCATGAAAAGTATTCATTAAATCAGCATATTCCTCTACTTCATCACTTCTCTTCTCCTCTATACCAATATCCTTCAAATTTGATATCCTTTTAGGATGCATACCAATAACAATCTCAAAAGGTGTTTTACCTATACTCCAATTTACTGAATTATTATACGTAAACTCTACATGTGCCAAAACCAAATACCAATTACCAAGTTTATCTCCAATAAGATATCACAATAAATTACCCAAAATCCTATTCACAACTTTTGTTTTTCCATCAGTTTGTAGATGAAATGTAGAACTAAATTTCAAATTGATACCCATCTTCTTCCAAGGTGTCCTCCAAAGGTATCCCATAAACTTACTATCTCGGTTGGAAACAATATTCTAGAAAAACCATGTAATGTCACAACTCCTCTAAAGAATAGATAAGCTATATGAACAACATTGGATGCTTTCCTTCATAAAATGAAATGTGACATCTTTGAATTTTTTTCTACCACAACAAATATAGAATCATTACCTCTTTGTGTCTTGGGTAATCCAAGAACAAAATCCATGCTAATGTCTTCCAAGGTCTACTAGGAATAGGTAATGTTGGATATTGCTAATGCATTTGGGAATGGTTGATACATTTAATATGTTTAATCACTACATTGAGCAATGCTGGAGTTGATGTTGTTATCATTAGTGTTTTGTCACTGATGTCAACATATGTTTTTTGTGAAAATAAAATGTTGATTACTACAGTGTATGGGCACTATACAGATTTTTCAGGACATGTGAAGACAGATGAGACTATAGGAAGATGTTGTGATCATATATCCAAGATCACATTATGTAATGTTTCATATGTATGAGTTACAGATGTTTTGGTGAAGACTGGTTACTGGACACTAACAATGGAAGTTGACAGAGTGAGTCTCTATGTTTCTAGTATATCTTACAGATGGTATGGATTCAGTATATGTGAGCTTAAGGGATGATTGAAAAGGTACTGAATAATGTTCATTAGTCAGTGCAAGGTATGGAATTATGGATGACGTTAGTTGTGGTGTGTGATATGGAGAAGACTTATTTGGGAGACAACTTCAATGATGTAGCATGCATTTTGTTTGGAAAATGTGAATTAAGGATGTCGGTCCTTAATTTTTGTAATGTAATCATTGTATACTTGTTTTAGATACTGTGTGTAGCATACAAAAGGTTTATGTAATTTTTTGTATATTAGGAAATCCTAATTGGCCGACCTAATCATGTAAAATATAATAGGGTATATATGTAAGATCTTTTCTTTGGAAAAGATATGGTGAGAATGTATGTGATGTAAAGAAGAATGTGAAAGCTATGAGATTGTGTCTACTAGATGTAGAGAAGAGGATTACTGGTGTACTTTATTGGAACTAATCAAGCAAAGATAGTTTCTATCAGATAGTTCAAAAGATTGTGTATTTCTTCATATACACTTGTGTTGCGAGAAGTGAGTTCTGAAGGTGGATTTAACCTTCTTTGGGTAGTGAGCCCACCCTTATTTATTGACTGCTAACAAGGTCTATCCTCTAACAAGGACTGTGTACTGTAATGTTTCAATACACTCCTAACAGGGCTAGATCTTCTATCAAGGATACTATACTCTCAGTACATCATTTGTGGGTGCTAATTCCCCCCGTGATTTTTACCTTTAACAGGGTTTCCCCGAGACCAAATATTATGTTATTGTGTTGGCATTCATTGTGTTCATTGGATTTGATATTGCTTCTATTCAAAGTTTAAAGTTTAATAATCTATCAGACAACTAATTCACCCCTCCTCTCAATTATATTGTGGATTGTTATTCCTAACAATTGGCATTAGAGCTATTGGTCCTTAGAGAGAAATATTAACAAATTGAGGTGATCTTGGAGATGGTGTTCTATAGGAAGGATAGTCTAAAATTTGATCCTAAAAACTTTGACAGTTGGAAGAACAAGATGCAAACTCATTTTCTATGTTTGGGAATCAACTACTGGTTGATTACAAAGAACAAGGTAACAATGAAGACTGAGAATGATTTGCCATCATCTACTGCTGATGAGAATAAGATATTTTCACATATCATGGTTGCAAGAGAACACTTATCAATGCACTCTCTGAAGGAAAATTTACTGAAGTTAAAGACTTGGATTCAGCACACCATATTTGGAAAAGATTGGAAGAACTATATGAAGGAGACACATATACCAAGAAAGAGAAGTTACACAACTAGAAAAAAAACATGGAGAAGCTACAAATGAATGATGGTGAAAACATTAGGGCTTATGTTCAAAGGGTTATAGAAGTTGTGGTTGGAATCAGAAACTGTGGAGGCATTTATGATGAAGAAGAATTCATTGTAAAGATCCTTAGATCATTGACACCTGCTTACAAGTTTAAGGCTATATCTATTCAAGAGACTATACCTTTGACTCCAAACTTTAGCAGAGAGATACTGACTGCAAAGCTAACTACATTTGAAGCTACTGAAATGGGAGATTTTGTACCCAAAGTTGAATTTTCATTTAAAGCATCTACACACAAGAGAATAATGTCTGCACTTTTGAGCACCAGTAGTGAGAACCTAAAAGAAGAGCTTGGTGAATATGCTAAGGAATGGGAATAGATACAAGCAAAGGAAAGAAAGATGGATGAACTTGCTGCACTAATTACTAGAAGAGAAAAGAGAGGTAAGGGTAAATTTGAAGGAAAATTACCTTTGAAATGTTTTTCATGCAATAACGTAGTTCATTTTGCATCTAGATGTCCTACAAGAGTTCCTAAGTACAAGCCTAAGTTTTTCAAATATATGTATTTAAAAGATAAGGAATGTTATTATGCTAGTGAAGGTATTTCTGATGAATATGATTTAGATTATGAGGAGATTGTAGTTGTTTCTATTAAAGATGAACCAATACATGAGGAAAATTCTTTCGTATCTCATGTTGATAAGAAATATGAATGGATAATAGACAATGGTTGTTCACATCATATGACTAGAGACAAAAACAATTTTGTTAAATTAGTGAAGTATGATGGTGGTGTGGTAAGATTCGGAGACAATCTTCCTAAACCTATCATAGGAGTAGGATCTATTACTCTGGATGGAAAAACTAATACTGATAATGTACTACTTGTTGATGGACTTAAGAATAACTTGTTGAGTGTTGGACAATTGATTGACAAAGATTTTCAGTTACAATTCAATGATGGTAAATATTTTATCAAAAGTAAGGTAGGAAAGTTGATTACAACTGGTACTAAATCCAGAGGTAATGTATTTGAATTAAATACATCTGGAGCCTCTTGTTTTGTTGCAAAGGTAGATGATAGTTGGTTATGGCACAAAAGGTTTTCTCATGTTAAAATTTGATAATATTGTGAAGGCAAGTTTGAAAAATGTAGTAAGAGATCTACCAAAGATTGTGAAACCATCTAACACTATATGCAGAGAATGTGTTATGGGAAAACATACTAGAAGCAGTTATAAAGGTAAAGCATATACATCAAAAGGAAAGTTGGATCTGGTACATACAAACCAATGTGGACCTACAAGGACAAGATTATACAATGGTGAAAGGTATTTTATACTTTTTTTTATGACTTTTCTAGGATGATGTGGGTTACTTACTTGAAAGAGAAATCAGAAGTATTTGATAAATTCAAGATATTCAAGGAAAAATTAGAGAATGAATTGGGTTTAAAGATAAAATGTTTGAGATCAAACAGAGGTGGAGAGTTTACTTCAGACTTATTTAATTCATACTACGAAGAGCATGGAATACAAAGACATGCATCTTCTCCGAGGACTCCACAACAAAATGAGATAGAAAAGCAAAGAAACATGACTATACTTGATGCTACTAGGACAATGTCGCTTGAAGGAAATGTGTCTCATATGCATTGGAGAGAGGTTGTTGGGACAGCAGTGTACACTTTAACAAAGTTTAAATCAGAGAAGTTACAAGTAAGACTCCTTATGAATTATGGTTTAATCATACTCCTATTGTAAAATATTTCAAAATATTTGGTAGTAAATGCTATAACAAGAGAGATGATGAGATAGGGAAGTTTGATGCTAGAAGTGATGAAGGAATTTTCCTTGGTTATTCTACTAAGAGAAATGATTACAAATGTTTCAATCTGAGATTAAGGAAGATGATTGAAAGTAACAATGTGAAGATAGATGAAAGGTTTAAGATACAAGAGAGAATGTATGACTGTAATATGGTTACAAAGATCAAAGAGGCTTCTATTGCAGAAGAAGAAATTGTTGAGGCTGAATGCGAAAATGAGACTTGTGATGATGACACAAATGAGGTTACTAAGGTTCCTAAAACTCTGAGGTATGTAAAGAATAATCATCCTAAAAATTAAATTATTAGTAACTCTAATCAAGGAGTAATGACTAGATCAAAGGCTAGAGAAGAAATTTGTTTGATTTCTCAAGTTGAACCAAAGACTATGGATGAAGCCTGTAGAGATGAATCATGGATAAATGCTATGAAGGAAGAGTTAGATCAGATAAAGAAGAATAAAACTTGGGAATTGGTTCCTATAACTAAAAACAAAAAATGTAATAGGAACTAAATGGGTTTTCAGAAAATGAATGAAGAAGTTGTAGTAAGAAATAAATCAAGATTGGTATGTAAAGGTTATTCACAACAAGAAGGCATAGACTTTGAAGAGACATTTTCTCCTATTGATAGAATAGAAGCTGTGAGATTATTCTTGGCGTATGCTTCACACAAGAACTTCAAGGTATATTAGATGGATGTGAAATCTACATTCTTGACTGGGGATCTTGAAGAAGAAGTGTATATAGAACAACCTGATGGATTTCCTTTATGTGAAGATGGAGACATGGTATGATAGTTGAAGAAAGATTTGTATGGGCTAAAGCAAGCTCCAAGGGCTTGGTATGGATGGTTAGAAAAATACTTACTTTGGCTTGGATTCAGAAAAGGTAATGCTGACAGTAATTTGTATTTAAGAACTAGTGAAGATGAAGTTTTGATAATAGAAGTCTTTTTTGAGGATATTATCTTTGGAGGCAATGATGATCTATGTGAGAAATTTTCTAAAGAGATGCAAAATGAATTTGAGATGTCCATGATAGCTGAAATGAAATTTTTTCTTGGACTACAAATAAATTAGAGTAAAAATGGCATTTTTATTTCTCAAACTAAATATCTTAAAGAAATGTTGAAAAAGTTTGGAATGGAAGACTGTAAACTAGTTGGTACACCCATGGTGACTGGTAATAAGTTGACAATTGATGATGAATCAAAGTTTTTTTTTTAGACCAAGTACAGATCAATGGTTGGAGGATTACAATATCTGACTCACACCAAACCAGATATTGCTAATGTTGTTGGGATTGTGGCTAGATATCAAACAAAACCTAAAGAGACATGCCTAGCTGTTGTGAAAAGGATATTGAGATATCTGAAAGGAACAATAGACTATGGCTTATGGTATGATAGAAATGATAGCTTTGAACTTCATGCTTATACTGATGCTGATTGGGCATGAAATATTGATGACATGAAGAGTACTAGTGGTGGTGCATTTTTAGTTGGGAAAAATTTAGTTTCATGGCTAATTAAGAAGCAAGATTGTATAGCTCAATCTACTGTTGAATCAGAGTATGTTGATGTTGCTATTAATTGCACTCAAGTTGTTTGGATGAAACAAATGCTGAAGGACATAGGAATAAATTTTGATGAACCTGTGGTTATCCATTGTGATAACACTAGTATAGTGAATATGTCAAAAAATATGGTAATGCATTCAAACTAAACATATTTCTATCAAGTATCACTTCTTGAGAGACAAAGTGGCAGAGAAGGAAATATAGTTGGAATATATTAGTACAAAGGAACAAATTGTAGACATCTTTACAAAGTCATTACCAAAAGATACCTTTGAATATCTCAGAGGTATGCTTAGGGTTCAAGCCCCTCCTAGTTAGAATTAAATGATGTAGGGATACATCAATCCAAATTGTTTTAGAGCCTTATCATATTTTGGACTTTATGCAGGGATCTACTCCTCAGGGGGAGTGATCATTGAAGGAAGTTGTGAAGAATAGTTGTTGACTCATGGAACACTTTTCCATTGTTACCAAAGAGGGAGTGTTTCTATGAGAAAATCCATGCTATATGGAGAGATTGTATGGAGGTGTACTATGAGAGTACTATTTGGTTACAGAACTTTGGATTGATAAAACTTTGGTTTAATAGATTTTCCTATATGTTGACATCAATGCCACAGAGGGAGATTGTTGGATATTTCTAATGCATTTGAGAATGGATGATACATTTAATATTTTTAATCACTACATTGAGCAATGTTAGATCTATTGTTGTTGTCATTAGTGTTTTGTCACTGATGTCACCATATGTTTATGTGAAGAGAATGGGTTGATTACTACAGTGTACAGACATTGTACGAATGTTTTAGGATGTGCGAAGATAGATGAGAGTACAGGAAGATGTTGTGATCTTATATCTAAGATCGCATCATGTAATGTTTCATATTGGATGAGCTAAAAATGTTTTGGTGAAGACTGGTTAATGGACACTGATAGTGTTAGTTGATAGAGTGAGTCTCTATGTTTCTGGTATATCTTACAGAAGGTATGGATTCAATATATTTGAGCTTAAGGGAAGATAGACAAGGTACTAAAGAATTTTCATTGGTCAGCACAAGGTACAAAATTTTGGATGACGTTAGATGTGGCATGTGATCTGGATAAGACTTATCTGGGAGATGACTTCAGTGATGTAGCGTGCATTTTGTTTGGCGAATGTGAATTAAGGATTTTGATCCTTAATTATTGTAATGTAATCATTGTATACTTTTTTTAGATACCATTTGTATCTTAGAAAAAGTTTATGTAATTGTTTGTATATTAGGAAAGCCTAATTAGCCAACTTGATCATTTAAAATGTAATAGGGTATATATGTAAGATCTTTTCTTTGGAAAAGATATGGTGAGAATGTATGTGGTGTAAAGGAGAATGTGAAAGTTGCAAGCTTGTTTCTAATGGATGTAGAGCAGAGGATTACTGATGTACTTCATTGGAACTGATCAAGTAAAGATAGTTGTTGTCAAACAGTTCAAAAGATTGTGTATTTCTTCATATACACTTGTGTTGCAAACAATGAGTTCTAAAGGTGGATTTAACCTTCTTTGGACAGTGAGTCCACCCTTCTTTCTTGTCTCCTAATAGGGTCTATCCTCTAACAAGGACTGTGTACTGGAGTGTTTCAATAAGCTCCTAATAGGGGTAGATCTTCTAATGAGGATACTATACTCTCAGTACATCATTTGTGGGTGCTAATTCCCACTGGGGTTTTTACCTTTAATAGGTTTTCCCCGAGACCAAAATATTGTGTTGGCATTCATTGTTTTCATTGGATTTGATATTACTGCTATTCAAAGTTTCAAGTTTAATAATCTATCATACAACTAATTCACCCCAATGGGCCCTCTCAGTTGTATTGTGGACTATTGTTCCTAATAGGTAAAGGTGTGTACAACCTTGTATTTTGACTTACTTCCTTAGAAACTTGACAGTTTTTGTAGCATCTAAAATTTTTTTTGAACATCCTTATACACTGAGGCCAAAAGTATTTCTCCTTAATCAAACTCATTATTTTATCAATGCCCAAATTTCCATCAATTCTTCCACTATGTTTCTCCTTGATTACATTTTCTCTCATATATCCTCTTGGTATACATAACTGAATTCCATTGAAAAACATACCTTCTTGATTGAATTAATCAACCCACTTACTCTCATTATCTTTGATCGGTTCCTTACATGTTTTCCAAGGTTCTTCAAAATGAAGATCAATTTCATACAAAATTTTCAAATCATCAAAACCAAGTACCTCAACTCTCATTTCAATCAATAAACATCTTCTTCTAGTCAATGCATCTGCAACCCTATTTGATAATCCACTCCTATGATTCAACATGAAGTTAAAACTCTATAGGTACTCAATCCACTTCATATGTCTCTGATTCAACTTATTCTGACAACCCAAATACTACAATGCTTTATGATCGGTGAACAACATGAAATCCTTAGATGTCAAATAATGTCTCCACTTCTTCAAAGCTTAAACAATAGCATAAAATTCCTGGTGATAGATTGAATACTTCCTCTTAGCATCATTCAGTTTCTTACTATAAGAAGTAATAGGTTTACCTTATTTACTCAATACCACTCCTATTTCACTTCCATTTGCATCACAATCAACTAGGAATACCTTAGAAAAATTAGGCAAAGCTAGTACCAATAATTCAGCTACCTTCTTCTTCAAGGTCTCAAAATTTTTGTCATCTCCATGTATCCATTTGAATTATTTCTTGTCTCCTCTCAATGTCTCTTTCATATCATTACAAATAGAGGTGAAATTCCTTATGAACTTTCAGTAGAAACTTGTCAATCTATGAAAATATATGACTTCACTAGAATTCACAGGTGTAGGCCATTTCAAATTCTCTTCAACTTTCTTAGGATCCATCCAAACCTTTAGATAAAATCACAAAACCTGAGTACACTATATCTTCCTTCATGAAAGAAAATTTCTTCAAGTTAATAAAAAATGGTTCCTCTTTCAATCTATGCATTACTTGTCTTAGATACAACACATGATCTTCCTTACTCTTACTAAATATAAGAATGTCATCTAAGTAAACAATCACAAACTTACCCAAGAATTTATTCAAAACATCATTTATCAACCTCATATAAGTACTAGGTTAATTAGTTAAACCAAAAGGCATAACCAACCACTCATACAAACCTTCTCTTGTCTTAAAAGTAATCTTCCATTCATCTCCTTCTCTGATTCTGATATGATGATGGCCACTCTCCAAGTCAATCTTGGTAAAGTATTTTTCTCCACTCAAACTATCCATAATATCATCCATCATAGGAAATGGAAATTAGTATCTCACTTTGATTCTATTTATAGCTCTTGAATCTATACACATTCTCCATTCTCCATTCTTCTTAGTTTTCAATACAACTGGTATTGCACATGGAATCAAGCTTTGTCTGATCAAACCCTTTTGCAATAATTGTTGAACTAGTCTATTCAATTCTTCATTTTTTGCAGGTGTCAACTATTGAACTACAACTGACTTGGAATCTAATTGAAGAATCTGTGATTACAAGATCATTGAGGAGTTGTTGATTAGATATGTAATATGATTAAATTAGTATTATGTTGTCATTGATGTCAACTATTTTAACAACACTTATCTTGTAAGTTACCATATCGAGACATCTGAAGAAAGGTGAAAGAGATGAAGAATAGAGAAATCTACATGAGGAAAGATGTACATGACAGATGAGGATAAGGAATACATTGAGTAACTTGTTGATGAGTCTATGACTTGATGATATTGACTTTATTATGTTGCATTCATCTATGATGAAGTATAGATTTGAAAGACACAAAGCAGTGTTGTCGGTAAATGAAGCATTTCTAGTATACACCAATGGAGTATAGTGTATACCGATCGCAGTATTAACCGAGCAGTGTTCACCAATGTATTTCTTTGTTAACCAAGCATAACAGAATGAATTAAATGATTAGTTTAGCCGATAAGATTGATGAGCTGGCAAGAGTATAACATCAAGGTAATAGATAATGTTTGTTACACAGATCGACAGTTGACAAAATTCAAGGAAGATCTAATGGAGAAGATTGAAACGTGTTATTCACACAAGTACCGAGAAAATTTGAAGCGGCAAAATCTAATGGTGGAGAAGAAAACAATTTACTCATCTATATAAGAGAACATAATTTCTTTATGAAGAGAGCCGAAAGAAGTAGAAACTGTAGGAATATTGCATGAACAAGATTTTCATGCATTTTGATCATACTGGTTAAGTAAGAACCGATCAATAGAACAATTACTAAGCTACAGATAGCAATTACCGACGGACGGTAAGTTGATACAGTATTGAATCTGAAGTGAAACATTGATCAGAAGGATTTTTATGGACTAAATATTGATCTGTAATCTGCAATTGAAGTTTTATTAAGGTAGGTTATTTGTTGCTACATATTTAACCATTGTATATAGTCAAAATATCTTAACCGAGTGGACTCTGAAAGTCTTATGATGTATCATTCATAGAATGAACATTGTTATCCTATCAACCCCATAGTGAATGTTGGTTGGATGATAACTTCTAGTCTAAAATCCTCTAACAAGGTCACACCTGACAGTGTGTTTGTAAACCTCTAATAGGGTTGGGTCTTAACCGACCTCACTTCAAAAGAGTGAACAATTTTGGGTTGTCAGTCCCAGGTGGTTTTTCCCTATACAGGGTTTCCATGTTAAATCTCTTGTGTTGTGTGTTGATTGCAATATTTTTTTGTTATCATTCTTTAGATGTTACATCTTAGATTTGATTGATAAACTATTATAGTATTAGACTAGTAATCGGTAAAAGCACAGACAGTGAAAGTATTTATTATTTACCGACGAGCAAAAATTAGAGAAGTTGTTTTGAGTTATACATTTTGTTTTGGGACACTGGATAACTGATTCACCCCCCCCTTAGTTATTCTAACATCAACTGGTGAGGTTCCTTATTAGGTAAGCTAGCTCCTAGTATCATATCCATGCAATGTTCGATGCTTCTAATAGGAGGTAACATACATTATCTAAAATGATCTCTTGAAATTATGTCAACAATTCTATAGCCTCAATTGGTGAATCATATTTCATCTTCACAACTAGTCTATTAGGAACTAAGGCATAGAAAACATCATCCTTCTTCAAACCCTTTATGAACTATTTTCCTTTAAGAAAGAAATTCTAATAATAGTGCAATTCTCACTCCTAAATTCTTCTATCAGAGGTAACAAACCTTGTTTCTTTCCATTAGCCACAATAGTATACCTATTCAATCTACCATCATGTATAGCTTGTTTATCATACTGGCATGGTCTACCCAACAGGATGTGATAATAATCCATTGGCATAATATCACAAAGAACTTCATCATGATAGTTTCCAATCTTAAATTTCACAAGACATTGTTCACTTACCAAAATTTTATGTTCATCCTTTATCCTGGCAATTTGATATGGTTTAGAGTGCTTCATCCCTAGTAATTGCAACTTTGTAACCAACTCTTTTGATGCCAAATTATCTAAACTTCTACTATCAATGATCACATTGCAACACTTTATTGCAACTTTACATCTGGTTTTGAATGAGTCATTCCTCTGAGGGTCCTCATTAGTTCCATCATTCTATAAATATCTCCTAATCATAAAATTTTCACCACCTTTAGTTTGGTTTGATGAATTAGGTGAATCTTTCTGCACAAGTACATCTCTACTACTTATATTAGTGTTATTACATTCAAATACTCTATGTCCTTCTTCACCACACTTGACACAAGTGCCCTTAAACTAGGTTTTGTGTTCTCCTATATGATCATTACTTCTAGGGTAAATACCTCTTGTATAACCTCCTCTTCCTCAGTATGAACTTTCCCCTTTCTACTCTGACTCACCTTTATCTTGAATTTTCTTATCATGATCAGACCTGCTACTTTCATCATAAGATCTACCTCTTCCCCTAGAAAATATACCCCCTCTTCCTCTCTTCCTTTTCTCATGCCTCTTGTTTAGTTTCTCCCCAGCCTTCAAAGAAAATTGGTAAGCTTCTTCAATTCTATTCATCTTCACATAAACTAATTTCATATTGTATAGAAATTATCAATCCATTCAGGTATCTTGCAACTCTTTCAACTTCATCATGCATATGTCTAGATCTAATATCTAATCTATAGAATTCTTTAGTATATTCCCTCATAGAGGTATCCTTTTGTTTCAAATTTTGCATTATTCTCAACAAACTAATTTGATAATCACCAGGTAAGAATTTACCTTTCAATTTATTTATCATAGTGTCCCATACATTGATCTTCTTTTTCCTTTTATCTTTTAATCAAGCTACAAATATTCCCACAACAAGGATGCGTGTCCTTTCAATTTTGTGTTGACAAACTTCACCTTCTTATCCACTAGTGTAACTTCATATTCAAAATACTTCTACATTTCAAAGATCTGGCCTAATAAAACATTTGAATCCAACTTGCCACTATATTCAAGAGGATTTAAATGTGGTTTTGCATTCAAATTTTTCAAATCTCTCAAGAATCTTCCCTCACCTTGATCAAGAATAGGGTCTTGTTCTAATCCTTCTTCTACCTCTTTAGCTTCATCTTAACTAACATCTTCCATAGGTCTTCCTCTTCTTTTGGTTGTCTCAACAGCTTCAAGCCTAACAAAAATTTGTCTCAACATATTCAACATAGTAGGATCAACATCTCTCATTCCTCAAACTATTTTCATAGCCCTCTATAATTGTAGGCTAGACCACAATCTAACACCTTACAACCAATTCAACTAGGGCTTGCTACAACAAAACCTTCTTTGATACCACTTGATGTAGACTAGACCATTCAAACCTCCAAAGGAGAAGACCAACCTCATAGCTAAGAGTATATAGAGAAACAATAACACAAAAAAGAGAGAGAGAAAGATCCAATGTATTATTTAGAGATCAAACAACATACATGTTAGGCTATCAGGCCTTCCTAGTTTAGGCCACATATAAAGAAATGAATCTCAGATCTTATTACCGATCTATCAAAATCATAAATCTATCTTTCTTTTTCCACCCTTCATCTAACAAATCTCCCTCTAAAGATACATTGAGTAATTACATATAGGCAATGCCTCGAAAGGTCAAATGAGAAAGAAATACATTCCCCAAGAATAGGAAACATGTACAACAAATAGATCCAAACCAAAAAGGAATCAAAGATCCATGTGAAGGAAATCACAATGAGTGCGATCATTAGAAATGATCCACATGACATCCATGAATTACACACTATGATCGTAACAGTCAAAAATCAAAGATCAACAACTGTGCATCAAATCTCAAAATAGGTCCAAGCAAGAAACAAACACATTACCAAAGGATAGGAAATGGATCAGATCTCTAACATAAATGAACATCAGGAGGTGTGATAATGGGAGGATGATCTTAGATAGGTATTAACCAATATTGTACGTACACACACTCTAACTCAAACAAATGAATGACCGCCAACATAATCTGTCAAACTGGTAAACCAGAACAAACTGCAAATAACTATTTTTGGTTGATGCGAGATTGGGGTGAACCCAAGATGCTCCTACATCAACATTGCTAGTAGCTAGGAGCCTAAGGTTATAAAACATATGTATAACAATATTTATTATTAGGCAATAAAAAATAACAGTAACACGTGTTTCAATTCTGGTGACTTTGAGAAGGAAATTGGTTTCATTAGACATTCTCCTTGGAACTAAAAAGCCACTTTGCACACATGCAAAACTCAAGGGTAAAGTTACATGTGAAGGGAACATTTCTAGTGGCTAGGAGCCTAAGAGTATAAAACATAAGTATAACAACATTTTCTACATAATTCATTATAAAAATAAATATAACATTTATTATTAGGGAATAGAAAAATAACACTAACACTTGTCTCAATTTTGGTGACTTTGAGAAGGAAATTGGTTTCCTCAAACATTACCCCTGAAAATTAAAAGCCACTTCATGTACGTGAAAAAATTCATGGGCTAAGTTACATGCGAAGGGGACATCGCTAGCAGCTAGGAGCCTAAGGGTATAAAAAACTAGTATAATAATATTAACATATTAGGAAATAAAAAAACAACACTAACACCTGCTTTAGAAATTAAAAGTTGAAATCAATGTGAGGTTGATATTGTGAATCTGTGAACTAGAAACATGTATTTTCATCAGTCAAGACCAATAATCTCTCTATACAATTGTAATATTGTGAAAGCATGAATCAAGAACATGTGTTTGCATTTTTTAAAACAAATAATCTCTTGTCACAACTATAATATTGTGAAACTGTAAAATGGGAACACATGCCTGGATTGAAAAGAATAAAGCATACATATCAAATAAAAATATCATGGAATCAACTAATTTGATTGAAATTTTATCTGTGTAATATTGTTCACTTAAGGTCTTTAAATAATTTAAATTTAATACCATTTACTTAGATGTAAGTTTTTAATAAATATAAACTTTTTGGCTTTAGATTACTCACATGCGAACTTAATGGTATTTGGCTATAAAGCCTTTTGGATTTCAATTGCCAATTCAAGTAAAAATAGATAATTATAGTAGTGATTTCTACTATAAGAAGAATGCTCACCAACTTCTCCCTTCACACTACATAAAAAATGGATCCTTTTTGGGGGTAGGTTAATTTTATTTCTTTTAGGATAATGACTTCATACGCAATGTTTCAATCATCCTAGGTCATGACTATCTTGTGACAGAGGATAATTATAGGATAAATGTGGAAATTGCATCACTCTTCTTAGTATGGTGTCTAGAATTAGGAACAATGTCAGAGGAGAGGTGGTTCATCACTTCTTGTGTTTGTGAAAAATAGAGAGGTGGCCAAGAAGATATCCTCCCTAGGTCATGGATAGGGATGGGTTTGTTGGCTCGTGATGAGGACTAGTTCTAAATTGGTGAAGGCCAAGAGGACCCCTCCGGAACTATTCATCCTTTTATTCTTTGGAGTGTGTATGAGAATCCTAAAGTGCATAGGCTGACTATGAGAAAAGGCCTCTGGGCCATCGAGGATTACCTTTGCAAAAAATAGGCTAAACGTGGATGAGACCATTCAAAGGGAAGAAAAAATGTGAAGTTAAAAAGGATCAACTCTGGCATGGAAGGGATGAAAAAGAAAGAACAATAATGATGTCTCCAAAGTATTATCGTCTATGTTTTCAATCTTTGATGTATGGGTTGGGAACTCAGGTGTGGACTCAAAGTAGCTTAACAGAGAAATTGGTTACTGTAGAAGAACTCTATTTTTTGTAATGTTATATCTTATGTAAACTTTATTGACTATCAAAATTGTTACACTTTTTTATATTTATATAATTCACAAGTATGTTTATGTAATTTTCCAATATAATGATTTAATTAGTTTTAATATAAAAGCATAATTCACCAATGTAATTTTCCAATATAATGATTTTATTAGCTTTAATATAAAAGCGTAATCCACCAAGGAATTTTTTATTATTGTGTACACTAAGTAAATATTACCAGTCAAATGAATTTATTAGTTTTGTACGGTAGTGAAAATTGCCCATAAAAATACCATTCACATTAAAACATCTCTTAATCAAAAAATTATTTATTACATTTATATGAATACAATAGAAAATCACCAACAGTAATACGTTTCTCTAGCACATGGAAAAAATGGAATCGCCAACAATTTCCCACTAATTTTGGTTGATTGTAAATTATTCACCAACAACAATAATTGCATTTTTTGTAATTACGCGAAAAATGAAATATTCACCTATATAATTACATTTGATTACGATGAGTTCCAAAAAAATTTCCAATGTTTTCCTATTGTTCCAGAGGTGGGGGGGGGGGGGGGGGGGGGGGGTCTTAAAGTTATTGTTGGATGCTACTATTGGAAATCTATTAGGAAGTGTGATGCTGAGAGGGGGGTGAATCAAATATCACCTATTAATCCATTTTACATTACTGAAAACTTGTATAGCATTATCACAAACTTTATCAATGTAATGAAACTAATAAACTAAGTATCATTCATGAAAGTACTCATAACACAGTAATTTTGGTTACCCAGAAACCCTTGAAAGGTAAAATTGGGGTGGGGATGACACCCACAAATCTTCACTACTACAGTATAAAGTTTTCCTTTTAGGGCTAAAAATTTGATCACAAAATATGATCTACCCTGTGAGGGTTCTTCCTTGTTAAGAGATAAAAGACTTATACAATCTACCTTGCAAAAGGATTTAAAACTTACAACTAAGTAAGCACTCAGTTAAGAGATTACATAAGGTCTGTTAAAACCACTCTGTTAAGAGATTTACCTTGATACACTTGTTAGAATGTCTCAGTACCTAATCCTTTGGTTTGCACTGTATGTTGATTATAGATCTTCTCCTTCCAGTATTGATTTGATCTTATCTATCAAGTTTATCTCTATTATTTCCTTCACTGCTTTACTTTGTTTCACTCGGTCACTAAACTCTATCAAAATACTTCACTGGTCTAAAGATATTCTCTCTTCTCTTTCGCATCCGCACACACATTAGGGTTCAGATCTTATCTTATATAGACAACTGAGTTCATCCAAGATTTGAGATCTACGATCCAAATTAACTCATTTTGTCACTTAACCTTTCCCTAATTCTCATTGGCTCCAAGTGTTGCATAGAGATTAATGATTACAAATTAGAAGCGTAATCACCTCTATGATTTCCTCAAAAAATGGTAAACAAAATATAAATGTCAGCCAAAATGTTTCACCTCGGTGATTGTGCCATAAAAAACACATATATCAATTCTAGCTCACTTGGCATTTGATATCTCTTGCACTTGGCATTCACTATTCCTTATACTCTAGCGCTCGGCATTGTCTTCTTTACATAACTCAGCAAAAACTTACTCGGCTAATACAAAAGTACTCGGTGACCATAGGTTTACTCGACAGTGACTACTACTCAGTAAATGTACATTATATGACTCGGCCTATATATGATGACTCGGTCGCAGTTCAAACCGACCAACATTACCTAGATAATGACTAAGTGTAAGACACTAATAGACAACAAAACTATAGGGATCTACAATCTCCCCCTTTAACATTAGTGGAAAAAACACTTTGTCATGACATTTACAATACATTTACATAGAGTACTTAGTATTAACAAATTACTCCCCCTAAGATATATATACATATACAAAACTGAGTATATCATACCATTTTGTTTCTGCTTCTGCTCTTTGATTCAGTTACCTCCATATGTGCCAGATATGTCATTTACTTATTTCCCCCTTGTTTTTGGCACTTATGATTTCTTCATTGCTAGGGAGCTTGCAATAATTTTCCAAAAATGGTTTGTGAAGCATCATAACCATATGCAATGCAAATTCCCAACTGGAAGTAGCAACTTTCAGAACCTCTGATTTCACTTCTAGCTCAGCAACTAGGTTGACTAGGCTCTCAGCAGTAGAGAGATGAGGATCTTTCTATATTAGTTCCTTAGCCTTTGCTAACTCTCTTTGAATGACCTCCAGGTGAGGTGTCAGCATTGTTTGAATAGAGAGTAGATGAGCCCTTATCTTACCATCATTAGCCATTAACTCATCTATCCTTCCTTGACTATGTAGAAGCTTGGCATAGTGTTTGGAACTGGAACTAGTATCCAAACTCAATGATTGACCAGCAGACTTTATTTCTTGTTGTAGTTTATCTACCAGTTCCTGTTTATCCTTGGTAAATTCTTCTACATTGCATAGTTTCATGTACAAAAAATGTGCATTTAGTACAACTCCTTCTGATTCTGATATTTCAGTAGAAAGTTCTACCTACTTCACTACTATCTCAGCAAAGACCTTATTGAGTACCTTTATCTCAAATTTCCTTTCTAACCACTACAACAACTTATCATTTTCTTCGCTTTCTTCATTTATCACTTTCTTGACTATGTGGAAAAGTTGTTCCAATATGGGGTTAGAGTCATTAACATCAGCCATGTCAAAGGCATCAAGGAATATACCATTAATCTCATGAAGGACTTGCTTTTGTTGATGTTCCCTTCTCAATTCTTCTTGCTTGCTTTTCCTCTTCAATAGATCTTGCAATATCTGTATCTGTTCATATGATAAGTTATCTATGTCCCATTTTGGAATCACAATAACTTCATCGATTGATACCTCAAGTGTAGAGATTTTTCCCTTGTTTTTCTGTGCCTTCTTCTTCGATGTACTTCCACTCAACATCTGTACAAGAGCTTTTATTGCCTCTTTCTCCTTAGTCTCCTGGATGTCAATATCTTTTTCCTTCTCTTCTTTTCCCTTATCCTCCACACAAGGATTTATAATCTCCAGTGCAAACTAGTCTTCTTTTTCCTTCTGTGACTCCTCGACAAATGTAGATGGAAGTGCAGTTGCTGACTAATCCTATTCCTCGATAGTGCTCATATCGGCTAGCATGTAAACCATAACAACTTGAGCATTGACAGGGGTGGTGTTAACAGTTGATGTATCATCAATTTTTGGATAATCCATGAATTTTAGTAGCAAAGTGTTACTGCATGACAAAGATGTAGCTTGTGCTTCCTCGGCTTATATGTCTTCCTCGGTCAATACCTAATTTTTCATTGGGGTATCCTCGGTGATGTCAACAATAGTTACCTCAGGTAACTCCTAACATTTCTCTTCCTTGGGAGTTCCTTTCTCCTGAATAGGTGGATCATTTACATCTTCTTTTCTATCTATCTTGACACCCTTAGATGTGTTAGCTTCCTGTGGTGTACTTTTGTCAATTAACAAACTAGAAACAATCTTCCAAACTAAGACTTTCCTGAACAACATCCTCAACCTTGTGTTGAAGGATACAGTAAGCTCTTTGCTTAGGATCAAATCTATTCCTATATTGTTCCATAACTTCCTGAATGCTAGCAAGGGATAGGTATGGTGCAACTTGAGCTAATGTACTCTCCCTTATTTGCTTCTCGGTCATTAGGGAAAATTCCCATTTATGTGCAATTCTCTCATATAACTCATTAGGGATCAACTTCCCCATTTGTATTGGTAGCATCTTGAAAGTACAGAGCATCTCAAGTATAGCTTCTTCAATTTTCTCCTTATCTCTTATACTCATGCTCTCAAATCTTATTTGTTTCAAACCTTCAAGTCCAACAGAGTTCTTGATGGTATGGCATACTTCATCCACATTCGGTGTTTTACTCTATGCTTGTAACTTCTCCTTCTTAACCTCCTCATCACTCTCTATTTCCTCATCATCTTTCTCCAAAATAAGTTTCCTCCTAGGCTTCTTCCTTGACTGGCTCAGCACTACCTTAGGTTGAACAATTTTCCTTTTCCCTGATGCATGGGTTTTCTTTTGTGGCTCGGCAGCTACAGCTATAGTAGCTTCCCTTGTTCTCAGCCTAAGAACCGGTGATGAAATAACCTTAGGTTTTTGTAATATCTTTCTCATAGGCTCAAAAACTACTGCCTTCTTTCTTTTCTTCTCCACTACTTTCTCCTCTTCTTCACTTTCACTAGATTCACTTTCTTTGTCTTCTCCTAGTCCTTATGTCAATTCAAGAGGTGCATCTACCTCTCTCTCTCTTGTCATTTTTACTAGGTTCTTTACTATATTTTTCCTCTTTCTCTCCATGGTAGCAGACTTCAATCCCATGGTTATCTTAGAATTTTCCTCCTCATATGTTCCAAAGTAGGGAGCCTTCTGATCAATTTCCTTGGCTAACATGGATGTGATTGTTGTTGTGGTCTCATCAATATTAACCTCATAAGGTAATGGAATTAGCCATGATACCCTCAGTAAAACAACTTGTACATATGTGAAGTCGGTATCTACTAGGAAACACAATGTCCTAATTGTACTTCTCAACTAAAGATACAAGAATCCTACTTCTCTTCCTCATTTTCTTCTTGAATTCTACAAAGTAGTTTTCCATTACACCCTCACAATTATCTCCTATTTGACTGACAAACTCATTAATTTGAACTTTGATTGGCCTATTATTATCCCAAATTACTCTACCAACAATAGGAAAACACTTTTGAATGTAAAAGAATAGACAGACAAGTAGGGAACCGAACTTACACATATAATTATTTTCTTTCTAGATAGAAGTAAGGTTATCGTCAAGTTGAGTCAGTTGGAGCTCGGCGAGGTCATAGGTATGTCCCTTCTTGATGATTTTCCAAGCCTGGTCCACTGCCATACACGGGATGTTGTCCAACTGACTAGACTGATAGAATTTGTGAGCAATTACTCTCAGTCCAAAATCAATCTTTGGATCAGTGATAGTGGAGATTGTCATTCCGCACTTATTCTAGACTATCTGAGTGTTTTCTTGAATCTCCTCCTTTCTTAAACATTTCATTGTTCTCTTACCAGAGATTTTAGGGTATCTAGTTACCTAGTGAATCATGTCTTTTGTGATCTCTACCGGTCCATCCTCTAGCCAAAATTTCATGTTGTGTACTCTACTCAATATAATTTTAATCCAGTCCACTTTAAAATTTTGTGGAAAATCTAGGGCATGAACTAACCCTTGTTCGGAAACCTTCTAGTGTTCTGGCTTCAACACCCTGTTGCTACACAATTTTTCATATGCTTCCATGATTTTATAATCGCCAATCTCTCTGATTTTGCACATGTAGCATGACCTAATGTCATTTACCATTAAAACATTTTATGGAACTGATGACTAAGGACCATTAAGACCTCCCTTGATCACGCTCTCCGTAACGACCTAAAACTTTTGTAGCTTACACACCTCGTTCCTTACCAATTGAACATTGAAAAACTCATTTCCTTGTTTCTTCATTGCAGCAAATGAAGATGATGCCATTAATTTCAACTAGAAATTCTTGAAAAATATTTTACTCGATAGAGTACCTTTGCACAATTTTTCTTCAGATGATTTTTCGACGACACGTTGAGAAGAGTTTGAAATATCCCTTAAGCTCTAAACAAATAGGTTTACACGCTCTTTGAATCATTCAAAGAAATTCTCAATTCGCCAGTGAAATGAAATGAATGGTAAAATCCTACTTTATAGACTTCAAATGGTCAAATTAGGACTTCATAAATGTTCCGTACACTTTCTAGGTGGAATACAGTTGTCTCGACAATCTTATGTTAAGCTCGGCTTAACACAAGATCGGTCAACACAATCATTTGGATATAGCTCGGCGTACATCAAATCTCATCTACCATAGGTGCTCGACATACGTTGATAACTTGGTCACTTCAGACTCAAACACTAACGCTTGGCATAAAAAATGAATTGTTCTACTTTGCTCAAATATGTCCTAATGCATCTCTATCTATGCAAATATGGACTTTTTCTCAACATATGTTAGGAAATGATATAAAATAAAACTTTGTAAGACTCAGCTCCATACATACCTACTTTTCTTAGTTTGAAGTAGTGTGATCACCTAATCCATTAGATTGGGTGGCCTCAGGTGCACTGGCTTCACTAGTGCTTCCTTCTTCTTTCTTCTTCCATGTTTTTCTCATTTGATTTCTTAGTTTATCAATGATATATTCATTCTTTCTTTGATCACTGCTCGATATGGGTGATCTATAATCTTTCTTTAGATGACCTATCTTGTTACATTTGTAGCATACCATACTTCCATTCATCCAACTTTTAGATTTCCCTCTAAAATGAGTCTTCAGACAATTTTCTCCAATGTGCCCATATTTCCCACAGTAATGACAATTGTACCAAGTGTTATAATCCCAGTTGTATGAGTTACTCTTGATAGGTGACTTAGTCTATTCATTTGATGACCATTTAGGTTTAGATCTACATTCAAATGCTCTATGTCCATACTTCTGACAATTGAAATAGTGTCCTTGAAATTTTGGTGAGATAGGTGGATTGCTGACCTTAGACCTGCATTCTTGTGCCTGATGTCCAAATTTCTTATAGTTAAAACATTATCCATTAAATTTAGGTTTAGGATCAAACTTACCATGTTTTCTTCTATAGACATTAGTTGTATGCCCCGGCTTTCCACCATGATGGCATGTAGGCTTGTTGTTCTTTGGTTTATCATTCCTTTGCTCTCCACTTTTTGATGATTCTCCTTCCTTAGTGGATGATGATTGCTCATTTAGTCCAAGTCCAGATCTATCACTAGATCTTCTAAGTGACCTTAACAATTCTTCAAAGTATCTTGTAGCTTCATTAGGTTTGTGCATCCTTTCATTTATTTCCTTTTCAGATCTCAATTCATTCCTTAGCTAATTATTTTCTGATCTTAGATTGGTGATTTCCACATCTCTCCTACCCAATTCTTGATTAACCAATAGCAGTTGATTTACCATGTCTAGTTGATTATTAGTCAACCTTTGCATGTCACTTGTCCTTTCATCAAGTATCATTGATATTTTTCTTTTGTCTTCTTCTGTCATTGTCTTGTCATCTTCAGCTTTCTTTTTCTATTCAACTACATCACAAAGTTTGACAAACTGAATTTCTTGTTCTCTCTTCAGATTTTTTATGTCCTCATTTAGTATGTTATTTTTCTCTAGTAGCTCTTTTATGGCTTTGTCACTTTCTGTAGAGTTCTCATTATCAATTAGTCCAATAGTATCTTCTTCTTGATATTGTGATTCAGTTTGTTGAATAGAAATTTCTCTTCTTCTACTTAAGGATTTCTTCAATTCTCCTCTGGCTGCTTCAAGTTGTTGTAATGCAAGCTGAACATCAATCTTCTAATTCTCTATAATTTTTCCCAACTTATAGACCTTCATCTCAAGATCTTTTTCTTCAAGTGGTTAGACTTTCTATAAGAAACCCTAGAGCTTTGATACCAATTGTTGGAAATCTATTGGGAAGTGTGATGCTGAGAGGGGGGTGAATCAGATATCACCTATTAATCCATTTTACATTATTGAAAAATTGCATAGAATTATCAAAAACTTTATCAATGTAATGAAACTAATAAACTAAGTATCATTCATGAAAGTACTCATAACACAGTAATTTTGGTTACCCAGAAACCCTTGAAAGGTAAAACTAGGGTGGGGATGACACCCACAAATCTTCACTACTACAGTATAAAGTTTTCCTATTAGGGCTACAAATTTGATCACAAAATATGATCTACCCTATGAAGGGTCTGCCCTATTAAGAGCTAAAAGACTTATACAATCTACCTTGCAAAAGGATTTAAAACTTACAACTAATTAAGCACTCGGTTAAGAGATTACATAAGGTCTGTTAAAACCACTCTGTTAAGAGATTTATCCTGATACACTTCAAAAATGTCTCAGTACCTGATCCTTCGGTCTGCACTATATGTTGATTACAGATCTTCTCCTTCCAGTATTGATTTGATCTTATCTATCAAGTTTATCTTTATTCTGTCCTTCACTGCTTTACTTTGTTTCACTCGGTCACTAAACTCTATCAGAATACTTCACTAGTCTAAAGATATTCTCTCTTCTCTTTTGCATCCACACACACATTAGGGTTTAGATCTTATCTTATATAGACAATTGAGTTCATCAAGATTTAAGATCTATGATGTAGATTAACTCACTTTTCTGCTTAACCTTTCCCTAATTTTGATTGGCTCCAAGTGTTGCATAGGGATTAATGATTACAAATTAGAAGCGTAATCACCTCCATGATTTCCTCAACAAATGGTAAACAAACTATAAATGTCGGTCAAAATGTTTTACCTCAGTGATTGTGCCATAACAAACACATGATATGTCAATTTTGGCTCGCTCGACATTCGATATCTCTTGCACTCGGCATTCACTGTTCCTTATACTCTAGCACTCGACATTGTTTTCTTTACATAACTTGGCAAAAAATTACTCAACTAATATAAAATTACTCGATGACCAGAGGTTTACCCGGCAGTGACTACTGCTTGGTAAATGTACATTATATGACTCGGCCTATATATGATGACTCAGTCACAATGATGACTGACCAACATTACCTAGATAATGACTAAGTGTAAGACACTAATAGACAACAAAACTATAGGGATCTACAGCTACCTCATCTTGAAATGCATTCATCTCTTCTATTGTGTCACTATTTTGTTCATATGCAAAAAATGATTCCATTTCTAGTTCACATAGCTTGTTATGGACATCTGGATTATTTGAAAATGTTCTTTCCTTATCACATAAAAACATATTAATATTAGCTCCAAGTAGACCTTGGCATGAGAGTGTGCATTATTCCTTTGTTATTTGATCATATAATAAGTTTGAAATAATTTGAAAATCATTTTCAAGAGTGTATAACTTTTTTCCCATTTGTTGTTCAAAATTTCCATCATGCTTATATAATGCAGATTACTTGATTTTTTATTTATAAGAACCACTGTGATCATCAAGTCAATAATGAGTTTGAGTCAATTTATGAGGTGAGGATACATCAATACATGTACATTTTTTATCACCACTTGTTTACTTCGTAACAAATGCAACATCTCCTTGATATTTGCATTCTTAGACACTTTATTTGAATTACTATTATTGTGGGTCTATCATTGTAATTTTTTTAATGTCATGTGTTTCTTGTTCAAAAGTGCTCCTTTCTTATTATCCATCAAGCCTTGATCATGTGCCATGGGATTGATAATATTTTCATAGTGCTAATAAGAAGCTTCAGCCTCAAACTAATATTTATTGATGAATGATGCTTGATTGAGGACAATAGGCTCAAATTCATATGCATTTCCATTTTCAAGCATGTATATACCAAGTGGATTCTCATATGTATAATGTTGATCATGTGTGTAAGTTATTGCTATTGTTTGGAGCAGATACATTTAATTCATATGCACTACATCATATTTTGGTGTGCATCCATCATCATAGTATGAATCATACTATGGGGTAGTGAGATAGTAATTTTTTGGATGGCATTGCTTGCTTGTATAAAAGGATTTTTTCTCTGGTTTGAATTTTCTAAAATCCCCATGCTTTGAACCTTCTCATTGTTCATAGAAATTTCAAATGTTTCATGTAGATTTTTAAGACTTTCACTTCTAAGCCTATAATTCATTTCTTCATCAGAAGCACCCAAATAAAGACACAAATCCAATGTGTCATGAGGTTTATATGCTTCAAGAAGTCTTTTGAAATCCTTTTTAAATCTCAAATTAAATGTTGGCACTAACACATCTTCTCCAGTGTGAATGCCCATGAATTTACTAGTCACAAAGTATTCAACACTTCTTTCATCAAATTCATGTATGAAAGCTGATTTGAATTCATGTCGAGAATTGATGGAGTCTGATTGTAGGTCTAAAAACCACTCTCTTACATCATCCTTCAAGAATTTCACAAAGAGTCTCATAACCATGTCTTCATGATCAACCTCATATTCTTCCATAAATTTGTCAAACTACTACAAGTACCTCTTCTCTAATTCATTCTTTGTACCACTGAACTTTGGGAGTTTTTTTCCAATTTCAAGTGGGACATCATCTGGATACCCATTGATGCCATGGAAATCTAATTCTTTATACCTCTTGATTCTAAAATTTCTCCTATTATGCAACTTACATTGATCAAATAGCATGGTTGCATTCTTAGTTTTATAAGGATGCATTTACTAATATATTTCTCTATGCCAGAAGTGTTACGACTACAAGTAATTTTTAGAGTCACCACCTCTTGATAAGGAAAATATTAAATCATCTTCTAGGTTCATCAATCCCGAAAAAGTCACCTTACATAATCTAAAAACAAGTTGCAACAAATTTCAAGTTAAAAAATCTTTGACTCTACTCAATGAGTTTATCACATGTCTCCCTAGTAGAGTTGCCAATATGTTTGTTGTGTGACCTGGATGAGGAAAACTCAATTGTATAAAATTCAACAAGTTAACACTAGAGATTCTAGGCTAAATTTAATAATATATTTCATACACAACTCCCAAATAGAATCACCAACCTATTGGAGATTAAAATCACAATCTTTCCAAACTCTAGAGGATTCTAGGTTTTATAATTAAATTTGACAATAGATTTTGGCAAAAAAATAGGATCTAATCATTTTTCTTAAAATCCCCTAAACTTGTGGCTCGGCTAGACCAAGGCGAGTACATCTATATACTCATTTAAGAAGATCTAATCTCCTAATATTTTATCTTCAATCGAGCTACTTCCTCTATTTTAGAATGACATGAATGGTCTAAAATAAAGAAATCTAACTTATAATCCTAGACTCCTATCTCCTACTTGCATAAAACTAAAATTGAAATTATAAATGAATGTGATGTTTTAAATGATCAGTGTCTTCTATCCACTGGGCAATAAAGTCAATCTTCTAATTCTTCAATGGTTTTTTATCACCTTGTTAGACAATTTTTGAATTCATATATCTTATATAAATTTGTCAATTGTATGATTCCTTATATGTTAAATAATTTATCTCTATAACTATAGTTTATCCACATGATTTTACCCCCCCCCCCCCCCCTTGAGAGAACATGTTAGATAATTGAGAGGGGGGCTGAATCAGTTAAATCAGTTATCCTATAGTCCCAAACTCTCAGATGTACTTTTTCAAACTTAATCAACAATTCAAACAGCTCGGTAAGATAAAATAACTATCTTTCTGATCATCTACCGAATACCAATAATTATCCAAACTATGATTACCGATTAATCAAATATGCAACATGTAAAGTATGATAGCAAAACAATCATAAAAAATAAGACATAACACAATGATTTAACGTGGAAACCCTACTAAGGGAAAAACCACTTGGGACCGGTAACCCAAAAATATTTCACTCTTCTAAAGTGAGCTCGATTAGGAGCCAACCATATTAAAGGTTACAATGCACACTATTAGGTGTGTCTTGGTTAGAGGATTTATCATTAATAGTTAAATTTTGACCAACATTCACTATGGGGTCAACAAGATAACAGTTAACAATCCTTGAATGTTATATAGAAATACAAAAGACTGTTAAGTCTACTCGGTTAAGAGATTTTTCTATTACAATGGTTAAACTGATACAGTACTGATTTGATTCAAATGCAACTCTATTTGAAAATATTTGGATCTATGCTAAGCTCATAAAAACTCCTTTGATCAATAACCAATTCAATTTCTCATATCCTTCAACTTACTTCACTCAGTGTATATATCTCTAACACTCGGTTATGCCTGCAGCTCAATTTTGTCTATAACTAGTTTGCTCAAGAATGCATGAAAAATGTCTTCGTGCAAAATCTTATGCAGTCTATATTTTATCTGGCATGTTGCAACAATGAAACTCATGTCTCTTAAATAAACAAATAAATCATTTTCATATCAGCCATTAGATTTTGCCTCTTAATCGTCATCGTCCATTTTGCCGCTTAAACCTTCCTCGGTAGATGTGTCAATAACATGTTTCAATCTCTTCCCTTAGATCATCTCTTAATTTTATCATCCATGGATCTTATAAGAAACTTCATATGTTATCTCGAAATCATAACAATTTCCAACTCATCAATTTCAGTCGGTTGTTCTTAGCATTTAATGTTCTCATCCATACTCGGTTAATACTGAATGCATCGGTGATAACTACTTGGTTATTACTGTCACTTAGTATACACAAGACTAACTCGGTGTATACATAAATCTTCAATTGCCGACCACATTAACTTGTTCAATTCTGATCTCTTCTTCATAATAGAATAATTTAACATGCTCAAGTCAACAATATAAAGCCATAGACTCATCAATAAGTTACCCAATGTATACCTTATCCTTATATGTCATATCCATCTATTCCTTATGTAGATGTCTCATTTCTTCACCATTTCTTCCTTCTATAGATATTTGTATGTTTTTAATTATCATGATAAGTATAGTCAAAACTAGTTGACATCAATGACAACATATTGACTGATTTAATCATCTTACATATCACTTTAATAGCTCGGTGATCTCTAATCATTGTCTCTTCAGTTCATCATGATATTCAATCAGTTGTAGATCATCAATCTCCCACTTTGGCATTGATGACAGCAGAAACAATATGAAATATGTCATACACATACCAAAGATCTGTTCTACAACTATACAGATAAATATTGTAGCATGGTAAGCTCTCCCTAGCTTGATATTTAATATGTTTAATCACTACAAACAATATTACATGCAGAATCTCCCTACGTATTTGATCTTTTTGAGTTCACTGATTCTTTCTCATGTTCTCATCAACATATATTTCACATAAATTTCTCTCCCTTCGAAAACAATGTCAAAGAAAATAAACAACTCTTCAGCAACCAAGTTTTTCTTTGTTGTTTAGACCAAATTAAGTACCTTCATGTACTGATAAATAATTCTCTGTTCCTGCTTCTACAATCTTTCACAACCTTAGAAAACCTAAAGTGTGAGCTATGTGCATCAACATGAATGATTTTATGATAAAGTATAGGTTTATGCAACCTTCTGATCACCTTAGTGACCAATCGATAGGGGACAGACCCCTAGTCTAGTCCTCAAGTAGTCAAAAGTGTCCTTCGATAAGGGCTTGGTAAAAATATCAGCAAGTTGTTCTTTAGATTTCACAAATTCTAGTTTCACCTTCTTTTCTCGTACTTGTTCCCTCAAATAGTGATACTTAATAAATATGTGCTTTGTTTTTTAATACATCACCAAATTCTTGGAAATTTTTATAGCACTAGTGTTGTCACAATATATAATCATTGGATCAGTGATCACCTCATTCATTCCTTCCAACACCTATTTTATCCAAGAAATATTTGAACAATTTGAAGAAGCAACAACATACTTTGCTTCAGTAGTAGACTGAGAAATGCATGCTTGTTTCTTGATTATCCATGTCACAAGCCTTTCTCCTAAAAAGAATGCTCCATCGGTTGTGCTCTTCCAATCATCGATATTTCCAACCCAATTTGCATCAGTGTAAACTCAAAGTTCAAATTTTCCTTGCTTTGTGTACCATAAACCATAGTCTTCAGTTTTCTTCAAATATCTCAGAATCCTTTTAACAGCAACCATATGTGAATCTTTAGGATTAGAAGAAAATATTGCTACAATCCCAATGACATGTGCTATATCAGGCCTATTGTGTACCACATACATTAGTTTTCCAATCATTGATCTATACAGTGTCTAATTTACCTCAATTGATTCATCATCCTTTGTTAACTTACATCATGTCACCATCGGTGTTCCTACAGGTTTTGAATCTTTCATGCCAAAAGTCTTTAACACTTCCTTAATGTATTTTGATTAAGTGATGAAAATCTCATCATTCTGTTGTATAATCTACGAACCTAGAAAGAATTTAATCTCTCCAAACATTGACATTTAAAATTCCTTTCTCATTTGATCAGCAAAAGATTTGCAAATCAGATCATGTCATCCAAAGATTATGTCATCAACAAAAATTTTAGCAATCAAAATATTATCATTAGATTCTCCTTTCATGTAAAAATTACTATTGTCACTTGTCTGTACAAAGCCAATACTGATAAGATAAGCACATAATCTTTCATACCATGCTCTCGGAGCTTGCTTCAGTCCATATAGTGCTTTGTTTAGTCTACATACCATGTTCTTTTTATTAGGATCAACAAAACCTTCAGGTTATTCTATGTAGATCTCCTCCTCAAGAATTCCATTCAAAAATGTTGATTTCACATCCATTTGATATACTTTGAACCCTTATGTGCAGACTATGCAAGTAATATACTAACTCCTTCAAGTCCTGCTATTGGTGCAAAAGTTTCACCATAGTCAATTCCTTCTTCTTGTGCATATCCCTTGCATGCAAGTCTTGCTTTGGTCCTAGTTACCTCACCATTCTCATTTAACTTGTTTCTGAAAATCCATTTAGTTGCAATTATATTTTTATCATTCGGTCTCCATACCAATGTACATGTCTTATTTTTCTCAATCTATTCAATTTCTTCATTCATAGCCTTAATTCATTCCTCATTTTCAAGTGCATCTCTAACATTATTAGGCTCAAATTCACAAACTAAGAATGTGTTTTGTCTTAACTTACTTCATGTCATCATGCCAACTTTCTTGTCTCCAATGATTTGGTTATACGGATGGTGTCTTCTAACAAATATTTCCTACACTTGTTCTCTCATTTTCTCATCATTTAGTTCAGGTTTATTTTGTTACTCGGTAGCTTCTTCTTGGTTCTCAATTTGCATTTTCTGATTCTCAGTAGCATTTTTCTGTTGCTTGGTAGACTTAGCCTATGGCTTGGGTAGATAGACTGGATGCTCAACATATGTAAACCTACCATAGTCTTCTGGTTCCTTCCTGCTTTCTTCATCATTATTTTTAGCAAACTCATCAACTTTTACATTAGCACTTTCAACCATTTTATTAGTAGCCTTGTTAAAACATTTATAAGCTTTACTCTTAGTAGAATATCCTATAAATATTCCTTCATCAGCTTTAGAGTCAAATTTACCATTTCTATCATCTTTTACAATGTAGCATCTACTTCCAAAATTTTTGAAATAACTTACATTCAATGTGTAGCCAAACCATAACTCATAAGGTGTCTTATTTGTGTCTTTCTTAAGTTGAACTCGATTCAAGGTGTATACAACAATGCTAACTGCTTCTCTCTAGTACATTTGTGCAACATCTTTCTCAATCATCAGTGTTCTGGCACAATCAACTATAGATCTGATGAAGGGTGCTCCCTTAATACCACAAACATATAACAGAAACAGAGAAACAACAACAATATGCAAGAATAGAAAATTGGCTTCTTATTATCTCCACAAATGTGGAGTTACAAACTTTCAAAATTATAATATGCAAAGCCACATGGGCATTCCCTTACAATATTATGTAGGACAAAGCCTCGAATCAATACCCAGAACTACTCTGATTGCCCTAAACTACCTAAGACAACACTACGGGCCTTCCTTATATAGGCAATTTCCACCGCCCAAGAAGGTTCCAGAAATTTAGCCCTAAGGGCCGACCAAACTTAGAATTATTTTATTTTTCATTTTATTACATCATAGTCAGCTCAAAATAACTTTTATAACCCGAACAGAAATTTTGAAGGAAATTTATTTTTCGCCATTTCAGGTGGCCCAACTTCCGAAGACCATAAGTCATCACCCGTTGACCCAATCGACTATTATGACCCCAATTCAGAAAGGGCTTGAGGAGCTCTACAATGTGCATATTAAGCACGCTTCATTCAGCCAAAAATTTGACCTCATCCGGGGCCTCTAAAGCCTTCAAAACTGAGTTCAAAGTTTCTGTACCCTGTTTCCAAAACCAAAAATTTTTAATATCTTCAAAACCAAACTTGATCTGGCTATGAAACTTTACTTGCATGCTGATATGACCAAAATGAACCTCCAGGGAAGAAATCAGAACATTCTGAGATTGGATGACCAACTTACTAAAAGTAGCAAGTTTCCATATATAGTAGCTCTGCACAAGATAGCCCTTATTGAATACAAAAACAAAAATATTTTTGGGTGATGCAAGATTGCTCTTACACCCAGGATCCTCTTGCATCAAGATCAGTTCCTTCTTTCAGCAATTCTATTCTTTTGTGGTGTCCTTGGTGCATAAACCTATCTTTTGATTCCATGCTCATTACAGAAGTTAGTGAATTTATCAGAAATAAACTCACCTCCTCTATTAGATCTTAAGCATTTTAAGTATTTCCCGGTTTCCCTTTCAACGTTAGCCTTATACCACTTAAATAACTTGAAAGCTTTAGATTTTTCTTTTAAGAACATAACTGTCATCATCCTAGAGTAGTCATCAACAAATAAAATGAAAAATTTGTCACCATAATAACTCTGAGTTCTCATAGGACCACATAAGTCAGTATGTACCAACTCCAAAATACCTTTAGATGAATACTCTTTTCTTTTAAAACTAGATTTAGTCATCTTTCCTTTCTGACATTGATTGCACATAACATGATCAGGTTTATTTAGACTCGGTAAACCTCTAACTCTTCTCTTCTTACTGATCTTAATCTTGTTATCAAAGTTCACATGACACAGTCTCTTATGCCACAACCATACATCTTCACTTTTTCCTAGAAAACAAGAAGTTTTAGCATTGTCAAGATATAATAGATTACCTTTTGATTGTCCACCAATACTGACCAACTTTCATGTTTCATCATAGATTTTCACCTTCTGACTTTCAAATGCAACTCGATGACCTGAATTGTTTAGTTGTGCTACACAAAAAATTGTAATTAATTCCTTTCACCCAATATGTATTATCACATCTAATCTTATCATTCAACAAGATAGACCCTTTTCCTTTCACTTGACAAGGTGTATGATTTCCCATTTTAACTGATCCTCCATTGTAGTGTTCAAGATATTCAAATTTATCTTCATCACCATTCATGTGATGTGTACAACCACTATCAATAATCCAAGTATCATTCTTGATAACTTTAGACATAAGGGTTGTTTCTACATACATTTCTTCTTCTTTTGAATCATCTTTCATTGCAACAAATACCACTTCAATTTCATCATCAGTGTCAGTGTCGGTGTCATTATCATCTTCTCCAACAAGGTAACTGGTGCAGGAGCACACCATGGCTAACCTCCATGCTTAGTAATTTTTGGCTTGTACTTGAGTCTAGCCAAGTCAAGAAGGGCAATGTTAGTTTGTTTGAAGACCTTAGAAGGTCATTTGCAATGTAGGCTAAGTAGGTTAGTCACTAGGAATAAGGTCACACAAATAGCCAATGTTAGTAGTTTTTAATTCTTAGTGGTAATAGTTAGAGATTGAGTCTTTAATGTGTCTTAGGTACATAATGAGGTTGTAAAGATGCCATAAGGTATTTAATGGCCTTGGATCCTTGAAACATTGGAGATTAAGAGTCCTAAGAAATAGGATTGAGGCATATGTGAAAGTTTCCAAATGTTGCAAAGAAGTTGTCATGACAACATTTGCAATTATTGCAAATGTTGCATGCAACTCGGTTATCTTGGATCCCCTAAACTTTAGGAGGTGGGAGATCAGCCAATAGGACCTAGAATGGTGGAAGTGGCATCTTATGTGATGTAAGACTCAAATCTTGAGGATATTTGATGCATTGTAATAGTTTTAAGTTTGTGAATAGAGCTCTACAACAATATTCATGTGAATATCTTGAGATTTTGTGTTGACAGTCAGGTGAAATGGATTGAAAGGCCAAATATAATAGTTGATTAGTGTTCTATAGGTAGTTTGAAGACTTTTTCTTTTGAAAAGAAAGTTCATTTGAATAGGTTTAGGGCATCGGTTAAAGTAGATTTTGTTTTGGAGTTCCACTGGTTCTATTTTGACCAGTCTGAGCTTTCATGGCTCCCCCATGAAATCTAGCCATGGGAAACAACTCATGATGGATGGATATGTTAGGGGAGTCACTAATGTATATAATTTTAGGATTAGGAGTCTAGAAAATGAGGAGAGATATTTTTAATGCTAGGCCCTAGGTAAGCACACAGAGCCCGGTTAGAGGTCTAGGCTGTGAAGAAATAGAGATTTCATTGCAGGGTTGAAGGTACAGTATGGCTCCAGGACTTTTTCTAGTACATTTTCATCATAGATAAATTTCATATGAAGATTGGGTTCATGCAAATCATTTACATTGGGTTTTGAGCAATATTTCTAACAAGACACAGTCAGTCCTAGAAAGTAGGTCAATTAGCCTTGTTTACCCTAGTTTATAGGAAGGAGGTGTATGGAGGCTTACAAGACCTAAGAGTTTAAAAATCTTTAGTAAAAGACAAAAGGGTATCTGAATCCCCAATTGGTTTTGCAAGTTGTTTGGAAAAGTTTGAAAAGAAAGTCCAAAAGCCTCTGCAAAAGGCTACAAGGATTAGGCCTATTTTTAAGGCTCTAAAAGATGAACCATTGAAACTGGTGAGAATATGATTCAAGATCCTCCTAAAATGGATCAATTGGACCAATTTATGAATTTTTTCAAGATGGAGAGCATCCCTACAAAAGAGAATGGATTTTATGAGAATTGGCACTTAGAGCTTTCTAAGTGAGTGAGAAGAAGTGTACTAAAACTAGGGTGTTAGTCTTCTAAGGTTAAGCACAAAGGATAAGAACTCTTGGAGAAGACTTAGGATTGGGATTAGTTAATCACCTAACCAATCAGGACCTAGGGGAGACTAAGTTCCTAGAAGAGACAAGCTAGGTCTCTTGGATGCAGTGCAAGGAAACCTTGGGACACTCACATCACATTGGTATTAGAGCTTGAGTTGATCAGGATTGTGGTGGATGTTGCAGCCTACTAAATCAATGGGAGAGAATACACCAAGTGGATCAATGGAAAATAAAACTATGGTGACTAATGTTGAGTTAGCCAAGAAGGTTGAGGAACAAGAAGAAGATAACAAATTGCTAAGGCAGAGACTAGCTCAAATGGAGCAACTCTTGGGTGAACTCCAAGACAAAGCAGATAAGGTCAAAGAGAAAATTGACCAAAAGGAAGAAAAAGAAGCAAGGGAGAAGGAATTAGACTTGGAGGAGGAAGCTCCAACACCTGACCCTGTTCTTCCTGAAGAGCCATTCTTAAAAGCATTGAAGGCATTGAGTGGAAAATCTTTGGAAGGTGTGCCACTATTTAGTGGACAAATGGATCCAAATTCAGTCATGGATTGGATAGACAACATTGAGAACCATTTTGAATTTGATGGCATCTCAAACACACAAAAATTTATGGTGGCCAAGTCTAGACTAAGAGGTTCAGCTCTTACTTGGTGGAAGTTTGTGCAAACCGAGAGGGAAAAGGATGGAAAAGGTCCTACTATGACATGGAAGGGTATGGTATCCAAAGTGAAGCAAACCTACCTTCTTGATGATTATGAAGTCCAACTTCATAGGTGGAGACACGATCTTAGGCAAAAAGATTTAGATGTCCAAGCATATACTAAGAAGTTTCAAAAATCATGTTTGAGGTCAAAGGTAGTTGAAGATGAAAGCATTAAGCTTGCAAGATAGGCCTCAAATGGTCTATTCAAGAAGAGATAAGCCTAGTGAACTTAAAAACCATTTTCCAGTGCTATCAAATGGCCTTGAAGATAGAAGATAAAAGTAGAAGGAAACAAGAAACCTCTAAAGGCAAAGCTAAGAGAAAAGATAGTAGAGGACAAAGAGGTGGCTATGGTGGAAGAAGTTCTGATTCAAGGGCTCAAGGTGAGATAAAATTTAGTGAGCCATAAGAAGGAAGCTCTAGTAGAGGTGGTAGAGGAAGAAGCTCTAGCTCTAGAGGAAGAAATGGTGGACAAGGAGGAAGAGGCAACTATTTTTCCAATATGAAGTGCTACCATTGCAATCAAATGGGGCACCCTACCTATAGATGTCTAGAGAAAGGTGGTTCATCACAAGGAGGTGACAAGAGAACTAACTTAGTTCAAGATGAGTCTAATGTAGCAGAGATGCATGCTGAGGTACCATTGAATTTAGAAGAAGGAGAGAACATCATGATGAGGAGAACTCTAATCAAGGAGCCGGTGAAAGAAGAACCAAGCAAAAGGAGGTCTTTGTTCAGGATTAAGTGCAAGATTATAGGGAAATTATGTAGGGTCATTATTGATTCAAGCTCTACTAACAATATTGTGTCAGGGGAAGCAGTCAGGAAGTTGAAGTTGACAAGGATACCCAACACCAATCCTTACAAGGTTACTTGGTTAAATAAAGGTCAACATGTGTTAGTGAATGAGCAAGCATGGGTGGAGTTCTCCATTGGAAGGTACAAAGACAAAGTTTTATGTGATGTTTTGCCTATGGATGCATGCCATTTGCTCCTAGGTAGACCATGGAAATTTGACCGCCAAGCCATACATGATGGAGGAAAGAATTCTTATTCTTTCAAGAAGGACAGTGTGACCTTCAAGATACAATCACTGTTGAAAGATGTTGAAGTAAAGACAGCAGGTCCAAATGTACTTATGGTGGATGAAAAGGAGTTCTTACAAACCATGGAAAAGAGTGAAGGTGTAGGCTTTGCATTGGTGTTAAGACCAAAGGAGGGAGATGATGGCAAGGTGACTAAAAAGATAGAGTTACCAAAGGAGATTCAAGGTATGTTACAGATTTACCAAGGCATTGTAAGTGATGGAAAACCATCAACCTTACCCCCTAAGAGAGCCATAAGCCATAGGATAGACCCCAGGAGCTACTTTACCTAAAAAAGAAGCCTATAAGACGACCCCTCAACAAAATAAGGAAATAGAAAGACAAATACATGAACTCCTAGACCAATGCCTAATTAGAAAGAGTATTAGTCCATGTGTTGTACCCATTGTACTTGCACCAAAGAAAGGAGGAACTTGGAGGCTTTGTAAAGATTCAAGGGCTATCAATAGGATAACTATAAGGTATAGGTTCCCTATCCCTATGATTGAAAACCTAATGGATTGTTTAGGTGAAGCTAAGTACTATAGCAAGATAGACTTGAAGAGTGGCTATCACCAAATAAGAATACATGAAGGAGATGAGTGGAAGACAGCCTTCAAGACCAATGAAGAGCTATATGAATGGCTTGTCATGCCATTTGGATTATCCAATGCCCCCTCCACATTCATGAGGTTCATGAATGAAGTCCTCAAAGACTACATAGGAAAGTTTTTAGTTGTATATGTAAATGATATACTAATTTTTAACAAGACAAGGAGTGAGCATATAGAACATCTTGACATTGTTTTCAAGAAGCTACACGAGGAGAAGTTGATGATCAACTTGGAGAAGTGTGAGTTCATCAAAACAGAGCTAGGGTACATTGGGTTTGTCTTATCACATGGAAATCTAAAAATGTACAAGAGTAAAGTGGAGGCTATCATGAATTGGCCTACTCCAAGGACAGCAACAGAGGTAAGGAGTTTTCATGACCTTGCACAATATTATAGGAAATTCATAAGGCAGTTTAGTGCAATTTGTGCTCCCATGTTGGATACTATCAAGGGAGGAATGAAAACCAAGTTTGTGTGGAATGAAGATCCTAACAAAAGCTTTGATTTTTTGAAGGAGAAGATAGCTACCCAACCTTTTTTAGTGCTGCCAAGCTTTGAGAAGCTTTTCACCATTGAGTGTGATGTTAGCAATGTAGCAATTGGGGTTGTTCTAAGCCAAGAAGGCAAACTGGTGGCTTTCCATTCTGAAAAGTTGAGTGAGGCTAAGAGGAAGTACTCTTCTTATGACCTTGAGATGTATGCATTTCTCCAAGATCTAAGGAAATAGAGGCACTATTTGCTTCCAAAGGAATTCATTGTGTATTCAAACAATCAAGCACTTAGTTTCCTGAATTCACAAGAGAAGTTGAGTCACAAGCACATGAAGTGGGTTGAGTACCTACAAGCATATACCTTCAATATCAAGCACAAGAAAGGTATCCTCAATAAAGTGGCATATGCATTGTCTAGAAGAGCTCTCATCAAATGTAGGTCTTTACCAACCACTTGTTAGAATAACTGAGAGGGAGGTGAATCAATTATCCAGTGTCCCAAATCAGAATGTATAATCCAAAACAAATTCTTCATCTTATGCTACTCGGTAAACATAAAATACTTTCACTGTCTGTTCTTTTACCAATTATCAGTCTAAAACTTATAGTAGTTACTGATCAAATCTAACATGTAATATGCAAAGTATGATAACAAGCAAATATCACAATCAACACATAACACAAGAGATTTAATGTGGAAACCCTATGAAGGGAAAAACCACCTGGGGCCGGCAACACAAAATTGTTCACTCTTCTAAAGTGAGGTCGGTGAAGACCCAACCCTGTTAAAGGTTACAAACACACTGTTAGGTGTGACCTTGTTAGAGGATTTTAGACCAGAAGTTATCATCCAACCAACAGTCACTCTGGGGTTGACAGGATAACAATGTTCACTCTAAGAATGAAACATCAAAAATACTTTCATAGTCCACTCGGTTAAGAGATTTGACTGTGTACAATGGTTAAATATGTAATAGTAGATGATCTGCCTTGAAACAAATTCAATTGTAGTTTATAGATCAATGTTTAGTTCATTCATATCTTTTTGATCAATATATCATTTCATATTCAATCTTATATCAACTTACTGTCCATCGGTAATTACTCTCTGTAGCTCAGTAATTGTTCTGCAGCTTGGTTCTTATTAACTAGTATGATCAAAATGCATGAAAACTTGTTCACGCGATAATTTTGTAGTATCTTCTTCTTCTGGCATCTTTCAACAATGAAACCAATGTCTCTTATATAGACGAGTAAATCATTTTCTTTTTGTCCATCAAATTTTGCCACTTAATCATATTCATAGATTTTGCCACTTTATCCTTCTTCAGCTGATGTGTCAGTAACACATTTCAATCTACTCCATTAGATCTTTCTTGAATTATGTTAGCCATTGATCTTCATAACAAACCTTATCTGTTACCTCGATTTCATACATTTTCTAGCTCATCAATTTAATGACTAAGCTAATCATTTAATTCCTTTCTATTCTACTCGGTTAACAAATAAATGTGTTGGTGAACACAAGCTTGGTTAACAGTGCACTCGGTATACACTACACTCTGTCGGTGTATACTAGAATGCTTCATTTACCAACAACACTTCTTTGTGTCTTTCAGCTCTATTCTTCATCATAGATGAAGGCAACATATTAAAGTCGATATCATCAAGTCATAGACTCATCAACAAGTTACTCAGTGTATTCCTTATCCTCATCTAACATATACATCTTCCTCATGTAGATATTTTTGTTCTTCATCTCTTTCACCTTTCTTCAAATGTGTTGGTATAGTAACTTACAAGATAAGTACTGTCAAGCTAGTTGACATCAATGACAACATAATAATGATTTAATCATCTTGCATATCTAATCAGCAACTTCTCAGTAATCTTAAATTACATATTCTTCATTCAAGTTCTAAATCAATTGTAGTTCATCAATATCTCCCTTTGGCATTGATGGAAACACAAGTAATATGAAGTGTACCATACACATACCAAACATGTATTCTACAAATCTGTGATCAAATGTTGTGTAAGCTCTCCCTGGCTTAATATGTTTAATCACTACATTTTTAGTATTAAAAAAAATACAGCTTTGTCATTCTCTCCCTTAGATAGTTCTCATCAGTGCATACCTCTCCCTTTCCTTTTCATATTATTTATCTCTCCCTTTGACAACAATGCCAAAGAAAAAAATAAATAATTAGCTCTTGTAGTAGCTAAGTAATTCTCTGTTATCCAATACAGTCTTTGTATCTTTGTATACTGATATTCCAATCTGTATCAGTTCTTTAACCTTAATCACAACCTTGAACATTATCCAAAGTGTGAACTGTGTTGCATCAACATGTGTGATCTTCTGATAAGTTTAGGCTAATGCAACATCCAGATCACATTAGTGACCGATAGACAGGGGATGGACCCCAAGTCTAGTCCTCAAGTATTGAAATGTGTCCTTCGATAGAGGCTTTGTAAAGATATCTACAAGTTGTTCTTTAGATGTAACAAATTCTAACTTCACTTGCTTCTCTTGCACTTGTTCTCTTAAGTAATGATACTTAATTCATCTATGCTTTGTCTTAGAGTGCATCATTGGATTCTTTGAAATATTAATAGAACTTGTGTTGTCATAGTATATAATCATCGGGTTAGTGATTACCTCATTCATTCCTTCAAACACTTTCTTGATATATGTAATGTTTGAGCAATTAGTAGCAGCAGCAACATACTTAGCTTCAGCTGCAAACTGAGAAATACAAGCCTTCTTTTTACTTGTCCAAGTTACAAGTCTTTCACCAAAGAAAAATGCTCCTCTGGTGGTGCTTTTTCTATCATCCACATTTCAACCTTCATCGGTATAAACCTTCAATTCAAACTTACCTTCCTTAGGATACCATAATCCATAATCCTCTGTCTTTTTCAGGTATCTTAAGATCCTTTTAGTAGCAATCATGTGTGATTCTCTAGGATTAGCAGAATATCTAGCAACAATTCCCACAACATGTGCTATATCTGGTCTACTATGAACTACATACATTAGCTTACCAATCATGGATCGATAAAGTGTCTGGTTTACCTCTGTAGTTTCATCTTCCTTTGTCAATTTACTTCTAGTAGCCATTGGTGTTCCCACAGGTTTAGCATCTTCCATGCCAAATGTCTTCAAGACTTCCTTTATGTACTTAGACTGTGAGATAAATATTCCATCACTTTGTTGAATCACTTGTAGTCCTAGAAAGAATTTAATCTCTCCGAACATAGACATCTCAAACTCTTTTCTCATCTCATCAGCAAAAGATTTACATACATGATCTTGACCTCCAAAAATAATATCATCAACAAATATTTCAACAATAATAATAGTGTCATCAGTATCACCTTTCATGTACAAATTGTTGTTCTCACTAGTTCTTATAAATCCAACACTTAACAAGTAAGTATGCAGTCTTTCATACCATGCTCTCGGTGATTGCTTCAAACCATATAAAGCTTTATGTAATCTACATACCATGTCTTTGTTGTCTGGATCAATGAATGCTTCAGGTTGTTCTATGTAGACCTCTTCTTCAAGTATACCATTCAGAAATGTTGACTTCACATCCATTTGATAAAATTTGAATTTCTTGTGTGTGGCATATGCAAGTAGAATTCTAACTCCTTCCAATCTAGTAATGGGTGAAAATGTCTCACCATAGTCAATGTCTTCTTCCTGTGCATATCCCTTGCATACCAATCTAGATTTATTTCTTGTCACCTCACCATTTTCATTCAGTTTGTTTCTGAATATCCACTTAGTACCGATAACATTTTTATCTTTAGGTCAGGGTACTAAGGACCAAGTTTTGTTCTTCTCTATTTTCTCTATTTCCTCTTTCATTGCATTAACCCATTCTTCATTTTCTAATGCAACTTTCACATTTTTTGGTTCAAATTCAAAAACTAAACATGTACCTTGTCTTGCTTTGCTTCTTGTTTGCATGCCAGCTTGTCTGTCTCCAATAATTTGTGTCTCGGGATGATGTCTTCTGACAAAACTAGCTAGTACTTAGTTTCTTCTTTCTTGTTCATCCTGTTCAGGTTCATGTGCTTGCTTGGTAGCTCCATCTTGTTCATCGGTTTCCCTTTCCTGTTCCTCAGGGTTATTTTCCTGTTGATCAGTTATCACAGGTTGCAACTTCAATAGATAGTTAGGATGTTCAATGTAAGTGAATCTACCATAGTCTTCCAATTCTCTTCTACTTTCTTTTGTGTTTTTGTCATCAAACTCATCAACATGAACATTATTACTTTCAATCATCTTATTTGTAACCTTATTCAGACATTTGTATGCTTTACTCTTAGTAGAATATCCCAAGAATATTCCTTCATCACCTTTAGAATCAAATTTCCCATTTCTCACATCTTTCAAAATAAAACATTTGCTTCCAAAAATCTTGAAATAATTTACAGTAGGTTTGTGTCAAAACCATAGCTCATAAGGTGTTCGGTTGGTGTCCTTCTTCAGTTGTAATTGGTTAAGCAAATATACAGCTATACTGACATCTTCTCTCCAATATGTCTAAGCAACATTCTTTTGTATCATCAATATTCTAGCACAATCAATTATTGACTTGTTCCTTCTTTCAGCAATGCCATTTTGCTGAGGTGTTCTCGGTGCAGATACATGTCTCTTAATACCATGCTCATTACAAAAATTAGTAAATTCATCAGAGATAAATTCACCTCCTATATCAGATCTTAAGCATTTAATTTCTTTACCAGTCTCTTTTTCTACCTTAGCTTTATACCATTTGAACATTTTAAAAGCTTCAGATTTCTCTTTCAAGAACATAACAGTCATCAGTCTAGTATAGTCATCAACAAAAAGAATAAAGTATCTATCACCATAATAGCTCTGAGTTCTCATAGGACCACATAGGTCAGTATGAACCAGCTCAAGTATCTTCTTTGTTGAGTAGTCTTTGCTCTTAAAACTAGACTTAGTCATCTTACCTTTCTGACATTCATGGCACATAGCATGATCCAGTCTTAACAAGTTAGGCAACCCTCTAACTCTTTTCTTCTTACTAATCTTGATCATGTTATCAAAGTTCACCTGGCATAACCATTTATGCCACAACCATGCATCTTCATCCTTTATTAATAAACAAGAAGACTGATCAATATCAAGATAAAATAGATTACCTCTGGATTGTGTACCAGTTTCGACAAGTCTTCCTCCATCATCATAGATTTTTACATTTCTGCTCTCAAAAGCAAATCGATGGCCTGAGTTGTTCAGTTATGCCACACTTAACAGATTATAGTTCAGTCCATCTACCCAATATGCATTTTCACATTTTATTCTATCATTAATCATCAATGAACCTTTACCTCTCACCATATAAGGTGCATCATTTCCCATCCTAATAGATCCTCCATCATATTCATCAAGTAGGTCAAATTTCTCTATATCACCAGTCATATGATGTGTACAGCCACTATCTATGATCCATGTATCATTTCTGCTTACTTTAGAGATCAGTGATGTTTCTTCATGTTTCTCTTCTTCCTCTGAGTCATCTGGCATAGCAACAAATACTACTTCTACATCCTCATCAATATCAAATTCAGATTCAAATTCTTCAACTATGTAACATACCTTTTTCCCTTTGTCATAGTTATCTCAGTTATCTCTGTTGTTGTGTTGGTAGCCTCTATTAACTCTTCTCCCATAGCTTCCTTCGAATCGGTCTTTGGATCTATCATCATCTTTCTTATTTGGACATCTAGCAGCGATGTGGCCAACTTATTTACAATTAAAACATGCTAAAGGTAGCTTACCTCTATACCTTCCTTTACCTTTGGGCAATCTTCTGGCCATAAGAGCTTCAAGCTCATCAAATTCATCATTGGTATTACTATCACTATCATTATTCATATTATTCCTACTACTAGATTTACCAATCTTCAAAGAAGTCATGAAAGTGGATTCAACAGAAGGTACAACACTGTTGTCAAAGTTATTCAATTCAAAGGTTGTGAGCTTACCGATCAGTGTGTCAAGAGTGAGGTTTGATGTAGCTCTTATTTCATGAATTGCAGAGATCTTGATTGCATAAACTAGTAGTAAAGTTCTGAGAATCTTTCTTATCACTGTTTCATCCTCAATAACTCCATCTGATGCTCTAATAGCATGTACTACCTCTTTTAGTCTATTTGTGTATTGCACAATGTTCTCACCTTCTTTCATCTTCATATTGTCAAAATGACCTCTTAGGCTTTCTGCTCTAGCTCTCTTAACATTCAAATATCCACTATAAATTAGAGTCAGTTTATCCCACATGGCTTTGGCACTAGTGCATACCTTAATGTCTTTGAATTCGGCATCAGTACAAGCAACAACAAGTTCCATCATAGTAATGTTGTGTTCATGGCTATCTTTTAGTTGTTCAAGTGTCAGGGGACCTGGTGTCGGTTCAATGTAGCCATTCTTCATCAGTTCTAGTGCTAAGTTCCCAATTCCAGATATGTGCAACATCATCCGGCTTTGCCATACTACAAAGTTATCTTTGTTTAGCTTTGGCACTTCCCTCTTATACATATTGAGACCTTTGTGTTGGAGTCCTTAAAACTCTATTCTAAGTAACCACAGCTCTGATACCAATTGTTAGAATAACTGAGAGGGGGGTGAATCAGTTATCCAGTGTCCCAAATCAGAATGTATAATCCAAAACAAATTCTTCAACTTCTGCTACTCGGTAAACATAAAATACTTTCACTCTCTGTTGTTTTACCGATTATCAGTCTAAAACTTATAGTAGTTACTGATCAAATCTAACATGTAATATGCAAAGTATGATAACAAGCAAATATCACAATCAACACATAACACAAGAGATTTAACATGGAAGCCCTGTGAAGGGAAAAACTACCTGGGACCAGAAACCCAAAATTGTTCACTCTTCTGAAGTGAGGTCGGTGAAGACCCAACCCTATTAAAAGTTACAAACACACTGTTAGGTGTGACCTTGTTAGAGGATTTTAGACCAGAAGTTATCATCCAACCAGTAGTCACTCTAGGGTTGACAGGATAACAATGTTCACTCTAAGAATGAAACATCAAAAAGACTTTCATAGTCCACTCAGTTAAGAGATCAATGTTCAGTTCATTCATATCTTTTTGATCAATATATCATTTCAGATTCAATCTTATATCAACTTACTATCCGTCGGTAATTACTCTCTATAGCTCAGTAATTGTTTTGTAGCTTAGTTCTTATTAACTAGTATGATCAGAATGCATGAAAACTTGTTCATGTGATAATTTTGTAGTATCTTCTTCTTCCGATGTCTTTCAACAATGAAACCAATGTCTCTTATATAGACAAGTAAATCATTTTCTTTTTGTCCATCAGATTTTGCCGCTTAATCATATTCATAGATTTTTTCACTTTATCCTTCTTTGGCTGATGTGTCAGTAACATGTTTCAATCTGCTCCATTAGATCTTTCTTGAATTATGTTAGCCGTCGATCTTCATAACAAACCTTATTTTTTACCTCGATTTCATACATTTAACGGCTAAGCTAATCATTTAATTCCTTTCTATTTTGCTTGGTTAACAAAGAAATGCGTCGGTGAACACAAGCTCAATTAACACTGGGCTCAGTATACACTACACTCTGTCAATGTATACTGGAATGCCTCATTTACCGACAGCACTGCTTTGTGTCTTTCAGCTCTATTCTTCATCATAGATGAATGCAACATAATAAAGTCGATATCATCAAGTCATAGACTCATCAACAAGTTACTCAGTGTATTCCTTATTTTCATCTGACATATACATCTTCCTCATGTAGATATTTTTATTCTTCATCTCTTTCACCTTTCTTCAAATGTGTCAGTATAGTAACTTACAAGATAAGTACTATCAAGCTAGTTGACATCAATGAAAACATAATACTGATTTAATCATCTTGCATATCTAATCAGCAACTCCTCAGTAATCTTAAATTATAGATTCTTCATTCAGGTTCTAAATCAATTGTAGTTCATCACCACTACCTATTCCTACTAGGCCATGGGAATCCTTGAGTATGGATTTTGTAGTTGGGTTACCCAAGACAAGGCAAGGGATGGATAGTGTTTATGTGGTCATGGATAGATTTAGCAAGATGGCTCACTTTGTGCTATGCAAGACCACTAATGATGCTAGTCAAATAGCTACTCTTTTCTTCAAAGAAATAGTGAGAATCCATGGGTTACCTATCAACATTGTGTCAAACAGAGACACTAAATTTATGAGTCATTTTTGGAAGACTCTTTGGCAAAGGTTAGGCACTAACTTGTCCTTTAGATCAGCCTACCATCCCCAAACTATGGTCAAACTGAGGTTGTTAATAAAAGCCTTGGAAATCTTCTAAGATGCTTGACTAAGAAGTATGGTCAACAATGGGATCAGTTGATTGGGAAAATTGAATATGCCTATAATGACACTATCAATAGATCAACAGGGAAGAGTCCATTTGAAATAGTATATGGACTACATCCTAGAGGTGCTTATGAGTTGAGAGATTTGAAAGACGGAGTGAAGGGAAGTGGCTATGCTAATGAATTTGCATATGCTATGCAAGAGATACATGAAACAGTGAGGAAGACTTTGACAGAGAATACCATGAAACACAAAGCCAAAGTGGATGAAAGTAGAAGGACAGTTGAGTTTAATGTGGGTGACTTAGTTATGGTGCATCTTAACAAGTCAAGATTGCAAAAAGGAGTCCCTCACAAGTTGCAGATGAGGAGGATAGGTCCTTGTCCTATATTGGCAAGGTATGGTGATAATGCATTCAAAGTTGAACTATTGGAAGATAGTGGACTGTCTCCAATTTTCAATGTTGTAGACTTAGTCCATTATAGAGGACCAAAGAAAGATATGGATCAAACTCTATATGAAGTGATCAGAGATGTGGAAGACCTACAGTTACCTACTGTTGAAGTCACAGGTGTTGACAGTGTATTGGATATATGGGTCTATAAAAAGACTAGAACAAAAGAGTATAAAGAACATCTGATAAAGAAGCATGGGAAGATGGATGTTGATGTAGTGTGGATAAAAGAGTCAAAGTTCAAGAAGATGGGGATTGATCCAAACATCATCAATCCAAGAATGGATTGATCTTTTTATTTTGGGGAGGATGGTGTAGGAGAACACCATGGCTAACCTCCATGCTTAGTGATTTTTGGTGTGTACTTGAGTCTAGCCAAGTCAAGAAGGGTAATGTTAGTTTGTTTGAAGACCTTAGAAGGTCATTTGAAATGTAGGCTAAGTGGGTTAGTCACTAGGACTAAGGTCACACAAATAGCCAATGTTAGTAGTTTTTAATTCTTAGTGGTAATAGTTAGAGATTGAGTCTTTAATGTGTCTTAGGCACATAATGAGGTTGTAAAGATGTCATAAGGTCTTTAATGGCCTTGGATCCTTGAAACATTGGAGGTTAAGAGTCCTAAGAAATAGGATTGAGGCATATGTGAAAGTTGCCAAATGTTGCAAATAAGTTGTCATGACAACATTTGCAATTATTGCAAATGTTGCATGCAACTCAGTTATCTTAGATACCCTAAACTTTAGGAGGTGGGAGATCGGCCAACAAGCCCTAGAATGGTGGAAGTGGCATCTTATGTGATGTAAGACTCGAATCTCAAGGATAGTTGATGCATTGTAATAGTTTGAAGTTTGTGAATAGAGCTCTGCGACAGTATTCCTGTGAATATCTTGAGATTTTGTGTTGACAATTGGGTGAAATGGATTGAAAGACCAAATATAATAGTTGATTAGTGTTCTATAGATAGTTTGAAGACTTTTTATTTTGACAAGAAAGTTGATTTGAATAGGTTTAGGGCGTCGGTTAAAGTAGATTTTGTTTTGGAGTTCCACTAGTTCTGTTCTGACCAGACTGAGCTTTCATGGCTCCCCCCATGGGAAAAAACTCATGATGGATGGATATGTTAGGGGAGTCACTAATGTATATAAGTTTAGGATTAGGAGTCTGGGAAATGAGGAGAGCTATTTTTAATGCTAGGCCCTAGGCAAGCACATAGAGCCTGGTTAGAGGTCTAGGCTGTGAAGAAATAGAGATTTCATTACAGGGTTGAAGGTACAGTATAGCTCCAGGACTTTTTCTAGTAGGTGTTCATCATAGCTAAATGTCCTATAAAGATTGGGTTCATGAAAATCATTTACATTGGGTTTTGAGCAGGTTTCTAACAGGACACAGTCAGTCCTAGAAAGTAGGTCAATTAGCCATGTTTACCCTAGTTTATAGGAAGGAGGTGTACGGAGGCTTCCAGGACCTAAAAGTTTCAAAATCTTTAGTAAAAGCCAAAAGGGTATCCAAATCCCCAATTATTTTTGCAAGTTGTTTGGAAAAGTTTGAAAAGAAAGTCCAAAAGCCTCTGCAAAAGGCTACAAGGATTAGGCCTATTTTTAAGGCTCTAAAAGATGAACCATTGAAGCCGGTAAGAATATGATTCAAGATCCTCCTAAAATGGATCAATTGAACCAAGTTATGATTTTTTTCAAGATGGAGAGCATCCTTGCAAAAGAGAATGGATTTTATGAGAATTGGCACTTAGAGCTTTCTAAGTGAGTGAGAAAAAGTGTACTAAAACTAGGGTGTTAGTCTTCTAAGGTTAAGCACAAAGGATAAGAACTCTTGGAGAAGAGTTAGGATTGGGATTAGTTAATCACCTAACCAATCAAGACCTAGGGGTGACTAGGTTCCTAGAAGAGACAAGCTAGGTCTCTTGGATGCAGTGCAAGAAAACCTTGGGACACTCACATTAGTAACATGCCTTCTTTCCTTTGTCTTTGTAGTCTTGTTTGTTTCTTCTATCATAGTGTCAATTTCTTTTTTTATCTCTTCTGCCAAAATTTCCATCACTAGATCGGTTATTATGTTTATCTTCTTCTTTCCTGTTAGGACATCTAGCAACAATATGGCCAATTTCTTTATAATTAAAATAAGCTAAAGGTAACTTTCCTTTATACCTTCCTTTACCATTCTGAAGTCTCATGGCCATAAGTGCTTCAAGCTCATCAAGCTTATCTTCATTTTCACTACCATTTTTATTCTTTATGTTATGCTTACTACTAGATTTACCGATCTTTAGGGATGACATAAAAGAAAACTCAACACTCGGTACAATACTATTGTCATAATTATTCAACTCAAAAGTAGTCAGCTTGCCAATCAAACTATCAAGTGTAAGAGTACTACCAGGTGCAGATCTCATTTCATGAATAGCAGATATTCTAATAGCATAGATAGGCAGCAAGGTTCTCAGTATTTTACTTACAATAGTATCTTCAAAAATAATACCTCCTACTCCTTAGATAGCATTGACCACCTCTTTGATTTGGTTAGAGTATTGTGTGATGTTCTCACCTTCTTTCATCTTCATATCATCAAATTTGCCTCTTAGGCTTTCAGATCTAGCTCTCATTACATTTACATCACCACCATGAACTAGTACAAGTTTATCCCACATTGCTTTCGTTGTAGTGCATGCTTTGACATCTTCAAATTCAGCATCAGTTAGAGCAGGAACAATCTCTATCATAGTTATATTGTGTTCATAACTGTCTCTCAACTAATCAACTGTCAAAGGTCCAATAGTCGGTTGTATGTAGCCATTGTCTAGTAGAATGATAGCAGATTCTCCAATTCTAGATATGTAAAGCCTCATCCTGCTTTTCCTTGTGGTGAGGTTGTCTTTGTTTAGCTTAGGTACTTCCCTCTAATACATCTTGTGATCTTTTTCTTAAGTCCTTGAAAATTTCTTCCAAGCAACCAATATGCTCTAATACCAATTTTTAGATAATGGAGGGGGGGGGTGAATCAATTAAATCAATTATCCTATAGTCCCAAACTCTTAGATGTACTTTTTCAAACCTAATCAACAATTTAAATAGTTCAGTAAGATAAAATAACTATCTTTCTAATCATTTACCGAATACTAGTAATTATCCAAACTGTGATTATCGATTAATCAAGTATGCAACATGTAAAGTATGATAGAAAAACAATCATAATAAATAACACATAACACAATGATTTAACGTGGAAACCTTGCTAAGGTAAAAACCACCTAGGACCGATAACCCAAAAATATTTCACTCTTCTGAAGTGAGATCGGTTAGGAGCCAAACCTATTAAAGGTTACAATGCACACTGTTAGCTATGACTTGGTTAGAGGATTTATCACTAACAGTTAACTTTTGACCATCATTCACTATGGGGTCAACAAGATAACAATTAACATTCCTTGAATGTTACATGGAAATACAAAAGACTGTTAAGTCTACTCAGTTAAGAGATTTTGTTGTAACAATGGTTAAACTGATACAGTACTGATCTAATTCAAATGCAACTCTATTTGCAAATATTCATATCTATGCTAAGCTCATAAAAACTCCTCTAATCAATAACCAATTAAATTCCTCATATCCTTCAACTTACTTCACTCGGTGTATATATCTCTGACGCTCAGTTATGTCTGCATCTTAGTTCTGTCTGTAACCAGTTTGATCAGGAATGCATGAAAAATGTCTTCACGTGAAATCTTCTGGAGTCTATATTTTATCCGGCATGTTTCAACAATGAAACTCATGTCTCTTAAATAGACAAGTAAACCGTTTTCATAGCATCCATTAGATTTTGCCTCTTAATCCTCATCATCCATTTTTCCACTTAAACCTTCCTCGGTAGATGTGTCAATAACACATTTCAATCTCTTCCCTTAGATCATCTCTTAATTTTGTTAGTTGTGGATCTTATAACAAACTTCATCTATTACCTCGAAATCATAATAATTTCTAGCTCATCAATTTCGGTCGGTTGTTCTTAGCATTTAATGTTTTCATCCATACTCAGTTAATACTGAATGCGTTGGTGATAACTAACTTGGTTATTACCGTCACTCGGTATAGACAAGACTGACTCAGTGTATACAAAAATCTTCAATTACCGACCACATTGACTTGTTTAATTATGATCTCTTCTTCATAATAGAATAATTTAACATGCTCAAGTCAACAATATAAAGCCATAGACTCATCAATAAGTTACCCAATGTATACCTTATCCTTATCTATCATATTCATCTATTTCTTATGTAGATGTCTCATTTCTTCACCATTTCTTCCTTCTAGAGATATTCAGATATTTGTAACTATCATGATAAGTATAGTTAAAACTAGTTGACATCAATGACAACATATTGACTGATTTAATTATCTTACATATCACTTTAATAGCTCGGTGATCTCTAATCATTGTCTCTTCAGTTCATCAAGATATTCAATCAGTTGTAGATCATCAGAACCAAGCAGACAAGTTACACAAAGTCGATGAAAATTCCTTTGACCAATCTAAGATATCCTTGATATCCAAATTAATATAAGGAAAAAATTAACATAAAGGAGCTATCAAACAATTTTGGCTACTTGAACCAAAATAATAGGTGAAACCAGAATTGGAAAACATATAACTTTATTTATTACACTGTAAGAAGAAATTACATATAGTAGTTTTATATACAATAGTATTTTTCAAAATAATTTTGCTCTGATTTCCTCATTATCTCAACCTTCGGTTTCCTTCTTATAACCACAAGGGATACCTCCTAATGGTTACATCTTTTTCTAATCAAATAGTATGAATGTTCATAAAGAATTGATTAGTTAACTCTCAGACTAATCAACTACCTACAAGAAATTGAAAAATGCAACCACTACTTTCATTACAAAGCTTCTAAAAATATTTTCTCATTCTCTATTTTGATTTCACCTACATCATATTCTCATGAATAGCTTCTCATAATTGAAAATACCCTCTATGTGTAGCACTTTACCCTTACAAAAATTAACTCCCTCCCACCTTAAAAAAAATCTTTAATAGAAGTTGTTATAACTTAATCTATCTTTTGTCTTTGTTTTGTTTTGCAACCCACGAAAGTATTCACTATCAAGAAAAGGTAATTTCTTAATTTCCATTTATATCACAGAGTACTCTTCAAACTAACCAATTCATCTGTCATCGAAAATTATCTTGAAGGAAATGATAATATGACTCAAAAATGTAGAAGATGGAACTCTTCAAGTATTTGTTCTCATGTTGTCTTTTCCATAGGGTGCAAAGGACCGGTCGATGGGATACGATGTTGTTAGCACCTATACAAATTAGTTTACAAGCACTTTTGTGCCAGTCGTGCCTTGTTTGTATTTGTTATTTTATGACCATGTAGATAGTCTTGCTTATTGTTCTTGTTATTGTTATTGCCAGGGAACCTGCTTGAAATTTTCCACTATCTAGGGCATTGAGCTATCTATTGTGCCATGTGCCTTGAGGACATTGAGCTATCCATTGGCCTATCCCCAAGTCCATAACATATGTAGCAGATTGGTATTAGTTACGACATTATGTCAAATATAAAAAATGGCATGTCATGTATACATAATACATAAGTATGCATGTTATTTTCTCTAAGAGTCTATGAATTGACTATTAAAAAGGATGTATCATGTACCCTGTAACACTATAATTCATTATTAATATTTAGTTAATGGTTGTGGTTTAATAATATTATTGTTTGTAATCTTCGTTATTCATTTGTAGTAAAGAATTATTTTTTCTTTGCACATTTGTGTAATTTTTGAAGTTTTTCTTTAACCTACAAAAACCCTTATATGTAATTATCAATATTACATTAATAAATTTAAATTCTAGCCCTTTTCTTAAAAATACATTAATAAAACTAAAAATGTACACCATAAAATTAGTTAAATTACACAAATACGTGGAAAAAAGTGACAACTGAAATAAACACTTGAGAAGTTTGATGCGCATTTCAATAAAATACACCATAAACTTGGAACACAAATTACAAAATATGATTGGTAAAGGGAGAATATTTTATTAATAATAACCATTTTACATTGTGAATTCATGTGCCCAAAACCATCACAGGCTACACCAAAAAACTATTTTTCTCTACTAGAACCTAGATGACTATTGATTTGTCAAATAAATATACAAAACAAATTCTAACTACCCTAACTCATACATTTTTTCATAAAAAAAAGAAAAAGGTTCCACCCACCCTTCTATTTCTCATGGCTCTCACCTCCCACACTCTTGGATAGTCCTTGCTGACATTTAGACTAATTTGTGTAGCTACACATCGTGCTTTCTTATTACACAAAGAACTCTAAATGACAAATTTATGTATGGGGATAAATTCCACCGTGTGTAACGAATCACCACTTGGGGCCACAAAACCCCCTAGCCTTTCAATAGGAATGAAAGATGGTTGAACCCCACACCACTCCTCTCAAATGTTCTAGTTCATAATTCAGTGTGTGTATTCCTTGGTGCCCAACTCAAGGCACTAAGCCAAAACAAAGATGTCATATCTACATTTGTTCTATGTATATGTTTCTTTTATATAAATTCATCTCCCAGAACAATGGACACCTTGGTAATGAAGTCAACATCTTCAGCCTTTCCTCAAATACTTTTCCCTAGACTAAAACTATATGCTTTTATTTTTACGGGAATAAATTATCCTACATTTTCATTCTCCTTGTATCTCTTCAAAATTGAAATAGAATATGTAGAAAGATATTGTGTTTTTCTTCTAATTTAGAGCATACATAGTGATGTATTTAAACTTAATCTACACACTCTCCACCTCATAGAATTGATTCTATCAAGTCTATCTTATTGTAATATCCATTTAGGCCACCACGTATGTCAAATAGAAAAGGACCTTTCTATTCTTTTTCCCTTACCGACCTCTTGATTCTTGAATTAACTCTTCTACCAACTTGGAGTTGGAGTATTTTTTTGGAAGGTGAAGTTTCTTGTATTTATGATTTGTGACAAAAAGGTTTTAGAATATTAACACAAAAAACTAGCAGATGAATCAAGAAATGTAAAGGTTTTATGGAATATTCTCTCCCCGTGCTATCATGCGCCCACCGTCCGATTAGATGTCGTTGGTTTGTCTGTAGTGGGACCACGTGATGATTCACCATCAAGGCGTCAGGTTGGGATTGGCTGAGCTGGTATACGCGAAGATGCGATGACCGTCGATCTTCCGAATGCGGGCCTAGTCAAAGTTCTCGCCAGTTCGCGGATAAAGTGGGCACTAAGGTTGTGGTGAGGGCTGGAGGCTTGTCGCATGTTCGCATGAGCCAGTCTTGAGTTATGCGATCATGCGACAAGCCCTTTGTGGAAACTTTATGCAGCAGCGGTTAACGGTGGTAAAGGGCTACGGTGTGTCGCATGTTCGCATAGCCCTTTTCTTAGCTATGCGATCATGCGACAACTGATGAAAGACATTGTTGCGGAATTAAAGGTGGGTCAATGTGTCGGGTCTTGCCGACGTGTCCCTTTCTAATTGACCAGCAAGCGCTGAGATGGATATGCATCGTGGGTCCCATAGCCAAGGGTAGGTAATGGTGGTGAAGGTTTATGGGGTGTCGCATGTTTGCATAAGCCATTTTCAAACTATGCGATCATGCGACAACCATCAAGGGAATGCCGTGTGTATTTTGAATCTCAATAGTTTGATCTATGCTCTGGTATATTTTCCTATTTTAATATAATATTCAGCCTCGGTCCCTTATCGATCAAAAAAAAAAATCAAGAAATGTAAAGGTGACACTTGCCTTGATTGTGATGAATTTATAAATGAAATAGGTTATGTCTGACATTCTCCCCAGATTGGACATACATCATACATATTTATTCATTTTATGGTACATATATCTTCATTAAAGTCGAACATTTGCATTTGACCTTATCAAACTTGGGCTCACCATTAATTTTGAAAAATTGTGAAACCTTTGTGAGTGGCTTAATCAAATATTATTTTTCATGCTTGCATGGTGGCACCATGTGACAAATAACATTTTACATGCTAGCATGAAGGTGCCATTTATTCTAAGGTGGCTAATGACTTGCCAATAGTGTGCTTTCACTGGAGACTTGTTTCACACAAATGTAAAATTGCAAAATTGCAAATCAATAAATACAGTAGTCAAATCAATTAACACTATGAAGACTACATCAATTAAATAGCATTCACATCAACTAATTTAGGAGTATCACTACTTTGAAGGTGATATTTATGTCGTGAGTTCTTCCATAAAGTTGTGATATGAAATCCTTCCACGAATACATAGAAAGTTCACTCCTATATGAATTAATTATTTTGACTGATATTTGATGTGATTAACTTCATATCATTTATGCTAACTTGTGCAAACTAGTGGTCCTCGTGACTATATTTTTATGGCTTAAAGTTAAAACATCTCAAACTTAATACCTTTCAGTTATATTTTGTACAAATTTAGTAAATCAAAGAAATCAATTAATGCAAGAAAATATTGTGTTCTTCATTACACTCATGTGAGCTTAATGGTTTTTGGCTTTAAAGTTTTAGGATTTCATTTTCCAAATAAAGTAAAAATAGATAGATTTTCCTATTCATATCTGACAAACAACTTGGTCATAAGAACACCCATTTATAGGTTGATAACAAATTTAAGGAAAATGTCATTCTTAAGAAGAATATAATACATGTGTCTTAGGAACCATTTTGCAATTGACATAATCTTGTTCATAATAACAATAAAATGGATCCCTGGGGACTAGTTTATGGTTTTTGAGACAAGATGTAGAGTTAACGAAGATGTGCCATCTTTATTTATTGTGCATCTCCTTGAATTAGGAGAGGACAAGGATATAGTGTTACAACTAAGTGATTCAATTATGAAAGATGACTTCTTAGCCTAGATGATGTAGTGGTGGAAACCTGGATTGGAGTTGGGGTGAATTTACCCCAAGATATTGAAATATATCATTAGACCCAATATCCAATGCATTTGTATTGATTCTTAGGATGTTCTTGACAAACTACCTTGACTATGCATCACAACAAACTGTGTACGACATTTTACTTCCTGAAGAGACTACTTATGCTCAAGTATGTCAACATTACATTGTGGATTGAGGAATTCATGGCTCAAGTTGTTGCACAAGGACATATTTGAGATGTCTTAGTGTCCTCTATGTGTTTCTTTCTCACAGGCTTTTGGTCAATTCTTACTCTCCTAGTCTATCAGCCTCTATCTTTGTTAATGCTCACAATTTTTTGTCAATAGTCTATTTTTGACAATTTTGTCATTTATGAAAATTTGAATCTATTCGCTATAAGTAATATCCCAAGAGTTACAACCACTCTGTATTTTATAAATATCAAGAAAATATAATAAAATTATAGACATTTTAATTATCATTTTGAGAGTTTGTTTATTGTTTGAAACTTTAAACATAAATCTAATCTTTCAAATACATGAAGTTGAATAATGTTGGTGTAATTAATTATTCACCTAATTATCCTTTACTTAAGCTTACTTAGGATAATGTGAGATAGTAGTTTTCACTTGAGGCACTTAGGAATTTGCACATTTAGTTGCCCATGGTGTAGGAGAAATTATACTTTAGGTGGTGATATTGAATCATATTTCACTTTATGTGTTGTCTCCACCTTTAGTGCACTTATCACTTATCATCCTCCGCATGTTGCACATACTTAATTACACAATGAAGGATGATCGACCTTTGGTGGACATGTGCTTCCACCTAGCATGGGTGATAAGTTATCTCTTTCTTGTCTCTTAGTCATCATGCATTTCCTATTTAAGAAGGCACATCTACTTTGTACTCATTAATTGTAGCTTAGTTAGCTTGATTATTGCATCATTAATGAGAATAGAGCTCATTATTGTCTATATTGTTTCTCTTACATTTTTTATTCGTTGGCCTCTACATCTTGGGTTGTTTCTATTGGAAAATTATTATATGGTATCAGAGATATTGGAGTTCCATTACATAGTTGGTTTGGAAAGATCTTGCTTCATTTGAAGGAGGGCTTATTTATAGATCCATGGAGGAAATTTTTTTGTGTGTGTCTTTGGCTAGATCTAACCTCACCATTGCATCCAAGAGTCTCTTTTGACAAATCATGACTATAAATTCACTTATATTAAGTGAAAGGTATTTTTAGGGGAAAAAAAGAAGACTAAGCCATATGACCTGATCTACTAGCAACGGTATGATTTTTTTTAAATTATTATTATTCTTTGATTTGATTTTTTTGTAATCTATTTTTTCAAACACGGTTTTGTCTGAAATTTTATCATTCACTATTTTGTTAGAATTTTATTTCAAATTATTTTATTTCTTGCAAATTTCTTTTCCCAAAAAAAAATGGATTAGAGGTCTGGCTCCTATCCCTATTTTGTCAAATATTTTATTGGCAACAATATTAAGATCCATCTAGTAGACATAGATCTATAACATCAAGTTTGGAAATAAAAACCTAGTAACTATTCAAATCTCCACAAGGAACATTCACATCTCCCCAACACTAGTGATTAAATTAGAATATGCTTTCATTTTGTGTAAGCATTGATAACAACAAAGTATAGTTTCCAATCTCAGTGAATATGGGACTAAACCCACATTTCACCACCCATCTTGCCACCACCATCAAAGGCAGATCCATAACCCAACATTATTTCTTGTGTAGGTGGCTCCCCCATGCTAAGCATAAGACACACATTCGCAGGTCCCATGCGACATGTGGCACCAGTGCAACCCATCCATACAAACAAATCGGTGTAGGAAAAATGACAAAATGAGATCCAAGTCATAACTATTCAATATACCACATAGACAATCCATATGGGAGGCACTGAGTGTACAGAGATGACATCATCCTATATAGTCATCAGATCTAGTCAACAAAACTATCAAGTAATATTTTCACACATGTCATAATAAAATTAAATTTGACATCTATTTCCTTGTAATTCTCTAAGGTTGCTAGTTTTCTCTGACTGCCTCCTAGCCATCAAATTTAACCTAGTAAGTTCTATAATCATTGGTTTTAAAACCTTTTGGACCCCTCACTATTTGATTTTTTAGATTTGCAGTCATTATTTGAAGGCTCATAACTTGCTCATTTTGACTCCTTTTTTCTAGTAATTTTGTTTACTTGGGGTAGAAAATTGTGAAATTTGTAGTGGTGGTGTTTTTTTGTGATGTTGGTAGACATATTTTAACAAGTCTTAATTTTTGGTGACTGTACCTATCAAATCCTCAATTTTGTAACTTCTAGGGCTCTATTCAAGCTCATACAAACACATTTTGAGATGCTTTTTTTTAAGTGCATAATTATTTTCTACTTTTTAAATTTGCTATCAATTTGCAGCCATTTTGGGAAGAAATATCACTTTTAGAACTTGGTTTTTTCTAGCCATTTACAATCATTGTAATGCTAATATTTTAGTTAAATACTAAGCAATATTGATTTGAGTCTGATTTGGCCTCATCAAGGCAGTTGTAATTGTCAAGATTAGAATTCCACTTAGCTGATCTTGTTTTGTAATTGGCAATGTACACACACTATATATAAAGTGCCAAAATCATCATTTAAGGGGGGTGGGGGCAAGGGGCAGGGGTGTTCTTTGATTGTGCCTATTTGTCTCTTATGCTCTTTCATTTTTACATTGATATGGGTTCTGCTAAATTTCTACTTTTAACTTCACATAACTATGCATCATGAAAAATTAAAGCATAGAGAAAGATGATGGAAAAAATATTAATTCAACATGTTGATGGAACAATAAAAGCATCAAATGATCCTAATACTCAATTATAATGGATTGCTAAAAATTATATGGCTATTAGAACTTTGAGAAATAATATATTAGATGACCTTATCTTTCATATTGACAAATAAACCACAGTCAAAGAGGCTTGGGAAACATTTAGGCAATTTTGTATGCCCAAGTGTGCAATGAGTGACCTATTCATATGGTCATTTGTAATTGAATTAAATTGTGTGTGTGTGTGTGTGTGTGTGTTCATATTACAAGTGCACACATCATATTATTTTTTATTAGATAGGCATAAATTTTGAAAGGGCCTTGATCCCTCGTATAAATAAATTAGTCTAAAATAATGATGCTTTTAAAACATGATCTCTAGCATTCTACTTGATAGTAGTAGTAGCTCCTCCCAAATATATGATTCTCAGAACAATGAGGAGATATAAAATCTATGACACATCCTTTTAACGGCCTTGAAGAGTTATCTATTCTTGAGGACTCATTTTTTTGGAACTTTGTGGTAATGGGCTCCTTATAAAACAACATTTGATCCTTTGTTTTCCAAACAAAGTGTCATTTCTTATTTTCCAAGCAATAATTATGGGTATGACCCACCATATTGCAACCTTGATAAATAACCAACAAGTCTTCAAATTAAATTTGTTGCACCCTTTTCCCAATTTTAGATGATAAGGTGATTGGGTAGGGAGAACTTGATTTTTCTCCTTAAAAGCACAAAATATAGAAAAGAAAAAGAACTTCATAAATAAAGTAATCTTATCATTGGCACAATATCACCCACAAGAATTGGCAATAATCTTGAAAATATTTTCTTTCTAGAATTCTAAGGGAAATTCAGGCAAATAAATCCAAACGGAAAATCAAAATATTTCCTTCCACGGGTTAAAACTTAGAGAGCTTTTTTAGAAGTCTAAGACCATTCAAACTCATAATCCATGGGCCATCAAGAAGGATCCTATGTAACAATCCTTCTCTTAAGAAAGAGAAAAAAGAAGAAAAACCACTCAACATAGCAAAAACTTGAACCAAGCCTCAAGCTTTCCTAACTCAAAGGATCTATTTCCCAATAGCATCAATATTGGGGCAATTGTACCATAGAATCTCTCAATAAGCATACACCGCAACCAAGCACTAGACTCTTCCAAAAGAGAATTGAGAACATATATTTAAATTTCCACTTCCTCAAAGCCTAAGCCACCCAATTGAGAATTTACAGTGACAAAAGAAATAACAACAAGCATAATATGTTTCCCATCCTTCTAACCATGCTCCAAAGAATAAACAATATCCATATCACAATCTTCCAACTTGAAGAGACCTTTGAATCCCTTTGGACAACATTAGGGGAATAATAAAATAGCATCAAACTCCTAAGCCGCCCACACAATCTCTGGAGAAGAAGCATCAAACACCTCAGAAACCCTTGCAATCTCTGGGAAGAAGTTACAACAAATTTTAAAACCTTATGGTCCATTATAAAAGGAGATAAAACATCATCCTTAAATTTGATAACTTGGAACTCCTAATCCATCAAAGAAAAAGAAGGCAACATGGAATTTTGTTTCAATGTAGAGGCAAAAACTTTAAGTTTCGTTGATCACTTGGACAAATCTTGGCTTTTGAGAGACTTTCCTTTCTAAAAACTATGTAAATCTTTATTATATTAATATATTCAGGCTTCATGTCTTTTGTTGGAAAAAATATTTATTTAGTTTATTTAAGATTCTAGATCGATAAATTTGACTCAAAAATTACACAATTGAATATTACTTATTAACTATTTTTTAATTTATTTATCACATTTAAATAAGTGAGTGAATAACTTTTTCCAAGGAAACTGTGCTTTGTTATTTTATAATCCAAAATTACGGTTGAAAAAACATTATATTGCTCTATATTGCTCCTTTTGATTGGCGTTGATGAGCTGGCTGTTTAAAAGTTTATTAGATAACATGGTAGACTGTTAAATTCTAATGCCATTATTTAGAAACATTCTACCCTTGAAGAATGAAGAAAAATGCCAATTTAGGAAAAAAACAATTCTACTGTAGAAGAAAAAAATAAAATTCTACCGTTGAAGTTAAAAAACAATTCTACTGTTAGAAGGAAAAAAACAATTCTACCGTTGATGAAAAAACAGCTCCATTCATGCACCTATTATATATGAGCGTTGGTTTGACACTTTGCAGACTCAATTTGATGAGGCTGAATTATCTGAATGCCCAATGTTAACTGTTAACTTGAGCAGGGGAAGAGGATGTTTAATTGGCCAGCAGAGAGTGATGATTTTCCCATTTTTTCTTTGTCAAATGTTATGCTGAATATTGATTTTGGATTGCAGAGGAATCTCATGGGGTGACAAAGGATAAAGTATAGCAGGAAAATTACTTTGGGCTTCCACTTGCAGAATCGGTCCTTATAACGATGAAGATAATTTGTGTTATTCAAGAGCCTCCTTCCCATGGTAAAATTCAAATTTCTTTCTGTTTTCTGCTCTGGGTGATTTTGCGACTGTGATTGTGATAATTATTTGGGCCGAGTCTTTCTTCATTGTGTAAAGGCCATTCTTAAACATCAATCCTTCGAACAGATCAAGTTTAGATGATTAGGACTACCAAATTATCATGTTCCATAACTTACTTGGTCATTTTCAGATATTCAGCATTTCTAGATTATTTCCAAATGTTTGCTATTTTGCCAGCCTAATTTCCCTATAGCTATCAAACAACTTCAAAAACTATTTCCTTCCATACATTTGTTCGGAGTATATCATGCTTCCCATTTCAATCTTAATTTTCTTGTGCGGGTGGGATATTGTACTCAAAGAAGCAGGGCATGGACTATTAACTCTGGATGGCGATTGATTTAGAAGGGGAAAGGGATGTTTAATTTGCCTATTATAGGTGAGACTAGATGCTGGAAATCTCGTAGCTGTAGGGTTTTGGGTATTTCATGGACCGATTCTTTAAAGATTATTGCAGGGAAATTGGACGAGTTTGTCAGGGGATTAATGGGAGAAATACAAGAAACGACGACTGGGAGCTTCAAGCAATATTGTCAGGTATGTATCAAATACCCATGTCCAAATTGTTTTAGTAATTATTAGGTATCAAATCAAGTGTTAAACCCAGAATTTAAGCGATTAGGAGATTAGTTTAGCATAGCTGCCATATCAGAATGATTTACATTAAAGCTTGAATATGCCCCTAAGTGAATTTATGTTGATGCTGCAACAGCATGTAGGATCATATATTTTTATAGAAGTAACCTGCAAGTAAAACATCATGCCCATCAAGAACACTTCTGTAGGGTTCTTGAGATCTCATCCCATCCTGTCGCCTTTTAGTACAGTGATTTTTATTGATCTATGGAGAAAGAGAAATGGAAAAGTATCACAGTACTAAACCTAGAGATCAAGAGACACAATATTAGACTTCCTCTCATCTTCACTACCCAGTAAAGTAATGAAGAAAACCTGTGTAGGTGAAGACCCATAAGGATTTAGTACAGTGATTATTGTGCACCTGAATCGGAAAATTTTGAATTGACACAAATTGTAAAAAAAATTGTGAAGATATGAAGGCAGCCATTATAAGTACAACACCATACCTTTGCACTAGGAGGCTCTTCTATTGATAGTAAATCTCCTAGGATCAGGGAAAAAGGTAGAGTTTATAGTAGGTTGGTTTGTCAGATAATCCTCCATTTTGGGATTTTGAGGGAGTGGTGGACGCATTTTAAGAGAGCTATGCAATGAATCCAACCTACGAGGAAGTTTACAGAACTCCATTCCCTGAATCAAAGGTTTTTTTTGGGTCCATGGAAATCTAGTGTATTGACTTGTTCAAATGTAGTTGTCCTTAGAATAAAAATAAATCGAGAATGTAAATCATAGCAGCTTTCCACTTGTATTTACATTGGGAAAAGCAAAGTAGATATGAAAACCCTTTTCTGCATTTCAAACTATCATATAAAAGATTATAAATATTGATGAATGGGAGTATAAATTTACACTATGGATCTTGTACTATGAAAACTCAGAAATGGTCTCCAACTTAGATTCTCTTCTCTGTTTTCTGCCGCTTGTTGCTATTTTTTGGCACAGCTTTGAACAAGCATTGAGGAAATCATTCTGTCTAGCCCCCAAACTAACTCTTGAGCTAAATGAGAATGTAATCATAGTTTATTTTGATGCCAGCAGAGAAAAAAAGGTTTTGATTGCATTTGAGACCAAGGATGTAATCATCTCTGCACTTTGTAGTGATGATCTGGAATCTAGGATCTAGATTACCATTTTCTTAAAATTTTTTGATGACAATTAATGAAGTTTGGCAGCAATCTTTCATAACTTTCCTAATTCAATTCCATGTCACAACTACTTTTCCTGCCACAAATGTCATTTCCCCTGGCAGCACATTTGGAGTCCTTAACCCAACAATTGCATCCACCTACAAAGTCATTCTACAGAAACATTGCAACATCCATTCCCTCTAAATTACTCCTGCCTCCCATACCCACATTTGATTGTCCAACACTTTTCTAAACCCATTCTGTGAATATTGTCATTCTCTTTCCAAACCCAAGTTGTTCTCGTCCAGAACCAGTACTCCTAACATTATGCTCTGCCTAGCATAACCTGTTCCATTACCCATTTGCACACCAGAACTTTCGCAACCATCATTCACAATCTCATTCTTCTTACTTATCCTAACATATTCCACAGAAATACAGGTTGCAGAATAATTTGGTTATACAATTTATAATTCTCTACTAAATTACTAATGTCCTTATTTGTAGTTCTGATAGTGTCATAATATATATATTTTGGAAAATCTATCACCCAATTGCATTTCTCTCTGTGATTTAAGTGCACTTCCTAAATTTCGTGCACTATGCTTTTGAACTGTCTAAATTAAGTGCACTGTATTTTTTTGTTAGAACCGATTTGGAAGCAAATGCATATGAGGAATGTTTATTATTAGATTTTTTTCTTTGTGCTTTCAGGAGAGCAGCTACAAATTGATCAAGTGTTCAATATTAAATAATCTACAGCCCGGATTAACATCTAGAAACTATTGGCATTCTTTGATTAAGATATTTATAAATACCTTTATCATGCTTGTAGAGTAACATCTAGACTAGAATACAGATTGATGTGTAAAGTTTCTTAATTGTTATTGCAGTCAATACGATGCAATTTCTAATTTGTTGAAATCAGTCAATTTATTTGTAAATCAATATGTAAATATAATTTTTTGTCTAATAAAAAAATGATTTGGGAGGGGTTGAATTGGCCCTCTTCTCAAGGCTGTAGGGAATGGTCATTGATCATGGCCATTTTTTCAGCCTAGTGTTTTGTGTTGATTTTTAATTTTTAATTTTTTTTAATTACATAAATTTTATTTTTAAAATTTTTAAAACTAAATATATGTGAAGTGTCTTTGAACTTTTACATTCACTTTGCTAATATTTAAACTTTAGCTTTAAATTATTAGGTATGTTTGAAGAGCGTGTTTGAACAAATTAAGTGTGAAACAAACAAACCATATGTGAAATGCATTTTAATTTTTGCAATCCCCTTGTTACATTTGTACTTAAGCATGTGTGTACATTTGATTTTTTATTTTAGTCTTTAAAAATGCACTAAATTTGAAATTCAAATATGTCAATTGTATGTAGTATGTTTCAACTTTCACATTCACAGTTTTTGTATTTGTACTTTTAACATGTTTTTGACTTAAGTGTTTGTTTTTTGTGGCTATGGCCATGTGTGCATGTGTGTCTATGTATGCATGTGGCATGTGCGCGTGGATGCATGGGTGTGTGCATCTGTGTGTCTGTGTGCATGTGCATGTGTGTGAGGTGTGTTGGTATGGGTGTGTATAGGGAGGGGGGAGGATGTCATGCATGTGTGTGGGGTGCGTGGATGTGGGCATATGTGTGTGGGTACGCGAGTCTGTGCATCTGTGTGTCTATTTGTGCATGTGTGTGAGTGTGTTGGTATGGGTGTGAATGTGTGTGCATGTGGAGTGTATCTTGCTTGGGCATGTGTAGGTGGGTGTGCATGTGTGTGGGGTGTATGCGCGTTGTATATGTGCAATGTGTGCACATGCATGGGGGGTGTGTAGGTGTTTCGGGTGCGTGTGCATGTGTGTGGGGTGTGTAGGTGTGCATGTGTGTGGGGTGCGTAGGTGTGCATGTGGTGTGGGTGTGGGTGGGTGAGTTTAGGGGGTGGAGGGGAGGGTAGTCAGGTGTGTGTGTGCATACCCGTGTGCAAATGGGTATGTGTGTGTGTGCGGTGTGTGGGTCTGAGTGTGGACATGGGTGGGTGAGTTCCGGGGGCGGAAGGGAGGGTGGTCATGTGTGTATGTGTGTGTGTTGGTGCATGGTTGGGTGTGTTTGTATGTGCATGTGTGTGGGTGTGGACACAGGTGTGTGAGTTTGGGGGATGGGGAGGGCGATGTGCATGTGGAGTGTGTGTACTTGCATGGACGTGTGTAGGTGGGTGTGCATGTGTGTGGGGTGTATGCGCATTGTGCATGTGGAGTGTGTGCACTTGCATGGACGTGTATAGGTGGGTGTGCATGTGTGTGGGGTGTATGCATGTTGTGCATGTGTAGTGTGTGCATGTGCATGGGGGTGTGTAGGTGGGTGTGCATGTGTGGGGTGTGTGGATGTGCGTGTGGACATCGGTGGGTGTGTTTTGGGGTGGAAGGGAGGGTGGCCATGTGTGTGCATGCATGGTTGTGTGTGTGTGTGTGGACATGGGCAGGGTGAGTTTGGGGGGTGGGGGGCAGGGTGGCCATGTGTGTGCGTGCATGGTTGTGCGTGCGTGTGTGCGTGTGTGTGGACATGGGTGGGTGAGTTTGGGGGGTGGGGGAGAGGGTGGTCATGTGTGTGTGTGTGTGTGTGTGTAGGTGGGCATGTGTGTGTGTGGGTGTGGGTGTGAGCACAGGTGGGTGAGTTTGGGGAATGGGGAGGGGGAGTTCTTAAGTGTGTGTATTGTAAGAAATGAAATGACAAATAACAAAAACATAAATTGAAAACACAAAGTACTCTATTTGTTTGCGCATGTGTGTGTATGTGGATGTGTCTACATGTGAGGGGAGAGGGGGCGAAAGTGCATGTGATGTGTGTGGGTATGGGTGTTGTGCATTTGGGGTGAGTCTGGGCATGTGTGCACGTGCATGGGTGTGTGTGTGTGTAGGTGGGCATGGGTGGGTGAGTGGAGGAGGGAGGGTGTGTGCATGTGTGGGTGTGTGTAGGTTGGGCTCTATGTAAATCCATGTGTGTTAGGGTGTGTGGGGTGGAGGTGTGTGTGTGTGTACTTAGTAAGTCCCAGGTCCCGCATAACGATAAATAAGGATATAATAACAAAAAAAACTTTGCTCGATCCTAGGTGTATGAGGGTAGAACTCCTCCATCAACTACTTGTTTATTTTTTTTGTAAGCAATGAAATGACAAATCACCAAATGATAAGTTGAAAACACAAAGTACTATATTTGTATGTATTGGTTTGTGGTGTGCGTGAGAAGGGGAAGAGATGGGGAGTGAGGGGTGTGGTGTGTATGTGGGTGGGTGTGGGCATGGTGTGGGAGCAAGCATGTGTGGGTAAGTTTGGGAAGTGGGGAGGAGGGTGCTCAAGTGCTCAGGTGTGTGTGTGTGTGTGTTTGTATTGTAGGAAATGAAATGACAGATAACTAAATGATAACTTGGAAACACAAAGTACACTATTTGTGTGTATGGGTGTGGTGTGCGTGTGTGGTTGATATGATTGTGCGTGGGTGAGCGTGTTGTGCATGTGGAGTAAGTGTGGGTGTGTGTGTGTGTGTGTGTGGGTGTGGGCATGGTGTGGGAGCAAGCATGTGTGGGTAAGTTTGGGAAGTGGGGAGGAGGGTGCTCAGGTGTGTGTGTGTATTATAGGAAATGAAATGACAAATAACTAAATGATAAATTGGAAACACAAAGTACACTATTTGTGTGTATGGGTGTGGTGTTCATGTGTGGTTGATATGATTGTGCATGGGTGAGTGTGTTGTGCATGTGGAGTAAGTGTGGGTATGTGTGCACGTGCATGGGTGTGTGTACAGGTAGGCGTGGGCATGGGTGAGTGAGTGGGGGGAGTGTGTGTGCATGCATGTGGTGTGTGTTCCATGTGTGTGAGGGTGTTTAAGTGTGGGGTAAACACACACACACACCCCACACAACCATAGAAAATAAATGCTTTAAACATTGCCAATGTGTGTGTGTGTGTGAATTAAAGCATAAATGCAACCCAAATTGATAGTCAAATTCTTTCCAACATGTGTGTTTGCATACATACACACACACACAATGAATACTAAAGTTAGTTCAAACAAACTCCACATAAAGTAAATTCCAAAATAAGCTTTGCGCAAGCTAGCAAACAAATAGTTTATTCTAAACATACTTCAACAACGACAAACATAATTTAAATGCCAAAGTTTATTACATGTTGCATCTTAAACACATGAAGAAGTTGAAGAACACACTACACAAAGTGAAAGTAAAAGTTAATTCCAGAAATCACACAAAATGAATTCCAAAGTTAGTTGAAATAAAAACACTACACACAAAGGTAATGACAAAATTGTCTTTCAAACATATGGACTTTGTTCAAAATAAGACGAAGTTTAAACATACACCATATAAAGTGAACATCAATGACAGTTCAAAAGCACATAAGTAGATATAAAATTAACTTTCAAGCATATAAAGACAATTCATATAAAATAAATTTCAAAGTTCCACATATTTTCCATAAATAAAAACTGAATGTATGCCATAATTCAACCACACATGAGATAAACACTTTATCCAAACATACCAAATATAAACATGTTTCACAAAAAATACTTCAAATATATACCATGTCAACAACATAAATAAAAATTGAACGTGTGTCATAGTTCAACCACACATGAAATAAACGCTTTATCCAAACACATGCATAAGTCAAAATTAAAACACATTTCACATATGATTTGCTTGTTTCACACTTATTTTGTTCAAACACAAGTTTCAAACATACATAATAATTTGAAGGTAAAGTTTAAATAGACACTTCACAAAATGAATGTGAAAGTTCAAAGACATTCTATGGAACATAATTTCACTTCTAACACATCTTGTTCAAATAGACACTTCACACTCATTTAAAATTTAAAAAAAATAAAATTAAAAATCAACACAGAAACACCAAGCTGAAAAAATGGCCATGTTAATGACCATTCCCTACAGCCTTGAGGAGAGGACTAATTCAGCACCTCCCCAATAAATTTTTTTATTAAACAACAAATTCTATTTACATATTAGTTTATAAGTTAACTGACTTCAACAAATGATTCAAAAGTGTGACAAAATAATTAAAAATTACTTTGTATTGACTCCAATAACAATTGAGAAATTCTAGAGATCACTCTGTATTCTAGATTTTACTCTACAAACATAACAAAGTATTTATAAATAGCTTAATCAAAGAATGCTAATTCCTTCTAAATGTTACTTTAGACATCACTCTGCACTCTAGAAATTATTCAATGTTGAACACTTCATCAATTTGTAGCTACTCTCTTGAAAGCATAAAGAAAATTTATTGGGTTATATGATCTATCTAACTCAAAAATTTAGTCAATTTTACTACAGTTGCAAATGAGCAGGTAACAAAGATAGCCTATAAATTAATATCTTGTATTATAAATAAGTTAAAAAAACTCTAACAAAGATAGCCTATAAATTGAAACTAATTGTTTATTGTTAGTTCAGAAAACAAATTGAGTTACACTCTGTATTTCAGACCATGTTTTACATTGAAAATAAATAATTTTTACAATATTAAAGAACATTTCTTCATATTACTTCAACCAAAATTTTAATAACAAAACTTACATTATTTTTATATTAAAAATAAACTTTCTATGATCTCCAAACTAATAAAAAACATTCCTAATATGCATTTTCTTCCAAAATGGTTCTAAAAGCACAGTGCACAAAATTTAATCAGTGTACTTAAATCACAGAGAGCAATGTAATATTGGGATAGATTTTTCCAAAATATATATATTTTGACACTCTCAAGAACTACAAATAAGGATTTTGTAGTCTATCTGGAACATTAGTAGAGGAATTATAAATTATATAACCAAATTATTCTGCAACCTGTATTTAGGTGAAAAATATTACTAGGATGAGTGAGGATGGTTTGCAGGGTCAGAAGAATGTAATGGTGGAAGCCCAAGGTAATTAATCTATAAACCATTTGGAAGATGATGACATCCAGTTTATGGGAAGGAGGCTTTTATTCAGATGGAAAATGTCAGGATGAGTGAGGATGCTTTGCAGGAGAATGACAATATTAACAGAATGGGTTCAAAAAGTGTTGGACAATCAAAGGGAATGGATTTTGATGCCCTCCTTGAGAAGTTGCAATGCTTCTGTAGAATAGCTTTGTAGGTAAAATGCCCTTAGGAAACCAGAATCTAAGGGATGCAATTGTTAGGTTAAGGACTCCAAATGTGCTTTTGGGGGAAATAACATTTGTGGCAGGGCAAAGTAGTTGTGGCATAGGATTGAATTAGGAAAGTCATGGAAGATTGCTGCCAAACTTCATTAATTTCTGTCAAACATAAATTTAATATTAAAAAATAATGAAATTGTAGTCTAGATCCTAGATTGCAGATAATCACTACAGAGTGCAGAGATGAGCTAGAAGGTCTCAAATGTGAACAAAACCTTTTTTTCTCTGTTGGCATCAAAATAAAATATGATTACATTCTCATTTTGCTCAAGAGTTGCTTTGAAGGCCAGTCAGAATGATTTCCTCAATGCTGGTCAAAAGTTGTGTCAAAAATAGCAACAAGTGATAGAAAACAAAGAAGAAAATCTAAGTTGGATACCATTTTTGAGTGTTCATAGTACAAGATCCATACTGTAGGTTTATATTCCCATTCATCTATATTTATAATCTTTTATATGATAACTTGAAATGCAGAAAAGAGTTTCATATCTATGTTTTTCCCAATGTAAATACAAGTGAAAAGCTGCTATAATTTACATTCTGGGTTTATTTTTATTCTAAAGATAACTACATTTTGACAAGTCAATAACACTGCATTTTCATGGACCCAAAAACTCGTAGTTTATCTGCATGGCACCGATTGGATTCATTAAATCCACCACTCCATCAAAATCCCAAAATGGAGGTTTATTTGACAAACAAGCCTACTGTAAACTCTACCTTTTCCTTGATATTAGAAGCTCTACTATCAATAGCAGAACCTTCGAGTGCAAAGGTATGGTGCTGTACTTATAATGGCTTCCTTCATATCTTCACAACTATTCTCACCATTTGTGTGAATTCAAAATCTTCCAATTCAGGTGCACAAGAATCACTGTACCAAACCCTTATGGGCCTTCATCCTAATAAGGCATTTTACAATGACCTAGACAGGTTTTCTTCATTACTTGAATGGGCAGTGAAGATGAGAGGAAGCCTAATATTGTTTGTCTCTTGAACCTTATTTCACTTCATGCCACTTGATCTCAATAAGATCCACTTTGCCGTTGCTCTTTCTCCATGGATCAATAAAAATCACCGTGCTAAAAGGAGACAGGATGGATGAGATCTCAAAAACACTAAAGTCTAAACCCTACAGAGGTGTTCTTGATGGGCAGGATGTTTTACTTGATAAAAATATATGACATGCAATGGGCAACATCAACAGAAATTCAGTTGAACATGACTTGGGACAAAATTGGTTCTAAACGGAGTGCAGGAGTGTTTGCAAATTAGCTGGTGCAGATGCAGCCATCACCAAAAATTCACTGAACATGGAGTGCAGGAGTGTTTGCAAATTAGCTGGTGTTCTTGATGGGCAACATCAACAGAAATTCACTGAACATGGATTGAACATGGATTGGGACAAAATTGGTTCTAAATGTAGTGCAGGAGTGTTTGCAAATTAGCTGGTACAGATCCAGCCATCATTGAGAGTTAGATTAAAGAAAATGCAAAGGCACATTCAAGCCTTAATGTAAATCATTCTAATATGGAAGCTATGCTAAACTAATCTCCTAATCGTATAAATTTTTGGTTTAACAACTTGATGTGAAACTAGATGATTACAAAAATAATTTGGACATGGGTATTTGATACATACCTGACAATATTACTTGAAGCTCCCAGTCGTTGTTTCTTGCATTTCTCCCATTGATCCCCTGAAAAACTCATCCAATCTCCTTGAAATAACAATATCCTTAAAGAATCCGTCCAATATCTTTAACCCTGCAAGATACCCAAAACCCTACAGCTATGAAATTGCTAGCATCCAATCTCACCTATAACAGGAAAATCAAACATCTTTTTCCCCATCTAAGTCAATCGCCATCCAGAGTTAACAGTTCACATTGCCGATTACTCCTTTGCACAGCAAGTTACAATATTCTACCCGCACAAACAAAAGTATGGAAGGAAACAGTTTTTGAAGTACTACTATTTGAAATCGGGCATGGCAAAATAGCAATGCTAAATATCTGAAAATGACCAAGTAAGTTATGGAACATGACAATTTGGTATTCCTAATCATCTAAACTTGATCTGTTCAAAGGATTGATGTTTAAGAATGGCCTTTACACAATGAAGAAAGACTCGACCTGAAAAATTATCAGAAAACAGAAAGAAATTTGAATTTTACCTAAGCTCTTGAATAGGCTCGGCCCAAAGTAATTTGCCTGCTGTACTTTATCCTTTGTCACCCCACGAGATTCTTCTGCAATCCAAAATCAATAGTTAGCATAGCACAACAAAAGCAAACCCACATTTGACAAAGAAAAAATGGGAAAATCATTCAGAAAATTCAGCCTAGCATTCAATCTCATCGATCACCAAAAATTCACACTAGCATTCAATCTCATCAAATTGAGTCTGCAAAGTGTCTAAATCAATGCCCATATATAATAGGTGCTGGAATGGAGTTTTTTTTTTTCAACGGTCGAATTGTGTTTTTTTCTTCAACGGTAGAATTGTTTTTTTCCTTCAACGGTAGAATTGTTTTTCCTACCATTATTTCTAAATCAAGGCATGGGAATTGAACAGACTGGACTCTGCCATCTTATCTTATTGTTATCTAACATTGGAATTTAACGACGGAAACAGCTTGCCCATGGAATGGAGCAATACAATGCTTTTTCAAGCATAATTTTGGATGATAAAATAAGAAAGCACAATTTCCTTTCAAAAAGTTATTCACTCACTTGTTTAAATTTGGAAAATAAATTAAAAAGTAGTCAAATTTATAGATCATCTATAATCTTAAATCAATTAATTACATCATACTTTAGAATAAATGTTAATTTCAAGAAATCAATTAAGAATAAAAAGTGGTCAACGAAATTTAAAGTTTTTACATTTACATTAAAACTAAATTCTATGTTTCCTTATTTTGTTTTGATGGTTTATGAATTGCAAGTTACCAAATTTAAGGATCATGATGTTTTATCTCCTTTTATAGTGGACCATAGGGTTTTAGAGGTTGTTGTAACTTCTTTCCGAGAGATTGTGAGGGTTTCAGAGGTGTTTGATGCTTCTTCTCGAGAGATTGTGTGGGGCTTAGGAGCTTGATGTTATTTTTTATTCTCCTAATGTTGTCCAAAGGAATTTAGAGGTTCTCTTCAAGTTCAAGGATTGTGGTATGGATATTGTTTATTATTTGTAGCATGGTGAGAAGGATGAGTGTTACTCCTATTTGAGCATTAACGGATTTTCATTAGTATCGATCACTTATTCAGTCGGTAAAGGTCGGTAAAGGAGACAAATAGGACAGTCGATCAACCATATAGAGCCCACACACCGAGCAAAGACACGGAAGATCTCTAAGATAACTGAACAAGGGCTTGACCGGGTACACTCACTGAGTGACAAACAATTACTAAGTACCGAGCTAGTGATCACCGAGCATTCATATGAACTGAGCACCAGTAATTTACCAAATGGAGAATGCAATGATTACTGAGTAAAGAAGGAAACGACATAGTAATTTGAAATGGCACAAACATCTATGCAAACGGTTCATGCACTGATCAGAAAATAGTTTACCAAGATCGAGACAAAATTAAATATGGATGTAATCATTAATTTGGTGATGAATCCTATGTAATGTTAGATCTAGGTTATTTTGTTACACCGTTGATCTTAGGTTTTCTAAGATGATGTAAACCCTAATTAGGTCATGATAGTTTAATATAAAACTTATAAAGATGTCATTATGAACATGTATCATGAAGGAGTAGCCGCACTAAGGACATCGGGAGATCAGACAAAGGGTTTTTGATAGAAGATTTTTGAAAGAAGGATTCAATTTTTCAGAACATACACAAGGCTACCAAGCAGAACAAAAGGATAAATTCAACAAAAGAAGGTGATATCTATTTGATATATTACAAATATGAATCAGGCAAGATAGAGTTGCTATTTACAAATACATTTACTATTACCTTTTCACCATTTTAGCAAAATTGAAATCTCTTAACAAAGTGGACTGAACCGTTCTTATGTAAATCTCTTAACCAAGTACACACATGTATTGTGTTGTTAAAATCCTTTAACCAGGTAGATCTAGTCGATCTAATTTTTACTCCTAACAGGGTAAGATCATCAGAGGTGATCACAAATTTATAGCCTTAACCGACATACTTTATTGCTACAGTAGTGAAGATTTGTGGGTGTCATCCCCACTGCAATTTTTACCTTCTTAAAAGGGTTTTTTGCGATACCAAAATATCTGTGTCATGATTATGAATTTTCATGAATGATTTATTGTTTAGATTACATGTAAATTACATTTTTAGTTACTTGAATGTATGTTTCAAACAATAGATTTAGTCGGTTAATTGCTATCTACAATTGGAAATTTTTTAGTCTTGAAAAGTTTTGAGGGTTCGATTCACCCCTCCCCTCTTAGTACTTATCTTTCCATAATCCCAACAATTGGTATTAGAGCTAGATCTCCTATTAAGGAAGTTTAATCATTGAAGAGGAAAGATCTAAGGATGGGAAGATATAAGCTAGATAAGACTATTGAGAATCAAAGGTTACAGATGTAGATCTTTATTGAACAATTCAAAGAAGATAAAGAAGAACTGAAGAAGTTATTGGTCAAGAGGAAGGATATGGTAATTCAGTATAGTGAGATTGATTATCAAGAAGAGGAGATAGATGATCCATTTGAGGTATCTGGATCTAGATCTGGTAGCATATCTGATACATCTGAAGGAATCATATCATATTTATCTAAAAAGAATCTACATCTTACTAAACAAGTCAAAGCTCCACAGATCAGTCAGGAGACATAAATGGTTAGGACGATTGATGTCATGAACAATGCAAGGAAAGAAGAACAAGAAAGAAACTTGGCTATTGAAGACAAGAGACAAATGACTAATAAGTTACAAGACAAGGAATCTGAGATACTAAGACTCGTCGAGCATCACTTTGAAATCTCCAATCAGATGGTTGTCATAAGTCAGGATGTCAACCAAGTAAACAATGAGCTTACAAGGAAACTAGAAGACATCAATGAATTAAGAGAGGAAAATGAAAGATTGAAGAGTGAGGTAAAAATAGAACAACAGCATAATGAGATGATCAAGAAAGCTGAAGACAGTACTAAAAGAATGGATGAATTTCTGGTAAGTCAAAAAAGACTTGATAGCACAACTGGTTTAGGCTACACCGAGCAGTGAGAGTCATCAAGACAAGCTGAATAGAAGAATGCCTACGTAAATCCAAGGCCAAAGAAGCTATCATGTTGTCATTGTGGAAAACCGGGCCACACATCAAATGTTTGCAAGAGTAAAGCAAAAGGTATTCCTAAATCCACTCCTAAGTTTAATGGTTATTGTTATAACTGTAACAAGTATGGACATCGAGCACATGAGTGCAGATCAAAATTGAATAGGACTCCTAAGAAACCCCACATGGAGAAACATTATCGCATATAATATGCATGGACACATATCACAAGAATGCAGGACAAAGATGAAGCAAATCTGGACACCGAAAGAATAGAATAAAACATATCAACTGAGAAGGCAAGGTAATGTATATACTTGAGATTATAACACATGGTTTAATTGCATAGCATGTGGTAGGCATGGACATATAGAAGAAAATTGCATGAGAAAGAACTGGAGAGGAAGATCTCGTAACTAACAAGTATTGGTATGGCATGTTTGCATTGTCACAAGGTTGGTCACTTAAGAAAGGATTGTAGAGACCGAGCACCAGAGACACAAAAAAATGCAAATGGAAATACAATTGAGGAAATCATGAGGATAAGAAATCAGATGTGGAGAAAAGCATCAAATGATAATGCTAGATCAAGCACTGCAGTCAGTGACACCTCATCCATTGGATTAGGTGACATCACCACCTCCACCTAAATTATAAAGGTATGTATGGATCTGAATTTCAAATTAGTTATATTATACAACAGTTCCTTATATATAGTGAATGCACACCAAATCAACATGAAATAAGATGCACTATAGGATTACATGTTTAGAGCTTAAACTGTGTACAGTTGGTAAAAGCATAATCAAGTGAAAGTTTTCTAGTCGGTGAATATTGGGAAGGTTAACCAAGTCATGGTATCAACTAAGTAATATCTATGCGTTAACTGAGATAAAGTCTTTTAAAGTGTAAACTGAGCACAACTATGTAAACTGAGTTGTGGTAGGTAAAGCATTAAATGCAAAAGTTTGAGCAGGAAATGAAATTTTTATTATAAATACACGATGGACTTAGTCATTTTTCACATAGTTATTATGAAGAACTAGAGTGATTTGAGTGAAGAAATTCCAGAGCGCTTTAGCAGAGATTTGAAAGATTTTTGAGCAAGTTATTCACAATTAAAGTAAGTTTCGCATCCACCGAGTTATTTCACCGCATATTTGCAAAGCCCTAAATTTTAGAAATGATGCCATCCTCGTCCAAAGTTATTAAATCCAAGTCTAGAAATGACAAGAAGATCACTTTGATAAAGTCTGCAACCTGTAATGAACTGAAGTACAAGCTACAACCTAAAATTGCTTCATAGATTGATCAAACTAGTGCGTTTTCATGTATTCCACCTAGGGTTTTGTTGGTTTAAGATATTTGTGGATACATCCATTGCAAAATTGATGAAATAGGTGATTTTGAGCCTTCTATCCACCTTCCAAGAGCTGAGTGTAGATGGAAAGCTCAAGGATGATCATAAACACTTGGAGGTGAAGGGTTTAATGAATGCCATGTATTTCCTGAGAGAGTTTAACACTAAATGGATTAGGGTTGTGTTGCTCCGAGTGCAAGAAGGGAAGTTATGGTTAGATGAACTGGTAAAAATCACAAGGGACATTATACATGCAGTCACTGGTTACCCTATAAATGACAAAGTAAAATCTATAAGGAGTGCACCGAGAATGAGATTGAGAAGTTAACCGGAGCAGAATGGGACAATAGAGGTATGAGAGTCAACATAATTATTGATCCCAAAATAAGGTTCAGTGCTTATGCAATCGGTTATAAGATATTCCAATCAAGCAGGTCGAATAGTGTACCTTGTGGAATGGTAGACATCGCCTACAAGATTGTCAAGAAAGGTTTTCAATTTGACCTAGTCGAGCTCCTACTGAAACAGATAGATGAGAATATGAGAATCGTCAAGTTGACAAAGACAAATACCTGTAAGTTTGGTTCCCTACTAATTTGTATATTTTTCTATGTACAAAATTATTTCCCTCAGTTGGTAATGTTGACTAGGATATTGACCGACCAATCATTATGCAAATCAGTTATTATATTCAAAGTTTGGGTCAGAATTTTTTTAGTGTCGTGGATATTTATTTTGAGCAATTTAAGGAGAGAATGCATCAAAGGAACATGATACCAGGTTAGCTAGTTTAACAACATAAGGATGATATCTTCTTCCTAGTGGACACCGACTCCACTTTGATCAAGGCAATTGAACCAAGGACTGCTTGGTTACCCCCTATGGGCTGTGAACTAGATATTGATTGAGCTTCCAAGTCAATACAGGCATTATTGGCCAAGCCCAAAGATCCACATGAAACTAGGTTCCCTACCTATGAAGAGACCAAACTGAGAATAAAGATGGACCTAGTCAGAGTAAAGGTAAGTAGGAAATCAAAGAATATGATGGATACATTGGTGAAATAGTTTGGAGATGAAGCTAAAGAAGAAGAGACATTAGAAAATAATCCACTTGAAGTGGCAACTGAGGAACAACTTTATTAATCGAAAATAGTGAACATGATGAGGAGGAGACTGATTCCAACAAATATATTCAAACTACACCGGTCAAGGCCACAGGAAAGAGAAAACAAGCAGAATCACCCATACGAGAAAGGACAAGGTCCTCAATAGCTGCTTCTCGGCCCCTGAAGAAAGGAATAGTGAAAATATCAAGGCCAACTCCCACCAAGACCTATCAAAAGAAAAAGAGAGGTGCCCAAGCCACCGCCGAGCTACCTAAAAAGAGGAGGAAATTAATTAGAGCTAAAGATGATGTTGATGAAGATGATGAAGAAGAAAATCAAGATAAATTCAAAGTTGTTGTGAATAAAGGTCAGTTGGTAGATGAACTAGTTGAAACTATAAAGGAAATGGGTGGACTAGGTAACCCCAAATTGAATCAGTATGTACATATGACTACCGAGGATCAGACAAATATTGAAGAGGCCATCATACAAATGATGATAAATTTTAAGAACGTGCCGATTAAATTTTCTAGGTATGTTCCTAAAGAACTATATGAGAAAGTGTTAGCTAGGTGGATATATGTCGTGCACACTGAGAAGAAAATTACAGAACATTCATTAATTTTGGCTATGCCTACTCTATCGGCTCCCTAGATAGAAGAGTTAATGAAAAAATAATCTAAAGGGTTTCTAGTGAAGGGTAGAGCCCTTAACATTTTGGTAGGTAACCTTGAAGAAGTTGATGAGAACAATAAGCTTCTATGGACTACAATTTTAAAAGCCCGAGAAAAAGTAGATAAACAAGCATTCGCAATAATTCCTGAGAAGAAGAACAAGAAGAAAGGTAAAGGAATTCACTCAGATGATATCGATTTAGCCACCAAGGAACCAATTGACTTATTCGACATCGAGGTAGCAGATGAATCCATTGCTATTGATTTATACCTGGCCCGATACAGAGAGGAGTATAGACAAGATACTCTCGAGCAATTAGTCACACCAAAGACAAATGATGTATTAATTCAACACATCACCAATGGAGATCCTGATGACATAAATAATGATGAAGATATAAACATTTTTGCAGATACAACTGAGGATAATGTACACACTGAGGTAGCAACAAGTTAAATTATGGGTGACTTACTAATATTGGTACAAGCAGTTGAAATTGTAACATAGAAGGAACTCGAAAGCTCAACCCCTAAGCAACCAAAGGATACACCCGAGGGACAAGGTACCACGGAGCAAAAATCTTCCAATGAGCTTGAGAATACAGAGGCACCAACACAAGAACCAGAAGAAATTTTTTTTTTGAATCAACTACAGTAGACACCACTACAAACGCCCAAGGACAAGCTATCAAAACACCGTTCACTAGGAAAGCTAAAGGAAGAAAGTGTGTCTACCGAGACAGAAAAGACAAATCTGGAGACAAAAGCTCTAGTTCCTTACACAACATCACTAACACCAGAGAAGAAGAAGAAAAAGAAACATGGTAAGGGTCCTGTCATACTTGATGAGGTTATTGAGATACCTGAATGTGACCCTAGGACATTAGAACCTGAGGCACTGAGAAGCTATGGGGAATTGTGTACAAGGAAGGCTGCATAAAGAAAATGAAAAAGGAGAATAAAAGTAAACAAATTTTGGAGGATGTTAGAGATATTCTACTGCAAGTAATTCTCGAGATCAATATTGATGAGGAAACTCCCATCATTGATCAACTTGAAACTCTAACCGGTCACATAAATGCCCCTAATATAGATATTAAGAAAAGAATAGAAGAGTGGGCATAAGCAAAGATACAATTGAAATTAGCAGAGAAAATAAGCTAGAAAGTGGAAATTAATAAGGTTAAGCTCTCAGAGGTTATTACCGAGCTTGAAACCATAATTTAGAGGATAATTCAAATTTTGTTTAAGTTATGCACCGTGGACCAATTCACTACCGAGGTTAGTGAAAAGCTCAAGAAACTTGATGAAGAGATAAAGGTCAGTGTAAATAGTTCTCTCACCGAGCCAAATGCTTTTCATAAGCATATTTCAAAGGTTCAAGAACTTCAGCAATTGAGAACTGATTTGAGGAAGCAAGAAGATGCAATAAGTGATCAAATCACCGAGCTTCAGGTTGAGTTGCTTCCACATCTGAAGATCATGGAGCATCATGTCAATAAGGAAAAATCTTTAGTTGCCACCCCAGAAAATTTTGTAACTAAAAATATTTTTGACATGCATGCACAAGTTGGTTTAGAGCACATTTCTCTTGATAACATGAAAGAGGAATAGGAAAACCTCTTGGATTCACTCAAGAAAACTCATCAACATATTTTTGATAAGTTGTAAGTACATTATTTTTGTTTGGCATTAATTTCAAAAAGGGGGAAAGTATATATATATATATATATATATATATATATATATATATATATATATATATATATATATATATATATATGCCATTATGTACTTCACACCGAGAGCGTGCACAAAGGGGGAGTCAATATATATTTGGAGTCTATATATATTTATTTTGGCAATCGGTACATATACATAAGGTTTTGATACTAATTCCAAAGGGGGAGAATATTACTCCTATTTGAGCATTAATGGATTGTCATTAGTGTCAATCAGTTATTCAGTCGGTAAAGGTTGGTAAAGGAGATAAATGAGACAGTCGGTCAACCATATAGAGCCCACACACCAAGAAAATACAAGGTAGATATCTAAGATAACCAAACAAGGGTTTTACTGAGTACACTCACCAAGTCATAGACAATTACTGAGTACCGAGCTAGTGATCACCGAGCATTCATATGAACCGAGCACCAGTAATTTACCGAATGGAGAATGTAGTGATTACCGAGTAAAGCAGGAAATGGAATAGTAATCTAAAATGGCACAAACATCTATGAAAATGGTTCACACCGATCATAAAATAATTTACCAAGATCAAGACAGAATTAAATATGGATGTAATCATTAATTTGGTGACGATTCCTATATAATGTTAGATCTAGGTTATTTTGTTACACTGTTGATCTTAGGTTTTCTAAGATGATGTAAACCCTAATTAGGTCAAGATAGTTTGATATAAAATATGTAAAGATGTCATTATGAATATGTATCATGAAGTATTATCCACACTAAGGACATCAAGAGATCAGACAAAGGGTTTTTTATAGAAGATTTTTGAAAGAAGGATTCAGTTTTTCAGAACACACACAAGGCTACCGAGCATAATAGAAGGACACATTCAACACAAGAAGGTGATATCTATTTGATATATTATAGATATGAATCAGGCAATATAGAGTTTCTATTTACATATATATTTACTGTTACCTTTTCACCATTTTAGTAGAAATGAAATCTCTTAATAGAGTGGACTTAATTGTTCTTATGTAAATATCTTTACCGAGTACACACATGTATTTTGTTGTTAAAATCCTTTAACCAAGTAGATCTAGTTGATCTAATTGTTACTCCTAACATGGTAAGATCATCAAAAGTGATCACAAATTTTTAACCTTAACCAACATACTTTATTGTTGTAGGAGTGAAGATTTGTGGGTGTCATCCCCACTGCATTTTTTACCTTCTTACAAGGGTTTCTGCGATACCAAAATATCTATGTCATGAGTATAAATTTTCATGAATGATTCATTGTTTAGATTACATGCAAATTATATTTTCAATTACTTTAATGTATGTTTCAAACAATGGATTCAGTCGGTTAATTGCTATCTACAATTGGAATTTTTTTAGTCTTGAAAAGTTTTGAGGGTACTGATTCACCCCTCCCCTCTCAGTACTTATCTTTCCATAATCCCAACAATAAGAGTCTTATTATGCTTGTTGTTGTTGTTTCTTTTATCATTGTAAATTCTGACATGGGTGGTTTGGGTTTTGATGAAGTGCAAATTTAAATCTATGTTCTCAATTCTCTTTCAAATGAGTCTAGTGCTTGGTTGATGTGCTTTCTTATTGAGAGATTCTATGGTAATTTCCCCAATATTGATGTTATTAGGAAATAGATCCTTGGAGTTAGGAAACCTTGAGGCTTGGTTCAAGTTTCTTCTATGTTGAATGGTTTTTCTTCTTTTTTCTATTTATTATGAGAAGGATTGTTACATAGGATCCTTCTTGATGACCCATGGATTATGAGTTTGAATGGTCTTAGCCTTCAAAAAATGGTCTCCTAGTTTTAACTTGTGGAAGGAAATATTTTTTTTTTATCAGTAAAGGCCGAAGCTAAGTTTTTGTATTATGCAGAAAGAAAGTATACAGAATCTAACATCTAGTAATCAAAATAATGTTCAAATATGGAGAATATATAATATGGAGCATAAGCTCTCTCCATGAAATACCAATATCAACCATGAAGAAAGAAAGCTGAAAGCTACTTATCCCTGCCAGTAATAGACGGTTTCAAGTGGTCAACATTCAAACTGGGATCAACTTTATATCAGCACCGTCAGATCTTCATTCTTCTCTTGGGCATCAGCAAGATTAACCACAACAAGAACCTCAGTTACATTTGTGCTTGGTCGCATGATCGCAAGGCACCATACTAACCTCTACGATCATGCGACCGCAACCTCTTAACCGCGCAATGCCAATCACAACCCCTCTCAAAAGTCTTCGGCCACATCACCAGTCAGCAACCAATTAGAAATAAGCACGTGAGCAGTGCCGGCACCGGACCCACCTCACAACTCCACAACGATGATGCCTCCACAGCTGTCACATGGTCGCATAGGCCGGGAAAATACCATGCGATCACACGGTGGAAGGAAATATTTAGATTTTCTATTTGGATTTATTTGCTTGGATTTCCCTTAGAATTTTAGAATGCAAATATTTTTAGGATTATTGCCAATTCTTTTGGGCAATATCATGCTAGTGATAAGATCACTTTATTTATGAAGCTCTTTTTATTTTCTATATTTTGTGCTCTTAAGGATAAAAATTAGGTTCTCCCTACCTAATCACCTTATCATCTAAATTTGGTTAAAAGGGTGCAAAAACTGAAATTTGAAGACTCACTTGTTATTTCTCAAGCTTGTAAATATGGTGGGTCATACCCACAATCCTAGCTTGTAAAATAAGAAATGACACTTTGTTTGGAAAAGGAAGGATCAAATGTCATTTTACAAGGAGCCCAATGACATAGAGGTTTAGAAAATTGAGTGCTCAAGAATAGATAATTGTTTAGGGCCGTCAAAAGAATGTGTCATTGATTTTATGTCTCCCGGTTATTCTAAGAAGCTTAGATTCAGGAAGGAGGACCTACTACTGCAGACAAGCAGAATGCTTCTGATCATTTTTTAAAAGCATCTTTATTTTAGGCTAATTTGTTTAATTTAATTTTTTTTTTTATTCTATTGTTATTCTTTTGTGTTCTACCAGGCTTTATGCCTAATCTTTTTCTTTGTACAAGGGATCAAGGCCCTTTCAAAATTATTGCCTATCTAGTAAAAAATATTATGATGTGTGGACTTGTAATAGGTAACTCATTGCACACTTAGTCATTAGTTATAAGCTTGTTTTGAAGTTTTCTTTCTTTGTTTTGTAAAAATATCATTTTATCTAGAAATCTCAAGATTCAAGATCATGTACTCTTCTTCTCGAAAGGAAGTAAAGGCCCCTAATATAATTCCTCTACTAATCTATTAGTGAAGGTCTATGAAAAAACCAAACTAATAATCTATTTAAAAGAAAAAAATCATAAAAGCAATACATCATATCACATTTATTTACACATATGAAAACCATTATTGGAGATGGAGAAAACCCATATTCTAGAAAAGCTCAATTTATTATTTAGTAATCAATGCATAACATAAAATTGTAGGATCTAAGCCTTTACAAGAGTGTCACCATTAAGAGATCCAAATATATTTTAGTAGCATAATAATAATTAAAATATTCACTATTAAGATATTCAAGCACCAAAAAAATATGAGAAATAATACATAAAACTATGTTCTCATTCCAAATGACAACTTATAATACTTCTAGCCTTTACTCTAATATAGAGACTCATGAGATTCCTTGACTAAGCGAGCTATTTGGGTTCACTCTTCTAAGTTCAAAAAATTCCTTGTCAATGTTTAATCTATTAATAGGAACCTATTAATCCCTAGTGTTAGAAAAACCATGTACAAACCATGAGAAACTCTAAATTAAAAATAAATTTCAATCCCTTCATCAAAATTTTATTCTCTTAGGATCCATCCTAAAATCCATGATCTCTTAGTCGTGAAATCATTACGATCATTTGAAAAATATTTTCTAGAATGTCATCTTAAAAATATGATACAATATGGCTTCTCTTTAAACTAGTTAAAACTTTATGTATGTATGTATATGGGTAGGATAGACTTTATAAGGTCAAGGGATTATACATACAGTTTTAACTATCCTTTGACCTTATAAAGTCTATCCTACCTTATATATACTAGGTAGTTATTTAATGAATGTACGTATGTATGTATATGGGTGTGTGTGTGTGTGTGTGTATTTGTATGTATGTACACACACACACATATTTATTTCAATGTAAATAACTTCAAAAATACTCACATTAGATTGGTAATGTTTAAATCTATTTTTTAAGGATTATTTGTAGATTTATAAATAACATTTTAAATATGAAGAAATTAGAGCTAAATAACCCTATCATCCCATAATCTATGAATTTGCAATTTATATTTAATTCATTAGAGCCATCAAAATTACGTATAAATCCATCATGATCATGGAGAAATTGTTCAAAATATATTTTATTAATTAAAATTGCTAACTTCAAAAATATATAGGTTATTAATGTTGAATGTTAGTTTGGAATATATTTCCTCTTCTTCATTTAGTGTTTGAACTAGTTTCTATGAAACCCTTTTTCAAGCACTTAGCTAATTTCTTTCTAACTAAGATAAGATAATTGGCCCATACGTCTTCTTTTAGAAATAAACTTCTAAACTGAAATGATTCTATCAAATGAAAATGTTTGAACATTGTTTAAAATGCATAAAATCTTAACTTCATTTTTAAATTTGACATAAAAATGTTGACTCATTGAAAATTCTTTTACCCTCCATTAAACCTAAAATCATTACTTTGCATCAATTACACCAAGAGGTATATTATACTCACATATGAATGTAAAGGTATCTATAAATAAAATCTCAAGGCATTAAATTTGATGTGTTTGTGACAGTTTGATAGGCTATGAATGTGTCTAAATTTTAAAATGTTTTAGAATGATTTTTTTGAACATATGTATATGTATATGTATATGTATATGTATATGTATATGTATGTGTATGTGTACATGTGTGTGTGTATGTGTACATGTGTGTGTGTATGTGTATGTGTATGTGTATGTGTATGTGTATGTGTATGTGTATGTGTATGTGTATGTGTATGTGTATGTGTATGTGTATGTGTATGTGTATGTGTATGTGTATGGGTATGCATATGCGTATGTGTATGTGTATGTGTATGTGTATGTGTATGTGAATGTGCATGTGCATGTGCATGTGCCTGTGCGTGTGGGTATGTGTATGTGTATGTGTATGTGCATGTGTGTGTGTGTGCATGTGTGTGTGCGTGTGCATGTGCATGTGTGTGTGCATGTACGTGTGTGTGTGTGTGTGCGTGTGCCTATGCGTGTGGGTGTGTGTGTGTATGTGTATGTGTATGTGTATGTGTATGTGTATGTGTATGTGTATGTGTATGTGTATGTGTATGTGTATGTGTATGTGTGTGTGTGTGTGTGTATGTGTGTGTGTGTGTGTGTGTGTGTGTGTGTGTGTGTGTGTGTGTGTGTGTGTGTGTGTATGTCTCTCTCTCTCTCTCTCTCTCTCTCTCTCTCTCTCTCTCTCTCTCTCTCTCTCTCTCTCTCTCTCTCTCTCTCTGTGTATGTGTGTATGTATGTATGTATGAATTTAGAAACTTAGTGAATTTAATTGTTTTATGTTTTTTAAAGTTAAATGACAAGATATGAATATTTCTCATTTTAGAATTATTTATAATGAATATTATTTTCTATTAATTATAATTTCTATAACATTAAGGAACAAATAGAAGTAATTTATGGATACACCCATATAAAATAAGTAGACTCTTGGTCTAAGGAATAGCCAATAGAGAGTAAGTTATCTAGATTATACAAAACAATAGTGAGTGACTATATCATAATAAACATAATGGATCAACAACTAAACCCGTAGTTTAATTCCTCCTCTGTCTACCCAGGTGGTCCAACCATTGGGACCTTCCATCCATTTCAAAATTTTGTCATTTTGAACAAACACATTGTAAGGGTGCACAAAGTTTGTTGGTCTCTGTTGTGGAACAATTGTTGGTGGGATGACTTCAAGTGCCAAGGCCTGGACTGGTTCTTCAACTTCCTATTTTTTTTCTTTATTCTCAATCATCTCTTTAGTAAATTGTTTCAATGCCTTCCCAAATGGCATTTTGTTTGTCTGTATTCAAGTAGTGGTGCAGCCATATGCTATTTCCTTCTTTACCATCTCTATTTCTTTGTCATTGATCAGATCTACAAACTTCTTCTCCTTAATCTTTAGTATGAAAGTGACCTACATTGCAACATTGTGAGCTATGAGTCTCCTGAGAGAGTCGGTAAGTTTCCTTGGCTTGTCATTAAAGATATCACCATTTTTCAATTTACAAATAGCCCATAATATATCAATAGATAATGTAAGCTTTGATGAAAAACAAATCTATTAAGCCCAAGAAACATGCATGCAAAAACCTATCACAAGGAAGAAATCTGTAGGAAACAAACAAGGGTTTTGCTCTAACAATATGAAAGTTTTTATTATCAGCCAAAAGAATGAATCAAATAATACAATGGATCAATCCTTATAGAAGGAGATCAAAAAACCTAATGGGAAACCCTAATAGGTAAATAGACATTTAATAATTAGATTTAATTATTAAATGACTAATGCAAGTGCATAAAGTGAAATCTTAAGAGGTAGAAAAGTTAATTTAATCAATGTAATTAAATTAATTCTTTACTCTAACACCCCCCCTTAAGATGAGAAACAATGCAAGAAAGAAGCAAAGGAACTACAATGCTGAATGCAAATTTGGGTCCTGACAACATGGCTTGATGAGGTACCCAATCACAACCAAATCTCTATGAAATAGAGAAATAGGGAAAACCACATGGTAAAAATCCTCCTCCAAAAAGATATAGAAAGATGTGTAAAGCGAAAAAAATAAAGGAAGGTAGGCCTCAATGAGACCCCCCAAGGACAACTTCCTTCACCCCAAGCATAGAACGCAGCTGAAGATACTGTGGGGATGCAAAAGGCTTAGTGAAGATGTTAGCAACCTTCTCCAAAGTGGGAACATATTCCAAGCTGAGAGAACTATCATGAATCAACTGCCTGATGAAATGTATATGGATCTCAATGTGCTTGGTCTGCTAATGCTCAACTAGGTTGCGGGAAATTTGAATGGCACTCTGATTGTCACACCAAAGAAGAGTGGGACTATCAGGAGGAAACCCAAACTCTATCATCAATTGTCGAAGCCATAAAACCTCCTGACTAGCTAGCACTACTGCTCGATACTCTACCTCTGTAGATGATAATTTAATAACAGTCTGCTTCTTGTAAGACCATGTGATATGACCAAAACCAAGACAAAAAATAAAGCCAAAAGTAGACTTCTGACCATCTATATCACCACCCCAATCGGTGTCTATGAAACCAACAATGTGAGGATCTACTGATGTATAATGAATGCCATGTGAAGTAGTGCCCCGAATGTACCTCAAAATACATTTGGCATCTTTCCAATGACTCTCATGAGGATCATGGGAGAATCGAGAGACAATGCCAATGGAAAAGGAAATGTTAGGACGAGGGTGTGTTAGATACAACAAACTACCCAAAATTCTCTTGTATAAGGTGGAGTCCACTGAAGGAGTAGAGAAAGTGGTAGACAAAAGAACACCTAATTGAAAAGGTGTGAGAGCAGGCTTGCAATCAAGCATGTTGAATCTCAAAAGCATGTCAAGAGCATACTTTTGCTGGTGTATGGAAATCCCATCCAAAGACTGAATAACCTGTAGGCCCAAAAAGTAGTGTAGAAGTCCAAGATCTGTCATCTCAAACTGCTCCATCAATGCTCTCTAAACACTGAATCATAGAAGATGAGCTACCTATGATGATGAGATCATCAACATACAACACAAGTATCACAAGATCAGCCCCATAATGCTGAATATACATTGTAGGATCAGAATGACAGTGAGTGAAGTGTGAGGCTAGCAAGAAAGATTCAATCTTCTCATACCAAGCCCGAGGGGCTTGTTTGAGACCATATAATGACCTTTGAAGTCTACACACAAGAGAAGAGTCCTGCACAAAACCCTGAGGTTGTTCCATATAGATCTCCTCATGTAGATCCTCATGCAAGAATGCACTCTTCACATCCATTTGATACACTGTCCAGCCCCGTGGAGATGTAAGAGAAAGTACCAAGCGAATAGATTTCATCTTGGCGGTAGGAGCAAAGGTCTCAGAGTAATCAATACCCTCCACCTATGAAAAACCCTTCGCAAAAAGACGTGCCTTATACCGATCGATAGAACCATCTGCAACATACTTGATACAGTACACCCACTTGCACCGAACCAGCTTTCTTCCTTTCGGAAGAGTACAAAGATCCCAAGTGTGATTCTTCATCAAAGAAGAGTACTCCTCATCCATAGCCCTATCCCACTCAGGATGTCCTGTCGCCTCTAAAAAATTTTGAGGATCATCTGAAACAACATGACTCAAAAGACCAGTACCAGATCGTTGAGCATGAGTACGATGGGTATCTAAAGGATCTCCTACCAAAGAACTAGCAGCACTGACTGTATCCCGAGCCCACTTGGGCACTCATGGAATATCTGGTGGAGGAGGGGAAGGTGGATCATCATCTAAATTATCCTCAGAGGATATAGAATCCTAAAGAGGAGAAGAGGAAGTAGTAGGTAATGAGGGAGAAGTTGGTGATGGAGGCTCCATCTGAGGATAGGGCTCATCAAACTGGACATCTCACCGAAACAAGACCTCTCTAGAATCAAGATCAAACAATCTGTATGCCTTCATATCCTCACAGTACCCAACAAATATCAGTGGTCGGCTCTTCCTCTCCATGGCTTTCCTCTGAGCATCTAGAATAAATGCACAAGCCTCACTACCAAACACTCAAAATGTAGAAACACCAGGCTTGACATGGGACCAAGCCTCCTTAGGAGTCAAATATTATAATGCCTTATGAGGCATCCAATTCTGAATGTAGTTGGCACAATTCACTGCCTCTACCCAAAAGGAAAGCTGCATATCTCAATACTATATCATACAATTGGCCATCTTCTGCAATGTTATGTTCTTTCTCTCAGCAACACTATTCTGCTGAGGGGTATCGGGAACTGTCAATTGATGCAATATACCCTACTCAGTGCAAAAATCATGAAAAGACTGATTCATATATTCCCCCCATAGTTAGTGTGTATCTGCCTGACAGATAGACTAGACTGCTTCTCCACAAATTTCTTAAAGACTTGAAATGAATCAAAGACATCAGACTTGTACTTCAAGAAGTACACCCATGTGCATCTGGAGAGGTCATCAATAAAGGTGAGCACATAACAAGCACTAGAAAAAGGAGTGGGAAATGACATGAGATCACTATGTATCAACTCCAATGGTGCCTTAGCACGTGAGGATCTACCTATCAGAAAAGGATCTTTATGATGTTTTCCAAGTGCACAACCTCGACAAACACCATCAGTGCAAGAGATCTGAGGAAGCATAATCACTAACTCCTGTGTACTCATCTATTGTAGATATATGTAGTTGACATGGCCAAAACACTCATGCCAAAGCTTGCTCACTGTGTCTACATTAGCAACAAGAGAAACACATGTATAATCAAAGCTCTCAAAGCCATCAAACCTGTATAAGTGAGACTTTGAATCAACACTCACAGTAGCAACAACCAAATCCAGATCATAGAGGTCTCAAATAACTACATCATGTGGAGGGAACTCAATTGTCTTACCAGAACCAGAATGAAAAATTTGATAGACAGACAAAAGGTTTGTAGAAATGGAAGGAACCAAAAGAACATCTTATAGAGAGCCACCATCCAATAAAATAGTACTAGAACCTATAATTGAAAGTTGTGTTGAGTCACCAACTGCAATCTATGTAGTAGCACTTTGAGAAAGTGAGGTAACCAAATTAGGTGTGTGTGTCATATGGTGTGAAGCACCTAAATCGATGATCCAAGTAGCAGTGGAAGATAATCCTCGTGCAGAAAGAGCATAGCCTTTCCCTATGGGAGTGGGTGAAGGTTGTGGAGAAGAAATACTATGTTGCTACAAGGCTTCCTCTAGAGCCTCAAGATGTTTCCAACACCTAGAAACTGGATGCCCTTCCTTACCGCAAAAACTGCAAGGTTCACCTGTGAACTTCTTAGTCTTGGAGGAAGAATCACCAGACTTAGAAGACTTACCCTTAGGAGTGGATTTCTTAGACTCTTTTTTCTGAGGTGGCTTGGATGAATTCTCACTACCAACTAAATATGTTTTGGGTTTCTACTTCTACTTATGTGTCCCCTTAGAAGTCTGAGCAACCAAAGCTTGGTTCTTAGTTCCAGATAAAGAATCCAACTGTGTGAGCTTGGCCTTCTCTCTAGTCAACCGATCATAGAACACCTCAAAAGTGGGCATTTGGAATCTTTGACCCAATGCATCCATGGTAGAGTGGAAGGTGGAGGAGAAAATCTAAAAGTCTCCCCAAAGCTTTAACAGAATTAGGTAGATACACTCTATGTCAGTCTTAGCCTTTCCACATCCCTGTAATAAAGTCCTCTATTGCTTGAACTTCATCAAGAAGTCCTCAATGGATGGAAAATGATCTAGTATAAGAGAGTTAAGCTCTACCTCAATTTGAAGTGCCCTAAACTCATTCACTATACCAAAAAAGATGTTAAGCTTGGTCCAGATAGCTAGAGGGGTATTGCACCCATCAAGATGAAACTGTAGACTATCTGATACATATAAAGCAATCAACCCCATTGCCTCATCCATTTTTTTCATGTGCTACATGACCTCGAATGACCTCTATAAAATTGTTTGCACTGCATCTAAACAAGACCACAACCCTTTTGATCGGAGAAGCCGTGTCATCAGGGATTTCCATGTGTGATAGTTATGAGGGGTCAGAAGTTCTAGACAAGAAGAGGTCTCAGCCTTTGTTTTTACAAGGGGTTGTATTTTGATATAATTTCAAGTTTACTGAGGTAAATTACAGAAAATAAGAAATAAAACACCCCTCACAATTCAATAAACCGAACCCTAGAAGCTAGAAAAGATTGCTTATAATGAGAGAGAAAAAAAAAGCTTCAAATGATTATCATGTGTACCTTTGAATTTTTTTGATGAAAATATCCATAGATCTGGATAGCAATAATAGGTAAAAAATCTTGCAAGTCAAAGTACAATACCTGCGAGGGTTTGAATTTCTTCCTTTTCAGATCTTCTAACGCAGACGTCAGGTCATGCACGACAGTCAGAGGAATCAGGTAGAGGTCTGGTAAATGACACCGGGAAGGACACCACTGTAAATGACTTCAGGAAGGACACCCAAAAAAAAAATCCCTTTCACATACATGCGCTTGTAAAAAGTGCTAAAAAAAAATTCATTTTTGCAGGCAAAAAAGAAACAAAAAATAATGTCTTGCTAAGAATACGAGATCTGAAAACTACAATCAAAACCTCTCAAATTAGCTAAAAAATCAAAATTTTCTTCTGTCAAACCCTTTCTCCTTTTTTTCTTCAAACATGAACAAGCTAGAGCAGATCTAGCTCTGATACCATGTAAGATTTGATGAAAAACAAATCTATTAAGCCCATGAAACCTACATGCAAAAACCTGTCACAAGGAAGAAATCTGTAGGAAACAAACAAGGGTTTTGCTCTGACAATATGAAAGTTTTTATTATCAGCCAAAAGAATGAATCAAAATATACAATGGATCAATCCTTATAGAAGGAGATTGAAAAACCTAATGGAAAACCCTAATAGGTAAATAGGCATTTAATAATTAGATTTAATTATTAAATGACTAATGCAAGTGCATAAAGTGAAATCTTAAGAGGTAGCAAAGCTAATTTAATCAATGTAATTAAATTAATTCTTTACTCTAACAGATAATATATACCAAAAAATACTACTACTTTTTTTAAGCTCAAGAATTTCCAAGTAAGAACATGGATCAAACTAAAGTTATCATGTAAATAAAAGCCAAAGAGGCACCAAACTTCCTTGGAGAAAAAACAATCAAAGAGAACATGATCTATGGATTCATAGGACCTACAGAAAGAACAAATGTTATATTCCCCAATAGGATTTTAATAGGTAGCATATGTATGAAAAGACACCACAAGAAATAGGATTTTTTAGATTCAATTGGTCTATGCCATAATCCCATCAAATATCTAGTCTAGGTAGAAGGTTCCATCTTGATTTTGCAACAGGAGTTAAGGTGGTCAATGACTTCATGGAAATAAGTGAGGAATCTATATATAAGTTTACCCTTTGTGTTAGGGAGTAGGGTATCATCTTTCCATTTCAGGAGAGAGATCTTGATATTTCAGGAGAGAGATCTTGTCATCTTTGATCTCACATATCCCAGGGAGGTTCAACTTACTACAAGCGTCTCTAAGAATGGAGTATGTTCTCCATTGGGAGTTAGGAATGTCAAACTTCTTCCATAGATCTTTCCAACTGATGAGATTCCCATCTTGAATAACATCTACAAAGTATCTAATTCTTTTGTTAGCCCAAATTTTGGTAGAGCGCCCTTAGATGAGAGCAAGGGGCTTATCCCCATGCATGAAGCTCCACCAAACTAATTTTTCACCATGGATTATGTTATTATCATCAATTATATCATTGTTATTGATCATATGTCTAATTCTTTCCCAAATTTTCTATATGGCCTTAAATACATTAGATCTTGCAACTTTAATCTCAAATATGGCTAAAAGAAAGTCATTGAGGTGCAATCCCTTCCAGGTTGAGGCTATAAAAGGGTTAAATATATCAATATTATTTTTGATGAGAACCTTCCATGGTTCCTCACCCAGAGTGGTATTTGCAATCCACTTAATTTCCTGAGTGATACCTTGAATGCTTAGGTCTTTTAAAGCTAAACCACCTAGTTCCTTGCTCATTGTGCACCATTTCCATCTGACTGCATGATTTTTCCTTTGTCCTTTCCTAATTGAACACAAAAATTCTCTGAATTTCTTTTGGATATAGTTCAATTGAGCTTGGTTAAAAATCCAAGTGGAGGCATAATAAATTGATTAGGAGGACAGTATCTTTTGGAATATTTGGAATCTACCTGCAAGTAAGAGATATTGAGAGTTCCACCTACTCATCTTCCTATCAATCTTCTCCTTGGTCCACCCCCACATATCCTTTAGATTTGGATTGATAGAGAATGGTATCCCCAAGTATCTAACTTAGTTATTGGGGCCACCCTAGGAAAGAGAGAATTTATTATACTATCTTGGGGGGAGTTCACTCCATCCTAGCATAATATATTTGGGGAGAGACACCTTACTCCTAGAGGCTACAGAAAATAAATAAATTTTGGTCATGAGGTTGGTTACATTATCTTCCAATAGTTCAATTAAGATTTTTGTTTCATCAAAAAATTGGACATTAGTTATCTCTTTACCGTTGGGTAAGATTTATCCATAGACTTTAGGAGAGAGTGTGTTGTCCCTTAATAATTAAAATAGTACATAAGTAGATATGAAAAAGTGTGTATGAGCCAAGGGACACCCTTGTTTTATGGATCTATATAGCTCAAAAGGTAGGGGCATCACCCCATTCACTTCCACCCAAGCACAAGCTCCACTCATCAATGTTTGGATAATCTAAGAGAAGTACTTGGGGAATACAAGAAAATCAAGAATCATATTTATAAATTTCCACTCTATTCTATCATAGGCCTTTTCATAGTCCAAGAGAAACATGTATACTTGTTGGTTAGAATCCTTAGCCCATTCCAAGGCCTCCCAACAAGTTATCAGATTCTCAAGTATGTATATTCCCTTAATGAGTCTAGTCTATGTGTGGTTGATGACAAAGGGCAAGACATTTTCTAATATTAGAGCAAGAATCTTAGCCAAGATTTTGTAAGACACATTCAGTAGTGTTATAGGTATCCAATTATTAATTAAATTTGTGTCCTCTTTCGGAATGAGCTTAATTAGGACAGAGTTAATATCAGCTCCATGGGATACCCTATCAATAGCCTCTCTATAGAATTGTATATAAGTTCATGCCCAATCCCCTCCAAGTTATCCTTTTAGAACTCAATAAGTATGTCATCTAGACCATGGGCCTTTTCATTTCTCATGTTATGTATAGCATTCTTGATCTCTAATACTATCATTGGTCTATCTAATAGTTTTTCATCCTCTATAGAGACCTTTTTAGGAATAATGCTACTAATATTATCCTTAGCATTTTCTATTTCATGCCCAACATCCTGAGATGTAAAAAAAATTCTATAGTAGGAAGCAAATTCATGCAAAATGTCCTTATGAGAGTTAAGCTCTCTACCATTATCCCATATGCACTCAATTCTATCTTTGGCCTATTTATGTTTAAGCATTTGGAAAAAATATGTTGAGCCTTTATCACCATGACAAATCTAGTTGAGCCTGGCTCTGGTTTTGGCCCCCTGGATTTTGTGGTTTTGAATCTTTCTAAGAGAATCTCTACAATGAGCTAAAGATTATAAGGTAGAAATACTAGCGGGGTTCCCTTGGAGACAATCTTATACAACATAAAGGTGGTTATGTAATTCAACATCTATCTTTCTATTATCTTTTTCTTTCTTCTTGCCCACCACTTTAAAAAAGGGTCTTCCAACTACTAATATTTTTGGACCACCTCTCAATGGCACTATTGTGCTTCACCACTCCAGTGCTAAACCATATAATGAAATTCACTATTGGTTTAACATCTTCATCCTTCAAGAGGCTTGTGTTGAGAGAAAAATCATCTCTCCTTTTATTCTCACTAATATCTTTCCCCAATTGGAAAATAGTACCAAAAATAGGATGTCTATATCAAAAAATGTATAAGGAATAACCTTCACACATGTCCCATTTCTATACATTTTGAAATTGAATGTATCTTTGTTAACATAGAATCTATCAAGCCTATTGTAAATCCTCTTCTCACCCTAATAAAAGTTAGACCATGTATACCAAATGCAAGTGGGTCAAAAAGTTTATGTTTGTTGATCAATTTGAGCTAGAAGTATTTCTCATAGCCTTTCCATTCAAATCTACAACCACCTACCTTATCTTGGGGGAATTCAATCATGTTAAAGTCTCCACCCATAATTCATGGGATGTTATCCATTTGGTAAATCTATTTCCAAAGCTCAATTCTTGGTGACTGTACCTATCCAATCCTCAATTTTGCAACTTCGAGGGCTCCATTCAGGCTCATACAGACACATTTTGAGATGCTATTTTTTTATAAAGTGCATAATCTTTTTCTACTTTTTAAATTTGCTATCAATTTACAGTCATTATGGGCATAAATATCACTTTTAGAACTTGGTCTTTTTGGCCATTTGTGATCATTGTAATGCTAAGGTTTCAATTAAATGCTAAGCAATATTACTTTAAGTCTGATTTGGCCTCAACAAGGCAGTTGTAATTGTCAAGATTAGAAATCCACTTAGCTCTTGTTTGGTAAGTGGCAATTGTATGCACACTATATATATATATATATATATATATATATATATATATATAGTGCCAAAATAATCATTTAAGGGGGGCAGAGGTGGGGTAAGGGGGGAGGGGTGTTCTTTGATTGTGCCTATTTGTCTCGTATGCTCTTTCATTTTTGCATCATGGGTTCTCCTAAATTTCCACTTTTAACTCCACATAACTATGCATCATGAAAAATTAAAACATAAAGAAAGATGATGGAAAAAATATTAATTCAACATGTTGATGGAACAATAAAAGCATCAAATGATCATAATGCTCAATTATAATGGATTCTTAAACATTATATGGCTCTTATAACTTTGAGAAAGTATGTATCATATGACCTTAGCTTTCATATTGACAAATGAACCAAAGTCAAAGAGGATTGGGAAACATTTAGTCAATTGTATGCCCAAGTGTGCAATGATTTACCTATTCATATGGTCATTTGTAATTGAATTAAATTGTGTGTGTGTGTGTGTTCATATTACAAGTGCATTGTACATCATATTAATTTTTATTAGATAGGCATGAATTTTGAAAGGGCCTTGATCCCCTGTATAAACAAATTAGCCTAAAATAAAGATGCTTATAAAACATGATCTCCAACATTCTACTTGATTGCAGTAGTAGCTCCTCCTTCCCAAATTAATGCTTCTCAGAACAATGAGGAGATATAAAACCTGTGAAACATCCTTTTAATGGCCTTGAAGAGTTATATGTTCTTGAGCACTCAATTTTTTGGAACTTTGTGGTAATGGGCTCCTTATAAAACAACATTTGATCCTTTGTTTTCCGAACAAAGTGTCATTTCTTATTTTCCAAGAAATAATTATGGGTATGACCCACCATATTGAAACCTTGACAAATAACGAATGAGATTTCAAATTTAATTCGTTGCACCCTTTTCCCAATTTTAGATGATAAGGCGATTGGGTAGGGAGAACTTGATTTTTCTCCTTAAGAGTATAAAATATAGAAAATAAAAAGAACTTCATAAATAAAGTAATCTTATCATTGACATGATATCACCCAAAAGAATTGGCAATAATCTTGAAAATATTTTCATTCTAAAATTCTAAGGGAAATTCAAGCAAATAAATCTAAAAAGAAAATTGAAATATTTCCTTCCATGAGTTAAAACTTGGAGACCATTTTTTAAAGGCTAAGACCATTCAAACTCATAATTCATGGGCCATCAAGAAGGATCTTATGCAACAATCCTTCTCTTAAGAAAGAGAAAAAAGAAGAAAAAACACTCAACATAGCAAAAATTTGAACCAAGCCTCAAGCTTTCCTAACTTGAAGGATCTATTTCCCAATAGCATCAATATTGGGACAATTACCATAGAATCTCTCAATAAGAAAACACCTCAACCAAGTACTAGACTCTTCCAAAAGAGAATTGAGAACATATATTTAAATTTGTGCTTCCTCAAAGCCTGAACCACCCATGTCAGAATTTGCAGTTACAAAAGAAACAACAACAAGCTATGAATATATTTCCCATCCTTCTCACCATGCTCCAAAGAACAAACAATATCTATATCAAAATCCTCCAACTTGAAGAGACCTCTTAATTCCTTTGGAAAACATTAGGAGAATAAAAAATAGCATCAAACTCCTAAGCTGCCCACACAATCTCTGGAGAAGAAGCATCAAACACCTCAGAAACCCTCACAATCTCTAGGGAAGAAGTTATAACAAATTCAAAAACCCTATGGTCCATTATGAAAGGAGATAAAACATCATCCTTAAATTTGGTAACTTGCAACTCCTAATCCATCAAAGAAAAATAAGGCAACATGGAATTTTGTTTCAATGTAGAGGCAAAAACTTTAAGTTTCGTTGACCACTTGGACAAATCTTGGCTTTTGAGAGACTTTCCTTTCTATAAACTATGTAAATCTTTATTATATAAATATATTCAGGCTTAATGCCTTTTGTTGGAAGTCCAAATCTTGGCTTTTGAGAGACTTTCCTTTCTATAAACTATGTAAATCTTTATTATATAAATATATTCAGGCTTAATGCCTTTTGTTTGAAGTCCAAATCTTGGCTTTTGAGAGACTTTCCTTTCTATAAACTATGTAAATCTTTATTATATAAATATATTCAGGCTTAATGCCTTTCGTTGAAAAAAAATAATTATTTAGTTTATTTAAGATTATAGATCGATAAATTTGACTAAAAAACTACACAATTAAATATTATTTAACTATTTTTTAATATATTTATCACATTTAAATAAATGAGTGAATAACTTTTTTAAAGGAAATTGTGCTTTGTTATTTTATCATCCAAAATTACGGTTGAAAAGACATTGTATTGCTCCATTGGCTGGATGTTTAAATGTCGATTAGATAACATGGTAGACTCTTAAATTCAAAAAAAAATTTAGGAAAAAAAATAATTCTACCGTCCACAAAAAAAACAAATTCTACCGTTGAAGGAAATAAACAATTCTACCGTTGATGAAAAAATAGCGTTGGTTTAGACACTTTGCAGACTCAATTTGATGAGGCTGAATTTTCTGAATACCCATTGTTAACTGTTAACTTGATCAGGGGAAGAGGATGTTTAATTGGCCAGCAAAGAGTAATGATTTTCCCATTTTTTCTTTGTCAAATGCTATGCTGACGATTGATTTTGGATCGTCATGGGGTGACAAAGGATAAAGTACAGCAGGCAAATTAGTTCTGCGACTATGATTGAGATAATTTTTCAGGCCGAGTCATTCTTCATTGTGTAAAGGCCATTCTTAAACATCAATTTTTTGAACAGATCAAGTTTAGATGATTAGGAATACCAAATTGCATTGCCCTGTAATGTTCAACATTTCTAGATTATTTCCAAATGTTTTCTATTTTGCCTATTTTTTCGGAGTATATCATGCTTCCCATTTCAATATTAACTATTAACTCTGGATGGTGATTGATTTAGAAGGGGAAAAGGATGTTTAATTTTCCTATTATTGGATTTTGGGTATTTCGTGGACCGATTCTTTAAAGATTAATGCAGGGAGATTGGACCGATTCTTTAAAGATTGATGCAAGAAACGACTGGGAGCTTCAAGTAATATTGTCAGGTATGTATCAAATACTCATGTCCAAATTGTTTTAGTAATTATCAGGTAATTAGTAAAACCCAGAATTTAAGCGATTAGAATTTAAGCCATATCAGAATGATTTACATTAAGGCTTCAATATGCCCATAAGTGAATTTATGTTGATGTTGCAACAACATGTAGGATCATATATTTTTAAAGAAGTAATCTGCAAGTAAAACATCCTGCCCATCAAGAACACCTCTGTAGGGTTTAGTGTTCTTGAGATCTCATCCCATCCTGTCGCCTTTTAGTACAGTGTACAGTGATTTTTATTGATCTATGGAGAAAGAGAAATGGAAAAGTATCACATTACTAAACCCAGAGATCAAGAGACACAATATTAGGCTTCCTCTCATCTTCACTACCCATTAAAGTAATGAAGAAAACCTGTGTAGGTCATTTTAAAGTGCCTCATTAGGATGAAGACCCATAAGGGTTTAGTACAGTGATTATTGAGCACCTAAATCGGAAAATTTTGAATTGACACAATTGTAAGAAAAATTGTGAAGATATGAAAGCAGCCATTATAGGTACAACACCATACCTTTGCACTGGGAGGCTCTTCTATTGATAGTAAATCTCCTAGGATCAGGGAAAAAGGTAGAGTTTATAGTAGGTTGGTTTGTCAAATAATCCTCCATTTTGGGATTTTGAGGGAGTGGTGGACGCATTTTAAGAGAGCTATGCAATGAATCCAACCTACGAGGAAGTTTACAGAACTCCATTCCCTGAGTCCAAGGTTTTTTTTGGGTCCATGGAAATCTAGTGTTATTGACTTGTCCAAATGTAGTTGTCCTTAGAATAAAAATAAACCTAGAATGTAAATCATAGCACCTTTCCACTTGTATTTACATTGGGAAAAGCATAGTAGATATGAAAACCCTTTTCTGCATTTCAAATTATCATATAAAAGATTATAAATATTGATGAATGGGAGTATAAATTTACACTATGGATCTTGTACTACGAAAACTCAGAAATGGTCTCCAACTTCGATTCTCTTCAGTGTTTTCTGCCGCTTGTTGCTATTTTTTGGCACAGCTTTGAACAAGCATTGAGGAAATCATTCTGTCTAGCCTCCAAACTAACTCTTGAGCTAAATGAGAATGTAATCATATTTTATTTTGATGCCAGCAGAGAAAAAAAGGTTTTGATTGCATTTGAGACCAAGGATGTAATCATCTCTGCACTTTGTAGTGATGATCTGGAATCTAGGATCTAGATTACCATTTTCTTAAAATTTTTTGATGACAATTAATGAAGTTTGGCAGCAATCTTCCATAGCTTTCCTAATTCAATTCCATGTCACAACTACTTTTCCTGTCACAAATGTCATTTCCCCTGGCAGCACATTTGGAGTCCTTAACCCAACAATTGCATCCACCTACAAAGTCATTCTACAGAAACATTGCAACATCCATTCCCTCTAAATTACTCCTGCCTCCCATACCCACATTTGATTGTCCAACACTTTTCTAAATCCATTTTATGAATATTGTTATCCATCGATCTTGAGCTACTTTTCGGTGTCCGGAAATCACTAGGTGTTTGGTGGTTTCGCGGCTTCTTCTCTTTTCTGGTTCTTGTTGCTGCTTCTTTTTCTGTTGGTTTCTCTTTTCTCGGACTCCGTTGGTTGTCCTACTGTCTTCTGGGTTCTTTGTTGTACACTCAGTCTCTTAGGCCTGCTTGTGGTCTCTTGTTGAACATTAATATTTTATCTTATCTTATCTTATCTTTCCAAACCCAAATTGTTCTCGTCCAAAACCAGTATTCCTAACATTATACTCTGCCTAGCATAACCTGTTCCATTACCCATTTGCACACCAGAACTTTCGCAACCATCATTCACAATCTCATTCTTCTTACTTATCCTAACATATTCCACAGAAATACAGGTTGCAGAATAATTTGGTTATACAATTTATAATTCTCTACTAAATTACTAATGTCCTTATTTGTAGTTCTGAGAGTGTCATAATATATATATTTTGGAAAATCTATCACCCAATTGCATTTCTCTCTGTGATTTAAGTGCACTTCCTAAATTTTGTGCACTATGCTTTTGAACTGTCTAAATTAAGTGCACTGTATTTTTTTGTTAGAACCGATTTGGAAGCAAATGCATATGAGGAATGTTTATTATTAGATTTTTTTCTTTGTGCTTTCAGGAGAGCAGCTACAAATTGATCAAGTGTTCAATATTAAATAATCTACAGCCCGGATTAACATCTAGAAACTATTGGCATTCTTTGATTAAGATATTTATAAATACCTTTATCATGCTTGTAGAGTAACATCTAGAATACAGAGTGATGTGTAAAGTTTCTCAATTGTTATTGCAGTCAATACGATGCAATTTCTAATTTTTATATTACACTTAATCATTTGTTGAAATCAATCAACTTGGTTGTAAATCAATATGTAAATATAACTTTTTGTCTAATAAAAAACTGATTTGGGAGGGGTTGAATTGACCCTCTCCTCAAAGCTGTAGGAATGGTCATTGGTCATGGCCATTTTTTCAGCCTAGTGTTTTGTGTTGATTTTTAATTTTTAATTTTTTTTAATTACATAAATTTTATTTTTAAAATTTTTTAAACTAAATATATGTGGTGTCTTTGAACTTTTACATTCACTTTGTTAATATTTAAACTTTAGTTTTAAATTATTATGTATGTTTGAAGAGTGTGTTTGAACAAATTAAGTGTGAAATAAAACAAACCATATGTGAAATGCGTTTTAATTTTTGCAATCACCTTAAGCATGTGTGTACATTTGATTTTTTATTTTAGTTTTTAAAAATGCACTAAATTTGAAATTCAACTATGTCAATTGTATGTAGTATGTTTGAACTTTCACATTCACATTTTTTGTATTTGTACTTTTAACATGTTTTTGACTTAAGTGTTTGTTTTTTGTGGCTATGGGCATGTGTGCATGTGTGTCTATGTATGCATGTGGCATGTGCGCGTGGATGCATGGGTGTGTGCATCTGTGTGTCTATGTGCATGTGCATGTGTGTGAGGTGTGTTGGTATGGGTGTGTATGGGAAGGGGGGAGGATGTTGTGCATGTGTGTGGGGTGCGTGGGTGTGGGCATATGTGTGTGGGTACACGAGTCTGTGCATTTGTGTGTCTATTTGTGCATGTGTGTGTGTTGGTATGGGTGTGAGTGTGTGTGCATGTGGAGTGTATCTTGCATGGGCATGTGTAGGTGGGTGTGCATGTGTGTGGGGTGTATGCGCATTGTATATGTGCAATGTGTGCACATGCATGGGGGGTGTGTAGGTGTTGCATGTGTGTGGGGTGCGTAGGCGTGCATGTGGTGTGGCTCTGGCTGGGTGAGTTTAGGGGGTGGAGGGGAGGGTAGTCAGGTGTGTGTGTGTGTGTGTGTGTGTGTGCATGCCCATGTGCAAATGGGTATGTGTGTGTGTGTGCGGTGTGTGGATCTGGGTGTGGACATGGGTGGGTGAGTTTCGGGGGTGGAAGGGAGGGTGGTCATGTGTGTGTGTGTGTGTGTGTGTGTGTGTGTGCATGGTTGGGTGTGTCCGTGTGTGCATGTGTGGGGTGTGTGGGTGTGGACATGGGTGTGTAAGTTTGGGGGATGAGGAGGGCATTGTGCATGTGGAGTGTGTGTACTTGCATGGGCATGTGTAGGTGGGTGTGCATGTGTGTGGGGTGTATGTGTGTTGTGCATGTGCATGGGGGTGTGTAGTTGGGTGTGCATGTGTGGGGTGTGTGGATGTGTGTGTGGACATGGGTGGGTGTGTTTCGAGGTGGAAGGGAGGGTGGTCATGTGTGTGCATGCATGGTTGTGTGTGTGTGGACATGGGTGGGGTGAGTTTGGGGGGTGGGGGGAGGGCGGTCATGTGTGTGCGTGCATGGTTGTGTGTGTGCGTGCATGTGTGCGTGTGTGCGGACATGGGTGGGTGAGTTTGGGGGGTGGGTGAGTTTGTGGGGTGGGGGAGAGGGTGGTCATGTGTGTGTGTGTGTGTGTGTGTGTGTGTGTGTGTGTGTGTGCATGGGTTTGAGTAGGTGGGCATGCGTGTGTGTGGGTGTGGGTGTGGGTGTGGGTGTGGTGTGAGCACAGGTGGGTGAGTTTGGGGAATGGGAAGGGGGAGTTCTTAAGTGTGTGTATTGTAAGAAATGAAATGATAAATAACAAAAACATAAATTGAAAACACAAAGTACTCTATTTGTTTGTGCACGTGTGTGTATGTGGATGTGTCTACATGTGAGGGGAGAGAGGGGGCGAAAGTGTGTGTGATGTGTGTGGGTATGGGTGTTGTGCATTTGGGGTGAGTGTGGGCATGTGTGCACTTGCATGGGTGTGTGTGTGTGTGTGTAGGTGGGCATGGGTGGGTGAGTGGAGGGGGGAGGGTGTGTGCATGTGTGGGTGTGTGTAGGTTGGGCTCTATGTAAATCCATGTGTGTTAGGGTGTGTGGGGTGGAGGTGTGTGTGTGTGTACCTAGGTGTATGAGGGTAGAACTCCTCCATCAACTACTTGTTTATTTTTTTTGTAAGCAATGAAATGACAAATCACCAAATGATAAGTTGAAAACACAAAGTACTATATTTGTATGTATGGGTCTGTGGTGTGCGTGAGAAGGGGAAGAGATGGGGAGTGAGGGGTGTGGTGTGTATGTGGGTGTGGGCATGGTGTGGGAGCAAGCATGTGTGGGTAAGTTTGGGAAGTGGGGAGGAGGGTGCTCAGGTGTGTGCGTGTGTTGTAGGAAATGAAATGACAGATAACTAAATGATAAATTGGAAACACAAAGTACACTATTTGTGTGTATGGGTGTGGTCTTCATGTGTGGTTGATATGATTGTGCGTGGGTGAGTGTGTCGTGCATGTGGAGTAAGTGTGGGTATGTGCGTGTGTGTGTGTGTGTGGGTGTGGGCATGGTGTGGGAGCAAGCATGTGTGGGTAAGTTTGGGAAGTGGGGAGGAGGGTGCTCAGGTGTGTGTGTGTGTGTGTGTGTGTGTGTGTTGTAGGAAATGAAATGACAAATAACTAAATGATAAATTGGAAACACAAAGTACACTATTTGTGTGTATGGGTGTGGTGTGTATGTGTGGTTGATATGATTGTGTGTGGGTGAGCATGTTGTGCATGTGGAGTAAGTGTAGCAAGCAAGCAAACAAATAGTTTATTCTAAACATACTTCAACAACCACAAACATAATTTAAATGCCAAAGTTTATTACATGTTGCATCTTAAACACATGAAGAAGTTGAAGAACAACACACTACACAAAGTGTAAGTAAAAGTTAATTCCAGAAATCACACAAAATGAATTCCAAAGTTAGTTGAAATAAAAACACTACACACAAAGGTAATGACAAAATTGTCTTTTAAACATATGGACTTCGTTCAAAATAAGACAAAGTTTAGACATACAGCATATAAAGTGAACATCAATGACAGTTCAAAAGCACATAAGTAGATATAAAATTAACTTTCAAGCATATAAAGACAATTCATATAAAATAAATTTCAAAGTTCAACATATTTTCCATAAATAAAAACTGAATGTATGCCATAATTCAACCACACATGAAATAAACACTTTATCCAAACATACCAAATATAAACATGTTTCACAAAAAATACTTCAATTATATACCATGTAATATCAAAAGAGTTTAAAATCTAGAAAGGTAAAGAAACAATTCAGGAGCAAATGTAGCGCAGTAAAGGACATGGCGACCGTTGCAAGCTTCCGCAAATACACTAACGGTTTCCATGAGGAGAAAAGATACCAGAGATGGAAGGGAAAATGGCCCTCAGAAAGGAAGAAGGAAACAGACCAAAGAAGTCGATGGCCTCACATCCGGGAGAAGAATTGGAATGCAGACCGTGACAAGCAGGGAATCTCCCAAGTAAGTCACTCTCGTCAATACATCAGAACTCAACCGTTCCAACATAATAAAATAGAGTTCCATCTGCATAGGGGATCCCATAATAAAAATGGGTCTTTTTTTAAGTTTTCAAAAAATGGGTTCAACCCTGCATCAGGGAGAGACAATACTCTGAATCCCAACTTAATACCCATATTCCCAACATCTTCAAGGGGCATTCCGATCAATCCTCCTCTACCAAAAAAAGCTTGGACGGACACTTATTGGAAGATTCATAGAAGAAGACTTGCCCTATTAGGGAACCTGAACCAGAATCCCTAGAGTTGGGGAACTTCTAAAAAATGGTTTCAGATTTGGAGACCAATCCACAAGGAAGATAACCGAAAGGCATTCAACGAAGCTCCATTGGACCAGGATGGGGAAGGCAATAAGGTAGATTCTTTACATATTGCAATGGAGAAGCCAGTATCAATAAGGGACCAAACTCTTTCGATCACCTTTCCGGAGGAAATGCTAGCTGAGAGGAAGACATACCTCTTCAAATCACAATCATTTGCAAATTCTAGGAAATCAACATGGAATATGGTGTATTCCACAGTTGGGTATCTACAAACTGGTCGAATTCTATCCAGATTTACTCTTTAGATAATGAACTAGGATATTTTCTGGTCATTTTTGAGGATAAATCATCTCGAGACAAGGTTTTCCGAAACAAAAAATGGTTCTACAAATCGCAGGGTCTACATATGCAATACTGGATGCCCAACTTCAACAACAAGGATAATGTCATCAGGTTCATACCCAAGTGGATCACACTACAAAACTTACCTATGGAATACAGAGGAAAAGAGATCATTCATATCCTGGCTAATAAAATAGGAATTTCTCTCGACCATCACATAGACTGCTCTTCTACTTCTGTGAAGATATGTTTGCTTGCAAGTCTAGAACGGGAATTCCCTGCTTCAATTAAAATTATTTCAAAACAAGGCAATTGGATTCAACTCATTACCCAAGGGGTTGAGAATCTTCCCATATCTGAGAAAAGACACTAGGAGATGGAGGTGGATAAAATAATCAAGGAGCTCCATTCAGGTTTGGCAAGAGATCAAGAAGCTTATACCAATCTCTCATTTTCTCATCAAGAAATGGAGATGGCCGGAGACTTACATTCAGAAGTTACAAAAGTTTCAGAATAGTCGCAGAACCACAATGTTCGAGGAGGCCATTCAAGCTGGGAAGAGTCAACGGTCTTGGAGTCTTTTATCTTAGTGTTAGGTTGGGTCATGCACAGGTTTGTAAAACAACCCCATCAACATGGTCTTGCAATAACTTACCCAGACAAGGCTTCCAATAGTTGCCAAGATACTCTATCGTTCAAGAGTCTTCAGGACCCAGCGCTGCCTCATATTTCTCCCTTGATTCTAGGTTTCCGATGTTTTCCCGAAGCATCTTCACTTTTTCGCTTGCATAAGACCATTTTCTTAAAGCCTTTCAGGTTCAATCCTTTAACTTTACAGCAAATCATTCTTCAATGGGTATCGGAAGTCCAATTGGATTTGATAGAGGAAATAGCAGATCAAGTAATGAGCGAGGAGGAATCTTCAGATCGACCCCTACAGCCAATGGAGATGCTATTGGAGAAGCCGGCATCCTCAATTGATTTGGAAAAGGAAAACTTAAATGCAGAAGAAGCAACACAAGAAGATGACATTCTTAAGATTAAGTTATGTGACCTCAAAGCCTCAACCAAAACAAAAAGTCCGGCCACAACATCTTCTTCACCAACCTTTCAAGGGGTTAACCTTCAAACTCCTGATTCACCGTCTTCTTCTTACTCGGGACGGAGAACATCTTACAGACTGAGACTCAAAGAACAAAAAGAGATGACTAAGTTGCTAGCCCCTCAATTGGAGAAAACCTCATCCACATTTAGAGTCAAAGGAGGGTTAATTAATCTCAAACCATTAGAAGCAAATATGGATCACCTCAGAATTAATAATCTACAATCGGATAGAGGCGTACTTTCTCAAGAGTATGAGGAAACACAGATCTCCCCAAAACTTCAGGCAGTTTATGATCTTTTTGGTGATACAACATTAGAACAACCAACCGGGGATACTCAGAAGTTAGCATATGTGGAAAGGCTTCTAGATGAGGATTTTATTGAGGATGAAGAAAGACTAATAGACATCTCAGTGCTCACTCAAGAAGAATCAAAGGAGGATCACCGACAAGATTTTTCACCAAAACGCAACAACCTAGGACTAGTGCAATCTATTCTAGATTGTCACATGGATTGTGGAAAGATCAAAAAGCAGGGGAGAGGAAGGAAATCTAATGCATCACTCAGGAAGGAAGTTGGTGAGGAATCAGATCAAACCAAAATAACATCATACATTAATGTGGGGAAGGGGAAGTTCCTTCCCAAGTTGCAAAGAGAATCATCTCCTGGAATGTTAGGGGCCTCAATGCCCCTAACAAACAGCGTTTGGTCAAACAATGTATCATAACATCTAAAGAAAAATTAGTTCTACTACAGGAAACAAAGATGGATAAAGAGCAATTGGAAATCTTCGCCAAGAATTTAGGAGATTGGAAGGTTCATAGTGTAGATGCAATAGGATCCTCAGGTGGCTTATCGGTTCTATGGAATCCCAGGTTTTCTTCTTTCATTCCAATGGATCATGGACCAAATTGGATAGCTGGGAACCTAATTAGCACCAAATCCAATTTAAATATTCATACAGTGAATGTGTATGGCCCCATCTCACACAAGAAGAAGGCATAATTATGGACAAAAATCTCTAATTGCTTTGCTCAATGGCCAGAGGACAACTTTATAGTGGGGGGTGATTTCAATGCTATAGTTCATGCATCAAATAATTAGGTGGATCTCTAAGAACCTCTCAGTCACAGAATGATTTCAGGGATTGGTTACAAAAAGAGTCTTATGGAGGTGGAGCTGCAAAATGGCTCCTTCACATGGTCTAACCGAAGAATGGGCATATGCAACATCTCAGAAAAACTGGATCGTTTTCTATTTAAAGGAGACCTTATAGAATTCCCTTTTGACTTAAAAGCCTCTATCACTCCAATTTCAGGATCTGATCACTTCCCTATTCAGCTTAACATTCTCGAGGCCAACAGACCCTTGGGATGTCCTTTTAAATTTGAAAATATGTGGCTTAAAGAGGAGAATTTCTTGGAGCTCATAGATGAATGGTGGAAGGATTTCAAAGTTGAAGGTTCTAAGTTATTCTGCTTTGTCTCCAAACTGAAATACATCAAACAAAACCTTCTCATATGGAATAGAACTCATTTTAACGACATCTTTGCATCAAAATTGGAGATTGAACAAAAATTGGAGAATCTGAATCTAAAAATAATGCAATCAGGATTGGACCATGACAGTTACTTAGAAGAAAAATCTCTCTTAAGGGATTGGGAAGATATCCTAGCTAAAGAAGAAATATACTGGAAACAAAAATCTAGAGAGTCTTGGCTAGCTGAAGGAGACAAGAATACAAAATTTTTTCACTCAAGTACAAAACAGAGGAGAGGCATTAATAGGATTTCTCAACTCAAGGATGTTGTTGGCTCTATATTGGAGGATCAGAAGGAGATCATCAAAGAAATCACCAGATATCACTCTCAGCTTCTCAATTGTTCTATCTCATCTCCCTTGAGGATTCAACAAGGGTTATTGGAAAACATCCCAAATATCATTACTGATGCAGATAATCAGATGCTATCCAGACCCTTTCAGGAAGAAGAAAGCTGGCATACTATATCCCAAATGGCTCCAGACAAAGCTCCAGGACCGGATGGCTTTCCTCCAAGCTTTTTCCTTCATTGCTGGAGCATTTTGGGCAAAGACCTCACTGATGCTTTGGAGGCTGCAAGAGCTTCAGGTAGATTTCTAACTGAAATCAACAATACTTTCATAGTGTTAATACCTAAAAAAGAACAAGTCATTAATTTGGATGAATTCAAACCAATTGCTCTCTGTAACACAATTTACAAAATTCTCTCTAAAGCTCTAGCAAATAGACTAAAAAAGGTCTTAGTTAAACTAATTGGGGAGGAACAGACCGGTTTTGTCCCGGGTAGATCAATTCTAGATGGGATAATCATAGCCCAAGAAGTGATACATTCTATCCAGCATAATAAGCAATCTAGCATGATTATAAAATTGGATATCAAGAAAGCCTATGACAAGGTCAATTGGAGATTCTTGATTAAATGTATGGAACGATTTGGGTTTTCTAAAGCATGGATCAATTTGATATTTTATTGTATTTCAACTCCTAAATTCTCTGTCTTGGTGAATGGATCGCCACAAAGCTTCTTTGAAGGCTCTAATGGCATCAGACAAGGAGATCCATTATCCCCATTTTTATACATAATTATGGCTGAGGCATTAGGGAGAAGTATGATCAGTATGCAGGATCAAAACCTAATCAATGGCATTACAATATCCTCATCCATTCGACTAGTTACTCATCAACAATTTGCAGATGACATTATTCTCATGGGTTAGGGGAGTATCCAGGAAGCTAAGTAGATTTCCAAGATACTAGATCACTATGGACAAGCTTCAGGGCAACTAGTCAATAAAGAGAAATCAGTGGTCTTCTTATTCCACACAAAAAAGAAAATCCAACAGAAAATTGTAAAAATTCTGGAATGTAAATTAGGCTCTCTCCCATGTCCATACCTGGGCATCCCGATTGAAAAATCCCTCAGAACATCATTAATTTGGAAACCTCTCAATGAAAAGATGGACAGGAAGATGGATAATTGGAAAACCAAATGGCTATCTTGGGCTGGGAGATTAGTCATGATCAAAGCAACATTATCAGCAATACCAATATACCTAATGTCTTGCCTTTCACTTACCATAGAGGGATATATGGATATGGTGAAGAAACTTAGGAAAATCTTTTGGCAGGGTACAGATACTAAGAGGAAATTTGCATTAATCTCATGGGATAAAATATGTAAACTATAATCTTCTGGTGGCACTGGCATGAAAAATCAATTATGGCAGAACCAAGCTCTAGGTGCAAAGCTTTATTGGAAAATAGTGAATAATCAGGATTTCAAATGGATTAGAATTCTCAGAGCTAAATATTTAGGCAACTTTAATAAGGAAGATATAGTCAGAATTAAAGAGTTCCCAAAAGGCTCGAGAATATGGAACTTCATAGCTAAGTCAAGACATATTATTGACAATAACATATCTTGGAATATCAAAGATGGAAAGGAAGCGAGATTCTGGGAAGACTCTTGGGATGGACATCCAATCATCAATTCACAGTTAGGCCCTAATCAGATCAGTCATATTTGTACTTCATCCTGGAGACCATATCTCAGTGACTATATCATCCCTTCGTCCTCTGTTGCTATAGATGGTTCTTGGGAGTGGAAAGACTTCTCATCACTTCAATTAGATACAAGAGAGGTAGATAAGCTCAAAAAATTGATCAAAGATAGGCCCTTTCTTCTCAAACAAGGAAAAGATGAAATCATTTGGAATGGGGCAAAATCAGGATCCTACAGTGTCAAAGAGGGTTACAATCTAATAGCCAAATCATCCACATCCAAAATAGTAGAGATCCCAACACAATTATGTTGGAACAAGGTTGGACTCCCAAAAGCCGGGTTATTTATGTGGGCAGCATCCCAGGGTAGAATTTTAACTGCAGATAAATTTATTAAGATGGGATATCAGGGTCCATCCAAATGCATTATGTGTTTTAAGAATGAAGAGGACGTAAATCATCTATTATTATCTTGTCCCTTTGCTAAAGATTGCTGGTACTAGCTTTATTCAAGATTAGGATGGTCATCAGCCGCCCCAAATAATTTACTCCAGCTTTTGATATCATGGCCACAAATCTTGGGAGGAAGTTTATTCAGTAATCTATGGATGATCTCTCCATCAATTCTGATTTGGGAGATTTGGAAAGAAAGGAATAGAAGATTATTCCAGGATAAATTTTTGAAATTTGAAACTATAATTAACAAATTGGAGGCAGCCATAGTTGAGGTAATGAATTCTCGGATCCAAACTCAATTAGCACAACACAAATTATTTACTAGTTGGGATGATCAGATGTCAAAAAATTGGTTTGGGTTAAAAACTCCAATCACCATAAGCAGAGGATATAGAAAAAATCAAGAACTAAGGAAGACATGTGTCTGAAAACCCCCTCCAATTGGATGGTACAAATTAAATTTTGATGGAGCTTCTAAAGGTAACCCAAGCCCCTCAGGAGCGGGATGCATCATACGCTCTACAACTGGGAATGTGATTGCCAAACAAGCCATACCATTACCCAAAGATACCAACAATATGGCAGAATTTAAAGCACTATTGTCTGGACTGATACTAGCTCGAGAAGTAAGGATCTTAAAGCTTGAAATTGAGGGAGACTCGCTGATTACCATCAATGCAATCAAAGTCAGATCAACCCCAAATTGGTATCTTATGGCAATTTTAGAGGTAATCTTACAGTTAATGGATAATTTTGAATCGAAAACCTTTAACCATACTTTCAGAGAAGGAAACACTGAAGCGGATGAGCTGGCTGACCTGGCAGCTAGAGGAACAAATTTGAAAATTCTATCCGAGGTCAGCAGAGTTTCAACGGAGCTCATTGAATCTAACCACTAAATCAAAATGGTCAAATCAGGTCCTGATATATTTTTTTGCCTCAGAAGTTGACAAAACGGCTCCTTGTGGTGATAAGACGGACATCTTCTCTCATAGCGCATAGCGCGTGTAGGAGTTTAGAACATTAATTGAGGAGTCGGATTAGGACAAGAGGAGCAGATACCTATTGTACATCGAAGAGTGACGGCGCTCGGACATGAGTTATCTTCTAGCGTCGAAAACCTTGGTTGTTTTCAGTCGTTCGCCTCTGCGCAATTAAATCTCTGACACCAGCATTTCCTATGTGCACTGTTGCGATTGTGTGGGGCCCAATTCTTTATCATGTTAGTCATCGCTAGGTCAGGGAATGAAGAAAGTCTATCCAACGAATGGGAGTTTGCCTTTATTGCTAAAGCTCAAGGGTGGGACTTGGTTTCCGGATAAGTCAGAGGGTCTTCACATGTCAGAGCATCAACGATGATCGCTAAAGCGCAAGGGATTTGTCAGAGCTATGTGAAATCACGTTGGCCGTTGATTCTTCTTTGCGGTGTAGGGTTTCAAACTGTGGGTCAATGGTGACATGTATGCATAAATGGCGCCCCCCTATTGGCCGAAGGAAATAAAGAGGTGGAGTGTTGTCAGCGGGGCTTGTGTTAGAGATTTTGATCGACGATTGGCGTGTGATCACATGGAATATTCTCTCCCCATGCGATCATGCGCCCACCGTCCGATTAGATGTCGTTGGTTTGTCTGCAATGGGACCACGCGATGATTCACCGTTGAGGTGTTAGGTTGGGATTGGCTGAGCTGGTAAGGGAATGTCATGCCCACCGTCCGATAAGGAAAATATGAGGTGGAGTGTTGTCAGCGAGGTTGGGGTTAGAGATTTTGATCAACAGTCGGCATGTGATCACATGAAATACTCTCTCCCCATGCGATCATGTGCCCACCGTCCGATTAGATGTCGCTGGTTTGTCTGCAATGGGACCACGTGAGGATTCACCGTCAAGGTGTCAGGTTGGGATTGGCTAAGCTGGTAAGGGAATGTTGACACATTGGGGGGCCCAAACTTTTTAGTGGGGTCACAACATGGATGATCTGACGGTGGGTGCATGTTCTGATTGAGTCTTGGAGGTATACGCGAAGATGCGACGACCGTCGATCTTCCGGATGCAGGCCCAGTCAAAGTTCTCACTAGTTCGCGGATAAAGTGGGCACTAAGGTTTGTGGTGAGGGATGGAGGCTTGTCGCATGTTCTCATGAGCCAATTTTGAGTTATGCGATCATGCGACAAGCCCTTTGTGGTAACTTTATGTGGCGGCAGTTAACGGTGGTAAAGGGCTACGGTGTGTCACATGTTCGCATAGCCCTTTTCCTGGCTATGCGATCATGCGACAAGTGTTGAAAGATGTTGTTGCAGAATTAAAGGTGGGTCCATGAGTCAGGTCTTGCCGATGTGTCCCTTTCTAATTGACCAGCAAGCGCTGAGATGGATATGCATTGTGGGTCTCATAGCCAAGGGCAGGTAACGGTGGTGAAGGTTTATGGGGTGTTGCATGTTCGCATAAGCCATTTTCAAACTATGCGATCATGCGACAACCATTAAGGGAATGTCGGCGTTGCGGAGTTAAAGTTGCCAAGCCCACAAAACATGATGATCTAACGATGGGGATATAAAGTAGATCTCAGTTCAGATAATGACCGTTGCATTTCAAGTTCAAATTTGCAAAGGAGTTTCGCGTTAGGAAGTACTAGAATTGATGGCTTTAGTAGCGGTTTTCAACTGGTTTGGTGGCGCAGTTTTTGCCGACTGATCCGAGGGGCTCAGTGACCGTTCACAGTGATGTTTTGTACTTGGTGGAGTAGGTTGTTGAGCTCAAGAAGCTTTTTTCATGTGGTGATTTGTACTGGCTCCCATGGCTATCCCTGTCTGCTCTATTTGTTGGCATTCCCTAACTGCGCAAGTCCGACCAGTTGGTGGGCCCGAGTCTTCAAGGGCTTTAAAATGATTAGTTGTCGCATGATCGCATGTCAGAAATTTCTGACATGCGACCATGCGACCGATTACTTCTTGTGCTGGGCCCGTTGGAGGGGAGGGCAGTGGTCCCGCTGGCGGTTATGTGGCATCCTGTGGTTGGCTATCGCATGATCGCATGTCAGAGTTTTTTGACATGCGATCATGCTACTGGTTGACACCTGTTCCTCAGCCCGATGGTAGGTGGTGATGTGGCATTTTTTGATTGGTCAAGGTGGCGACGACATGGAAGTTATCGATGAGGCCGTTATCAGAGGGGTTTGCGAGTTGGCCAATGTGTGTCAAGATTTACGGCTGGCGTATGATCTCAAGGAATATCCTTCCCCCTTGAGATCATATGTCGATCGTCCGATTAAAGGGGTTTGTTTTTAGTGGGTCCAATGTGCTATGGAGATGCTGGTGTGCATGATTTTCATTGGTCAAGGAGCGGTATTGTGGAAAGTTGTCAGCAGAGCTGAGGTTGTAACACGTTTGATGTGGCGCCAGTTGTTCGATCTCGCTGACATGGTGGTTCCTGGTTGGAAGTTGACGGTGGCAAGTACTGACGGTTTGTCGCATGTTCGCGTGAGCCAGTTTCATGCTATGCGATCATGCGACAAACCCTGTGTGTTAGTGGTGGCGGTTATTCAGAAAGGTAGAAGGGTGACGTGGAGGTGTGTCGCATGTTCGCATAGCCCATTTCCTGGATATGCGATCATGCGACAATTGTTGAATGTCGCTGTTGCGGAGTTAAGGCAGGTCCACGGTGCCAGTGCTGTCGTGTTGCTCGATTCTGGTTGGCTGTTGACTGGTGATGTGGCCGGAGACTTTTGAGTGGGTTGTGATCGCAGTTGCGCGACTAAAGATAAAGGTTAAGTCACGAAGCCCGGGAAAAATAAGAGGGTCTACGGTCGGGACTTAAAGTTGGTCTCAGTTTGAATATGGGTCGTCGATTCCCTACAAGTGCCAATATATGACCGTTGTTTTTCAATTCTAAATTTGCAGATGGTTTTTGCGACAGGAAGTACCAAAATTGAGGGTTTTAGAAGTAAATATCAGTATCAGCCGATTACTGTTGCTGAAAGTTGAAATGATTTCATTTTGAACATTAGGCCCTGCAACAGTGGGCTTGAATTGATGATAGATACTTTGTCAATTTATGTTTGTATTTACATATATAAAAATCTCGGCTTCGGCCCTTCATCGATCAAAAAAAATAAAAAAACAACATAAATAAAAATTGAACGTATGTCATAGTTCAACCACACATGAAATAAACGCTTTATCCAAACATACCAACTATAAAGATGTTTCACAAAAAATACTTCAAATATAAGTCTACCATAAAAAACCAAACGTACACACACACATGCATAAATCAAAATTAAAGCGCATTTCACATATGGTTTGCTTGTTTCACACTTATTTTGTTCAAACTCAAATTTCAAACATACATAATAATTTAAAGGTAAAGTTTAAATAGACACTTCACAAAGTGAATGTGAAAAAAGTTCAAAGACCATCTATGCAACATAATTTCACTTCAAACACATCTTGTTCAAATAGACACTTCACATACATCTCATTTAAAAAAAAATTAAAAATCAACACAGAAACACCAGGCTGAAAAAATGGCCATGTTAATGACCATTCCCTACAGCCTTGAGGAGAGGACTAATTCAGCACCTCCCCAATAATTTTTTTTATTAAACAACAAATTCTATTTACATATTGGTTTACAAATAAGTTAACTGATTTCAACAAATGATTCAAAAGTGTGACAAAATAATTAAAATTTACTTTGTATTGACTCCAATAACAATTGAGAAATTCTATCACTCTGTATTATAGATTTTACTCTAATCAAAGAATGCCAATTCCTTCTAAATGTTACTTTAGATATCACTCTGCACTCTAGATGTTACTCTGCCCTCTAGAAATTATTCAATGTTGAACACTTCATCAATTTGTAGCTGCTCTCCTGAAAGCATAAAGAAAATTTATTGGGTTATATGATCTAACTTAAACAATTAGTCAATTTTACTACAGTTGCAAATGAGCAGTAACTTCCCAAGTACCAAATAAGTTAACATCTTGTATTATAAATAAGAGAAAAAAACTCTAACAAAGATAGCCATAAATTGAAACTAATTGTTTATTGTTAGTTCAGAAAACAAATTGAGTTACATTTTCTTCCAAAATGGTTCTAAAAGCACAGTGCACAAAATTTAAACAGTGTACTTAAATCACAGAGAGAAATGTAATATTGGGACAAAGATTCAGAAGAATTATAAATTGTATAACCAAATTATTCTACAGCCTGTATTTCAGTGGAAAATGTCAGGATGAGTGAGGATGGTTTGCAGGGTGTCTATAAACCATTTGGAAGATGATGACATCCAGTTTATGGGAAGGAGATTTTAATTCCAATGGAAAATGTCAGAACAAGTGAGGACGGTTTGCAGGGTCAGAAGAATGCAATGTCTATAATGAATGATAGGGATGATCAGAAGAGCATGATAAGTAGTTCTGGTGAAATGGAATTGGAATCACTGTGTTGGGTAATTGTTGTATAGGTTATGTTAGGCGGAGAAGAATTCTGGTTCTGGACAAGAACAGCTTGGGTTTGGAAAGGAGAATGACAGTATTCACAGAATGGGTTCAAAGAATAATTTGGTTATACAATTTATAATACAGGCTGTAGAATGACATTTTCCACTGAAATACAGGCTGTAGAATAATTTGGTTATACAATTTATAATTCTTCTGAATCTTTGTCCCAATATTACATTTCTCTCTGTGATTTAAATTTTGTGCACTGTGCTTTTAGAACCATTTTGGAAGAACAGCTTGGGTTTGGAAAGGAGAATGACAGTATTCACAGAATGGGTTCAAAAAAGTGTTGGACAATCAGAGGGAATGGTTTTGATGCCCTCCTTGAGAAGTTGGACCACCAAACTAGATGCCCTTCTGGAGATGTTGCAATGCTTCTGTAGAATAGATTTGTAGGTGGAATACCCTCAGGAAACCAGAATCCAAGGGATGCAATTGTTTGGTTAAGGACTCCAAATGTGCTGCCAGAGGAAATAACATTTGTGGCAGGGAAATGTAGTTGTGGGATAGGATTGAATTAGGAAAGTCATCGAAGATTTCTGCCAAACTTAATTAACTTCTATCAAACATAAATTTAATATTAAAAAAATAATGAAATGGTAGTCTAGATCCTAAATTGCAGATCATCACTACAGAGTGAAGAGATGAGCTAGAAGGTCTCAAATGCGAACACATCCTTTTTTTTCTCTGCTGGCATCGAAGTAAGATTACATTCTCATTTTTCTCAAGAGTTGCTTTGGAGGCCAGTCAGAATGATTTCCTCAATGCTTGTCAAAAGTTGTATCAAAAATAGCAACAAGTGATAGAAAACAGAGAAGAAAATCTGAGTTGGATACCATTTTTTACTGTAAATTTATATTCCCATTCATCTATATTTATAATCTTTTATATGATAACTTGAAATGCAGAAAAGGGTTTTCATATATTTGCTTTTCCCAGTGTAAATACAAGTGAAAAGATGCTATAATTTACATTCTGGGTTTATTTTTATTCTAAAGACAACTACATTTTGACAAGTCAATAACACTACATTTTCACGGACCCAAAAACCTTTGATTCAGAAAAAGGAGTTCTGTAAGCTTCCTCGTAGTTTACCTACATGGCACAGATTGGATTCATTGCATGGGTCTCTTAAAATGCATCCACCACTCCATCAAAATCCCAAAATGGAGGTTTATTTGACAAACAAACCTACTGTAAACTCTACCTTTTCCTTGATCTTAGGAGCTTTACTATCAATAGCAGAACCTGCAAAGGTATGGTGATGTACGTTGCCTTCATATCTTCACAACTATTCTCACCATTTGTGTCAATTCAAAATCTTCCAATTCAGGTGCACAAGAATCATTGTACTAAACCCTTATGGGCCTTCATCCTGATAAGGCACTTTAAAATGACCTAGACATGTTTTCTTCATTACTTTAATGGGCAGTGAAGATGAGAGGAAGCCTAATATTGTTTGTTTCTTGAGCCTTATTTCACTTCATGTCACTTGATCTCAATAAGATCCACTTTGTCATTGCTCTTTTTCCATAGATAAAAAAAATCACTGTACTAAAAGGCGACAGGATGGGATGAGATCTCAAGAACACTAAACCCTACAGAGGTGTTCTTGATGGGCAGGATGTTTTACTTCATAAAAATATATGATCCTACATGCTGTTGCAACATCAATAGAAATTCACTAAACATGGATTGGGACAAAATTGGTTCTAAATGGAGTGCAGGAGTGTTTGCGAATTAGCTGGTGCAGATGCAGCCATCATTGAGAGTTAGATTAAAGCAAATGCAGAGGCACATTCAAGCCTTAATGTAAATCATTCTAATATGGCAGCTATGCTAAACTAATCTCCTGATCGCATACATTTTGGGTTTAGCAACTTGATGCAAAACTAAATGATTACAAAAACAATTTGGACATGGGTATTTGATACATACCTGACAATATTAATTGAAGCTCCCAATCGTCTTTTCTTGCATTTATCCCATTGATCCCCTGAAAAATTCATCCAATCTCCCTGAAATAACAATATCTTTAAAGAATCGGTCCAATATCTTTAAACCCTACAAGATACCCAAAACCCTACAGCTATGAGATTGTCAGCATCCAATCTCACCTATAACAGGCCCAATCGTCATCCAGAGTTAACAGTTAACATTGCCCATTCCTCCTTTGCACAGAAGGCAATGCTTCTGGACGTTCGTGCCATGGCATTTGCCGAATTCCCATCCCCCAATTACAATATCCCAACCGCACAAGCAAATTAAGATTAAAACAGTTTTTGAAGTACTATTGTTTGATACAAATCAGGCATGGCAAAATAGCAATGTTGAATATCTGAAAATTTATCAGAAAACAGAAAGAAATTTGAATTTTACCTAGGCTCTTGAATAGGCTCGGCCCAAAATAATTCGCACGCTGTACTTTATCCTTTATCACCCAATGAGATTCCTCTGCAATCCAAAATCAATAGTTAGCATAACACAACAAAAGCAAACCCACATTTGACAAAGAAAAAATGGGAAAATCATTCAGAAAATTCAGCCTAGCATTCAATCTCATCGATCGCCAAAAATTCACACTAGCAATCAATCTCATCGAATTGAGTCTGCAAACTGTCTAAATCAACGCCCATATATATAATAGGTGATGGAGTTGTTTTTTCTTCAACGGTTAAATTGTTTTGTTTTTCTTTAACTGTTTTTTTTTATTTCAACCGTAGAATTATTTTTTTTCCTTCAACGGTAGAATTGATTTTTTCGTTCAACGGTAGGATTGTTTTTTTTCTCAATTGTAGAACATTTCTAAATCAAGACATGGGAATTGAGTAGACTGGTCACTGGACTCTGCATCTAACATTGGAATTCAATGGATGGAAACAACCTGCTAATCAATGCCCATGAATGGAGCAATATAATGCTTTTTCAAGCCTAATTTTGGATGATAAAATAACAAAGCACAATTTCCTTTGAAAAAGTTATTCACACACTTTTTAAATTTGCAAAATAAAGTAAAAAGTAGTCAATAAATAGGATATTTTTTATAACAAGTGAAATTGTGATATTATTAGCAAGATTCAACTCTGTAGTTTTTGAGTCAAACTTATAAACTTCTAATCTTAAATAAATTATTTACATCATATTTTAGAATAAATGTTAATTTTAAGAAAATTAATTAAGAATAAAAAGCGATCAACGAAACTTAAAGTTTTTACATTTACATTAAAACTAAATTCTATGTTGCCTTATTTTGCTTTGATGGATTATGAGTTGCAAGTTACCAAATTGAAGGATGATGTTTTATCTCTTTTCATAGTGGACCATAGGATTTTAGATGTGATTGTAACTTCTTTCCTAGAGATTGTGAGGGTTTCAGAGGTGTTTGATGCTTCTTCTCGAGAGATTGTGTGGGGCTTAGGAGTTTGATGTTTTTTTTTATTCTCTTAATGTTGTCCAAAGGAATTCAGAGGTTATCTTCAAGTTGAAGGATTGTGGTATAGATATCGTTTATTCTTTGGAGCATGGTGAGAAGGATGAGAGTCTTATTACGCTTTTTGTTGTTTCTTTTGTCACTGTAAATTCTGACATGGGTGGTGTTGGTACTCAAAATGCAGTTTTGAGGTACCATGTAAAACATTTGCTAAAGTGCTCCTTTTGGTCCAAAATGCACATGTGAGAAGGATGTTTCTGGGTCCTATCATGAGTGGAGAGTGATTTGACACCTTTCATATATCTCGTTGAGTCATTTTGAGCCTTTAGTTCGGGTATTAAAATGGGTTTGCATCATTTCGTTTCTAGGAGGTCCTGAATACAGAATTTGCCTAAGTGTAAAAATCACCAAGAAAGGTCACTTTGAGGTTGAATAAAATGCACACTGGAGAGCGTCATGAAAATCCGAGCATGGGATCTTGTTCCACATGTTCCATATTACTTATGTTTCCGATTTCAGGTCCTTGTGATAAGTTTTGACCTTGTTTATTCATCCCCTTCCAGAGGTGTTTTCTAGAATCTACATTTTCACCTTTTCACAGTTTTGTCGGGAGCCCTGTTCGTGATCTTATAATTTGCACTTGATGGATTGGTAGGGAGATTTTAATCATTTTCTTGCATTATAGACAAGTTTTACTTTATCCCTGTCAGTTTGCAGCTCATGACGAATCCATTGGATGAGTTTCCCAATGCGATTCCATTTGCAGTTTCTATTGTTTGCAAAGAGTGTGAAGTGCATCAGTTTGTCGGAGGTCAACTTTGCTCATTTATAACTTTTGACCAGTCAAACTTATCAATGAAATTCTTGTTGGTCTGCATTGCAAAGTTGACATATTACTTCCAGTTCAGATTTGAGCTTTCTGCCGATCCATTTGATATCTTTTTGAAGGCATTTCCAAAATGAACTTTCCATTGTTTTCTATGTTCTGAGTCTATCTTTGCAAGTACTAGTTTTCACAGGGCTATATCTTTTGCCCAGTCTACTCCCAGATCAGGATGATGTTTGAATCGTGATGTTTGCATCTCAGTGTACTTATGTGCCAGTTTGTGGCTTCCCAGGGATTCGTTTGGTATTTTTGCCAGGGTGATTTCAAATGCAGTTTATTACTTTTAACAGTGATTTACAGAGAACAGAATTAAGGGTCCGACTTCAAGGATTAATATCTTTTGACTCGGGTACAGTCATGATATGCCATTTTGGGGAATGACAGTTTATAGATCAGAGAATATGCCTGTCAGAGGGCAGGGTCCGATCAGGTCACTGTGTCAATTTTTGAAGCCAATTTCTGGGCCTATTTGCATGATTTTGGTGCTTTTGCAAAACAAGGTTTTTGATCTTTTTGGCGATCTCGGTTTGTTCGTTCTTCGATTTTGGGACGTCTTGAGGATGTCTGGAGTAGTTTCTGGTCCAGGTGTTCGAATTCAAAAAAAATTTAGCCGGGCCCATCTTGGACCCGACTTTGCTTACAAAATGGTCACCCTTTCAAAATAGCATGTGCTTTTTGAGGCCAGTGCAACAAGGTTGTGTTAGTGGATGCTCTTGTAGGAGTATAAGGAAGTGATTTATGTGTTTGCAAATTTCAATACCTTGTGGTCACATTTCATCATGTGACTACTTTTCAGGTCTACTTGGAAATATTAGTGTTCTTGGGTCATGTGGCAGCTTGTTGGATCTGGATTTCTGTATAAACTACCTCTAATATAGAGCTGATTGAAACATCATCATCGTCTCAACTTAGTTGGAAAAATAGCTTGGGCTGAGGATATTAAATTATAGTAGATAATCAGGTTTGACCAAAAAATAATTGGGAGACAAATTTCATCGAGGCCAATAGTAGCTTTCTCTAAGTTCACACCATACAAAGAGCCAACGGTGTACTGACTTGGCTGTGACATATTTCTAACTTGCTTACAATGAGCCAAAAGGCATTTTTTACTACATGAGAAGTCACTTATGATGCTTTAAAAGGATATAAAAATGTCTCTGATGCACAAAAAAATTCAACATGAGGATATTAAATTTGTTGTTTACACCTACTAACCAAAGATGAAACCTAATCCTTTCTCCAAATGTCCAAAAACATCATACGGACATCTTAGACTACCGGAATTGAATCCTAAGTCAAGATGCTTGTTAATCATGTTCGACAATTGTTTCTAAATGCACCTTTGAAGAAACATTCTCCTACACAACTAATGGTGCACTCTTCCAAATATCTTACCAGTTTGTTGTGCAAGATTCTTGTGTGTTTAGAAAAACAACTGCGCTGGGTGTCAATTTATGGCAGGTAATGTTAAAGTGGTTGTTCTCATATCAATGCAAATAAATGCCTCGCGTAAACCAAAGGTGAACACCGAGAACAATATGTGTTAGTTGCTCATTGTTTTTAAATACCAGCGCATGAGGAAGTTGATCCCATAATGAAGGAAGGTAGCATATATAGTGCGGTCTGCAAATATAAATGAGGCCTTGCGTATTCATTGGAGAGGGAAACCCGTGTATCAATTGAAGAGATTGCCCATTGCGTAAGGCAATGCTGGGCATTGCAATTAGTTTGGGCGTTGGCATTGAGAGTAGCAAGGCCCACGCATTATCAAAGGGGATTCACACAAAGCAAAGAGGGAGGCAGTCAGCAAATTCAATGGGGGCATTCATCTTCATGTGCTAAATCAAGAATGTTGTGTTTTGAGAGATATGCGTAGGAATGCTGGCTGTAAGCATTTAGAGGTGCAATGAAACTAAATTGAAATGGAGTGATGCAGGTTTCTAAAATGAAGCCCTTCTGAAATACTTTTTTGCCACGACATTTCTAAAAAAACATGGTTACATGAGACGTCTCAAATCCCCTTTTTAGTTTGTCAATGAGCCGCCTACGAACAATGGACCATGGATTCCGCCCGTAATCAGTAAATAAAGCCTGCGCAAGTTGAGATGGCGTGCTTTGCGCAGTGTGGTGCCAGTTTGCAGGAGGATGGGTGCGCAGTCTTAAAGTTGGTATATCCCACATGCAACAGGGAGCGGTATTTTAAGTTGTTTATATACAAAGCCACTTTCAATATATTGTAAATAAGAGCCATGGAGGCTATTGGCGGGTCCCCTTGAGCTGGAGCTCTTTGTGCGGTGGTGGACCCACTAATTTTGAACAAAAGTGCTGAAAGAGGATTTGGACCTTGAGATCCGTGCCACCATCCAATGATGGTCACATGATCTCATGGGCTAGTTTCGGCCCTTGCGATCATGCGCCTGGCCGCCATGTGGCAGCCTGATGAGATGGTGAATGAGGTGGCAGGCTGGCCAATCCGGGCCTGCCACGTGTCAGGTGGGTCCCGCTGCAGGAGGCCAAAAATAATATTTTATTCAAATTCCCTTTCCTTCCCATGCAAATTCAAACTTGAAAAAATTAAAGTTAAAAAACATGTTTTTATATAGTTTTAACTATATAAAAAATTCAAACATTCAAAATTACAGAGCATGGGAGAGCTAAATTAATAGCTGGGGGCTTTATTTTTCGCCCAGATAGCAAGTATTATATACCGCTGGAAAGGTCTCGACACGAGGATTCCATTTTTGGGATCAATTTCAGTGCAGGTCTGACTGGTTTCATGTTATTTGTAGTTGAATGAAATAGGGGGCTAGGAAGATATTTTGAAAATATCTATTTTGTTACATCCGGTGATTCACATTTCAGTTTGAAGACATGACAAGTGCTTTCCAGAGTTGAGAGCAGGTCCCATTTCCAGTTTGAAGGCGAATGACTCATCAAATGAGTAGAGAGGAGGAAGACAAGTGGTGCTTTGTGATGATTTCTGAGTTTTTTCCTTCTTCTTCTTATTTTGCAATTCTTAAGGTAGAGGGTTCTGAATTTTGGTTCTCCAAGGGAGAAATCAAAGCAAGTTCCATTAATGCAAGCTTGGTTCTGAATTTATTGTTTTAGCCTAAGTGTAATGTTAATTTGAGTATACTGAAATAGGTTTTATCAATAAGATATGACTGGAATCTCATTGCAAGTATTCTGATGTCTCTGTGTGTTTTGGAAATTCTTATGAATTGGATTTGTAAGGCAATGTTCAATTTGTCATTTACAAGGTAGACTGTGAGTTTGTCCATAAGTTTCCTTCAAGGAAGGAGTAAATCTAGCTGGATAATCTCTGAGAATTTCAAGAATGTATAGATTTGATGATCATGTGTTTGCAGTGAAAATGATAGTCTATAAGGCAGGGTATTGATTTCAGGTGTTTTTGAATTGATGAAGTTTTGTGGATGTTTTCTCAATTTGACTCCGCACCCTAGGATAAGGCACTGGTTTTACACCAAACTTGCATCCAAATCTTAAATTCAAATCATTTTTCCATTTCTAGTTCAAGAGCATAAATGTTTGTCAATCGCATTGAATAATGCAAGTGCTTTTGGTGATTCCTTGTAGAAGTGAATCAGATAGGTTAACCTGCCTGAGTTTTAAACTCGAAGAGAAGAAGGGTGAATACCCTTGTCACATTTGCCATTTTTCTGCAATGATTGTTTGCTTTTGTTAATATCATGGATTGGCTTTCTAAGCTCTACATCAGTTGCAGCAAAAGACATTAGCAAATCATTGTGAGAACCCCTAATCCACTGCAAGGATTTCATTATGAAGCAGTGATTCTGAAGATAGGTACACTCGCCTAGGTTTGTGGAGCCTGAAGTAGAAGAAGGACTTGGTCCTTATCAATTAGCCTTTTCCCTGTAAGAATCCATAATTGGGAACCTAAGAGTCAAGCTTAATAGCTAAATTGGCGATTCTACATGAAAAAGAGCTAACAGGTGGTTCAGGATTTGACAAATTGCAAATTTAAATCTATGTTCTCAATTCTCTTTCGAATGAATCTAGTGCTTGGTTGATGTGATTTCTTATTGAGAGATTCTATGGTAATTTCCCCAATATTGATGCTAGTAGGAAATAGAATATCCTTGGAGCTTGGAAACCCTAAGGCTTGGTTCAAGTTTCTGCTATGTTGAATGGTTTTTCTTCTTTTTTATCTTTCTTATGAGAAGGATTGTTACATAGGATCCTTCTTGATGACCCATGGATTATGAGTTTGAATGGTCTTAGCCTTCAAAAAATGGTCTCCTAGTTTTAACTTGTGGAAGGAAATATTTAGATTTTCTATTTGGATTTATTTGCCCGAATTTCCCTTAGAACTTTAGAATGAAAATATTTTTAGTATTATTGCCAATTCTTTTGGGCAATATCATGCTAGTGATAAGATTTCTTTATTTATGAAGCTCTTTTTATTTCCTATATTATGTGCTCTTAAGGAGAAAAATCAGGTTTTCCCTACCAATCGCCTTACCGTCTAAATTTGAATAAAAGGGTGTAAAAAATTAAATTTGAAGACTTGCTAGTTATTTTTCAAGCTTGCAATATGGTGGGTCATACCCAAAATTCTAGCTTGTAAAATAAGAAATGACACTTTGTTTGGAAAAAGAAGGATCAAATGTCATTTTATAAGGAGTCCAATGACACAGAGGTTTAGAAAATTGAGTGCTCACTTGAATAGATAATTGTTTAAGGCTATCAAAAGCATGTGGCATTGATTTTATGTCTCCCGGTTGTTCTAAGAAGCTTAGATTAAGGAAGGAGTACTTACTACTGTGAACAAGCAAAATGCTTCAAATCATTTTTTAAAAGCATCTTTATTTTAGGCTAATTTGTTTAATTTAGATTCTTTTTTTTTATGTTCTATTGTTATTCTTTGGTGTTCTACCAGGTTTTATGCCTAATCTTTTTCTTTGTACAAGGGATCAAGGCCCTTTCAAAATTATTGCCTATCTAGTAAAAAATACTATGATGTGTGGACTTGTAATAGGTAACTCATTGCACACTTAATCATTAATTATAATCTTGTTCTGAGGTTTTCTTTCTTTCTTTTGTAAAAATATCATTTTCTCTAGAAATATCGAGATTCAAGATCATGTACTCTTCTTCTCGAAAGGAAGTAACGACCCATAATATAATTCCTCTACTAATCTATTAGCGAAGGTATGTGCAAAAATCAAACTAATAATCTATTTAAAATTAAAAAAAGCATAAAAGCAATATATCATATCACATTTATTTACACATATGAAAATTATTCTTGGAGAAAACCCATACTTTAGAAAAGCTCAATTTATTATTTAGTAATCAATGTGTGAAAAAAAAATGTAGGATCTAAGCCTTTACAAGAGTGTCACCATTAAGAGATCCAAATATTTTTTAGTAGCATTATAATACTTAAAATCTTCACTATTAAGATCTCCATTTCAAGCACCAAACAAATATGAGAGATAATACATAAAATTATGTTCTCATTCCAAATAACAACTTATAATACTTCTAGCCACCACTCTAATATAGAGACTCATGAGATGCCTTGACTAAGTTAGCTATTTGGGTTCACTCTTCTAAGTTCAAAAATTCCTTGTCAATGTTTAATCTATAATAATAGGAACGTATTAATCCCTAGTGTTAGAAAAACAATGTACACACCATGAGAAACTCTAAATTAAAAATAAATCTCAATTCCTTCATCAAAAAATTTATTCTCTTAGGATCCATCCTAAAATACATGATCTCTTAGTTGTCAAATCATTGTGATCATTTGAAAAGTATTTTGTAGAATGTCGTCTTAAAAATATGATACAATATGGCTTCTCTTTAAACTAGTCAAAACTTTATGTATAATCCCTTGATCTTATAAAATCTATCCTACATAATGTTTTAGCAAACATATGTAATATTATTAATACCATCAAATGAGTAACATTATTAATTATTATTATTAGACATTCATTAAATAACTACCTAGTACATAAGGTGGCATCTCTAAGGTGTCTACATTACAATTTGCTAATTATAAAAGGGGAGTATAACTTAACATGATGTATAGCTTTATCTAGAACACACACACACACACACATGTATGTGTGTATGTATGTGTGTCTGTATGTATGTATGCATGTATGTATGTATGTATGTATGTATGTATGTATGTATGTATGTACATGTATGTATGTATGTACATGTATGTATGTATGTACATGTATGTATGTATATGGGTGTGTGTGTGTGTGTGCATGTATATGTGTGTGTGTGTGTGTGTGTGTGTGTGTGTGTGTGTGTGTGTGTGTGCATGTATGTATGTATATATAGATGTGTACATATATGTATGTGTGTGTGTGTACACACACACATTTGTTTTGACATAAATAACTTTGAAAACACTCACATTAGATTGGTAATGTTTAACTCTATTTTTTAAGGATTATTTGTAGATTTATAAATATCATTTTAAATATGAAAAAATTAGAGCTAAATAACCCCAGCGTCCCATAATCTATGAATTTACAATTTATATTAAATTCATTAGAGCCATCAAAATTACCTATAAATCCATCATGATCATGGAGAAATTGATCAAAATATATTTTATTAATTAAAATTGCTAACTTAGAAAATAATTAGGTTATTGATATTGAATGCTAGTTTGGAATCAATTTCCTCTTCTTCATTTAGTGTTTGAACTAGTTTCTATGAAACCCTTTTTCAAGCACTTAGCTAATTTCTTTCTAACTAAGATAAGATAATTGGCCCATGCATCTTCTTTTAGAAATAAACTTCTAAATTGCAATGATTCTATCAAATAAAAATGTTTGAACATTGTTTATAATCATATAAAATCTTAAAAAACGCATAAAATCTTAACTTCATTTTTAAATTTGACATAAAAATGTTAACTCGTTGAGAATTCTTTTACCCTCCATTAAACCTAAAATCATTACTTTTCATTAATTACGTCGAGAGGTATATTATACTCACATATGGATGTAAAGGTGTCTATCAATAAAATCTCAAGGCATTAAATTTGATGTGTTTGTGACAATTTGATAGGATATGAATGTGTCTAAATTTTAAAATGTTTTAGAATAATTTTTTTGAGCATATGTATGTGTATGTGTATGTGTATGTGTATGTGTATGTGTATATGTATGTGTATGTGTATATGCATGTATGTATGTATGTATGTATGTATATGTATGAATTTAGAAACTTAGTGAATTTAATTTATTTATGTTTTTTAAAGTTAAATGACAAGATATGAATATTTATCATTTTTAAATTATTAAGAATGAATTTTTTTCTATTCATTATAATGTATATATCATTAAGGAACAAATAGAACCAGTTTATGGATGCACCCATATAAACTAAGTAGACTCATGTTCTAAGGAGTAGCTAATAGACAGTAAGTTATCCAAAATATACAAAACAATATTGAGTGACTATATCATAATAAACATAATGGATCAACAACTAAAACCCATAGTTCAATTCATCCTCTGTCTACCCAAGGGGTCCAACCATTGGGACCTTCCATCCATTTCAAAAAAATTTCATTTTTGTATAATATAAAATGTGGATGGGGCCCTAGAACAATGGTTTGCACATAAAAGGGACCTTAAAGCCAATATTTTACACATACATTTGAATTGTAAGGGATGAAGTGTAAATATGGAAATATAAGTATTGAAATGAAGAAATAAAGGTACTTACCTCTGAAAAAGAACCTTCTGAAAACCCTATCAGACGGTCTCAGAAACTGTTGATTTTCACAATATTAGACTGAAGCTGCGAGATCTACAAAACCCAGAAATATTTTTCAATTCTGAGGGAGGTCGTCCTTGACCCAGATAGACAAGGTCAACCTTGACCCCAAAATGTCATCCTTGACCTAAGAGGTCGACCTTGACCTACAAAACTCCTACGAAAATTCTATTCGTCGATCCCAAAAGTTCAGCGAAAAGGGTATCCAGATCTACACTTTAATTTTCCGTCTTGTACCTGTACCTACAAGAAAAATGGTTTTGTTTTTTGGATGAGGGGTTTGCCTTAGTCAAACCTCAATTTGGAATCAACCTTAATAATGGAATTGAAATAGAAAATGCTAGCAAGTAGTAGAAGTAGATCTAACAATAAAGCTATGATATTCAATAAATATGCAATTGTGTTTCAAATGTAAACAAGTATGTTGATATGAAATCTTGGACATAACATTAACAAATGTAAATCTAAACCTCCATGATTGTATGCTTGGAATCCAACTTGAGGGAAGAATGAATGGATCTTAAAGATGAACAAAGGATCTTGAAGGAAGATCACACCACCATGATGGCTAGATCTAGGGTTTGAATGATGAATCTTGAATGCTTGAACCAAATCCCTTCAAAGGATTGAATGCTTGAATCCTTGATCTTCAATGGAGAACTTGAATGAAGAAGAAGACTTGGATGCTTCCTTGAAAATGCTTGATGAAATGATTTCTTGATCTTGCTTGAGAGCTTGAGAGATTAGATTGCAAAACTTGATGGATAAAATGAGAGAGGAAGGCTTCCTTTTATAGTGATCTAGGGCACAATCCTCTAGAGCGGCCACCTTGGGGAATTAAATTCCAATTAGGCCTCAACCCTTTAGAAATGGACCTAGATTAAATGAAATTTAAGATTTTACCATTTCGGAGACCAAAACAACAAAACCCGGAAGCGGGAAAACAATTCTTTCCCAAACCACTTACTCGGAGTGCTAAATTCTCTTAACATGGAAATGCTTCCATTTTAAGATGATACATTATGCCCCCACTTTAGCAAGAGTATGGACTCGATGCAAACTTTTGGTAAAGGAGAAGAAATAGGAGATCTAGGTGGATTCACAATGAGATAAAATAACACTTAGCTAAGGACACAAGCCCCCAGGCTAAGGATTCTAACTCAACATACAAGCATGAGGCTGCGAAAAGAGAAAACCAAAAGAACAAGGGTTAGTACTAAACAACCCAAATCAATTAGCATAAGAAACCTCGCTAAGAAATATTTCTCATACTAATATCATATTTGGAAAGCTATCATAAAATAATAAATGATTACATAAGAAAGACAAGAGCAACACTATAAATAAGATAGCTTCATGATCCAGTCCTACTAGCATGAAAGAAAAAAGAGAGAAAGGAGAAAGTGATTACCTCGCCCAATAAGATGCCCACCTTACCATGAATCACCTTGGAGGGAGAGCCCAACAGGTTCACCCATAAACTGTGCCCTGAAATTGTAGTACATCTTTTGACGGCTTCTAGAATACCCATAGATCCACCTTCTTGTATTACTATGAATATAAAATGCGTGTCTCCTCAAGATTTAGCAACTTATGTGTGTTACCATTGGAAGATTTAGCATATTGGAAATGTGTGTCCCTTCAGGATTTAGCAACTTATGTGCATTGCCTTCCGAGATTTAGCATATTTGAAATTGAAAAATGCGTGTCTCTTTAGGATTTAGCAACTTATGTGCGTTACCTTCCAAGATTTAGCATGCTACAAAACAAAAGGTTAGAACAAAAATACATAATATAGAACAAGGGAGGCCGTATATATGCCCCCCTCCTTAAAATGGAAAAAACATCTATTTTGACATGTTAATGAAAGAAAAGAACAATGATAAATCCCTCTTCAACATCAAGACAATATCCATAGACAACACCCAGTCCAAGCCAAGAAGGTCACAGCTCCTATGAGGCCATGGAAAGGATGAATGCAAAGAGATATCATGCAAGAAGTGAAAAAGTAAATCTTGTGAGGGATAGCACACTATTCAGTTTCCAAGGTGAGAGATTTATCCACCATGGAAACCCAATGTCAAACAATGAAATAGATTATGATCAAGGACATAGATCCTCAATGCAAATCAAAATTTTCATGTATGATTGGATATCACATAATAAATAGATACTGCTTAACCAAGGAAAGAGGTGAATCCTAGAAAGATAGAAAAGAAGGAGATGACATCCTTTCCCCCCAAGCGTAGGAACAAGGATGGAAGGGGACCCATTATATTTCTCACAACACTATACAAGACAACGAGCCCCCAAGGATTAGGCTAACATTTTTTACATAATGTGGACCTCTATAATAGGAACATAAATGTTATTTAGAGAAAATGGGATTGAAATACAACTCATTGCCACATGATATATAAATAACCTTACTATCAATGAGCTGCCTAATCTTATAATGTAAAGCTTGACATTCATTAGTCGAGTGATCATGAAATCTATGATACAAACAAAAAGGAAGAGTCTTCATGTGTGGACTACGTTTCTTTTTGCATTTAGGTCTAGTAATCATCTTAGCACAAAGGAGTTTAGGAACAAGAACTTCTTGGTCAAATTCCTTCATAGGCTCATCATGTTTTGAAGTGTTATGTGAAATGTTGTTAACATTGATTTGTTGTTGAGGATTAAATCCTAATCCATAAGAATGTTCATGTCCCCCATTTTGTAAGGGCATTTGAATTCCTTGTTTATCCTTACCACATCCTTGACCATTAAATCCTTGTTTAACTAGGAAATGATAACCAGAACCATAACAAGAAGCCATATCAGAAGGTTTCAATGGAACTTCAATAGTCACTATGTCATCATTAGTAGGTTTGATAGATTCATTATTGGTAGAAGCAGCGACAAAGTTATTTCGAAGGGCTTTAGAAGTAGAAGTAAAAACTCATTGTTCAAACTCTCTTTGTTGCTTCATAAAATCAAGATCATTAACCTTATACTCTCCAATTAAGGTAGGATTAAAATCCAAGGTTCCCCAATCATCATCGGGAAGAGCATTAGAGGAAGAAGGATTACTATTAGGAGTAGGAGTAGTGTGGGTTTGACTATTCAAACAAGGATTCAGCACATCATCCACATAAAGTGTATACATCTTATTGTTATGTATAAACTTAACTTTACGATGAAGGGTGGAAGGGATAGCATGCATCTCATGCAACCAAGGTCTACCTAAAGAAGGTTATAATTGAGAGGTCCACGCATAACATGAATAGGTGTGTTTGGGATGACCGGTTCTACTTTGATAGGTAAGGTAATGATTCCTAAAGTGTTCTTAGCAATGTTATCAAAGCCACGTATAGGAACATTGTCAGGTTGAATAGTTGAAAGATCGGTGTTAATCCCTTTTAGCATGTCCATGCTACAAACATTAAGCCCAGATCCGTTATCAATCAAGGTCCTACGAATGATACTCTTATTGATAGAAACAACAACCATAAGAACATCATATATATTGATTCTGAACTTCTTTAGAAGGTAAATCCTTTTGAGTAAATACAATGTCAGGAGGACCCGGGGTAACATGCATGCATTGTAAGAAGTTATTGATGTTCTCTTGATTAGGAGGAGTAGGAAGAGTTGCTAGAGCTTTTTGCAAGGCTTCATAGTAGGTAGGTGAAGTTTGAAGAAGCTCCCATAAAGAAATCTTGGCAAGAGTATTTTGCAATTGGTTTATCAAATCATACTCCTTTCTAGGAAGATGGGGTGGAGGAGGAAGAATGGGTTGAGAAGGTGGAAAAGAAGTAGAAATCACCAGATTAGGTTGTGGATTATTCCTTGTATGATATGTGTGACCTATCGAATCTTGGTCATTGAAAGACTCTAAAGACTCCATAGGTTTACCTTTGCTAGTTATGCGAGGACAACCTTTGACAGTCAACAAGGGTTTTGGAAAAACCACATTAGTTGTCTCAACACTACAAATAGATTCACAAAAAGGAAGCAAAGAAGACATCCTAGGAGGAGATGAAGTAGGATCTTGATTCTTCATAAGATCATCACTAAGAGGGAGAGCATTAAGGGAATTCATATCATTCTCCGCTAATGCCTCATCACTAGAAGGAATCCCAAATGGAGGTAAAGGATCTATATAATGTACTAAAATGTATGCATAAGGGGAGTGTGTTGTAGAAAAAGATTTATCATCATGTATGAATATGTCATCCATTAATAAATCACCCTCTTGTAACAAAGCTTCTTCATGAGGAGGGGATAAATCAATGTCTTTATCTAAGGGATCATTCATAATGGTTTCAGGAGGAAAAGAAAAAACAACATCCCCATCCAAAGGTTTAATAAAGCACTTGAACCATGCTTGAGATAACTTGTGCAACATGATAATGAATAAAGAAATGCATATAAAATAGATCTAGATATATCTAAATACATTCAAATGAAACGTTTTTGTTTTTTTGAATAAATTTCACAATTTTTTTGTATTTTTGAAATATAAATGCAAGAGCATAAAATAAACCTACTTTTGTAAGCATGTAAGATATAACACAAAATGTAAATCTAACACCAAAAAAGAAAGAGTTGTCATAAACACAATAGGGCATCTAATTCCACAAAAGAAAGGGGTAAGCTTGTCGGGTTCACCAAAATGTATAATATAAAATGTGAATGGGGCCCTAGAGCAATGGTTTGCACATAAAAGAGACCCCAAAGCCAATATTTTACACATACATTTGAATTGTAAGGGATGGAATGTAAATATGGAAATATAAGTATTGAAATGAAGAAATAAAGGTACTTACCTCTGAAAAGAACCTTCTGAAAACCCTATCAAACGGTCTCAAAAATTGTTGATTTTCACTTTTCTAAACCGAAATTGCGATATCTACAAAATCCAAAAATATTTTTCAATTCTGAGGGAAGTCATCCTTGACCCAAATAGACAAGGTTGACCTTGACCCCAAAATGTCACCCTTGACCTAAGAGGTCGACCTTGACCTGCAAAGCTCCTAAGAAAATTCTATTCACGGATCTCGGAAGTTCGGCGAAAAGGGTATCCGGATTTTCACTTTAATTCATTGTCTTGTACTTATACCTACAAGAAAAATGGTTTTTTTGTTTGGATGAGGGGTTTTCCTTAGTCAAACCCCAATTTGGAATCAACCTTAATAATGTAATTGAAATAGAAAATGCTAGCAAGAAGTAGAAGTAGATCTAACAATAAAGCTATGATATTCAATAGATATGCAATTGTGTTTCAAATGTAAACAAGTATGTTGATATGAAAGCTTGGACATAACATTAAAAAATGTAAATCTAAACCTCCATGATTGTATGCTTGGAATCCTTGAGGGAAGAATGAGTGGATTTTAAAGATGAACAAAGGATCTTGAAGGAAGATCACACCACCATGATGGCTAGATCTAGGGTTTGAATGATGAATCTTGAATGTTTGAATCCTTGATCTTCAATGGAGAACTTGAAGGAAGAAGAAGACTTGGATGCTTCCTTGAAAATTCGTGATGAAATGCTTGCTTGATCTTTCTTGAGATCTTGAGAGATTAGATTGTAAAACTTGATGGATAAAATGAGAGGAAGGCTTCCTTTTATAGTGATCTAGGGCACAATCCTCTAGAGGGGCCACCTTGGGGAATTAAATTTCAATTAGGCCTCAACCCTTTAGAAATGGACCTAGATTAAATGCAATTTAAGAGTTTACCATTTCGGAGACCAAAATAGCCGACTCGGAAGTAGGAAAACAATTCTTTCTGAAACCTAACATCCATAAATCATGGAAACTTGAAATTTGGACCTGTCGTCAGGGACAAGGTAGTCCCCACCCTAGGTCAGGGTTGAGGTAGTCCCCACCCTAGGTCAAGGTCGAGGTAGTCCTTGACCCAAAAATGTCACCCTTGACCCAAACGTCAAGAATCTTAGAATTTCAGTTCAGGAAGCCAGAATTATGCAGAAAAGAAGTGGAAAAAGGGGAAAGAGCCAGATCCAAGCAAAGACCAATTCAAGGCATTCAACATGACTCCAAACCACTTACTCGGATGGATAAAGGATCTTAATGTATAATATAAAATGTGGATGGGCCCTAGAACAATGGTTTGCACATAAAAGAGACCCCAAAGCCAATATTTTACACATACATTTGAATTGTAAAGGATGGAATGCAAATTTGGAAATATAAGTATTAAAATGAAGAAATAAAGGTACTTACCTCTAAAAAAGAACCTTCTGAAAACCTATCAGACAATCTCAGAAATTGTTGATTTTTGTGTTCTTGAACCAAAACTGCGAGATCTACAAAACCCAAAAATATTTTTCAATTCTGAGGGAGGTCATCCTTGACTCAGATAGACAAGGTCAACCTTAACCCCAAAATGTCACCCTTGACCTAAGAGGTCGACCTTGACCTGCAAAGCTCCTACGAAAATTATATTTGTAGATCTCAGAAGTTCGGCGAAAAGGGTATCCAGATCTGCACTTTAATTCATCATCTTGTACATGTACCTATAAGAAAAATGGTTTTGTTATTTGGATGAGAGGTTTGCCTTAGTCAAACCCCGGTTGGGAATCAACCTTAATAATGTAATTGAAATAGAAAATGCTAGCAAGTAGTAGAAGTAGATCTAACAATAAAGCTATGATATTCAATAGATATGCAATTGTGTTTCAAATGTAAACAAGTATGTTGATATGAAAGCTTGGACATAACATTAACAAATGTAAATCTAAACCTCCATGGTTGTATGTTTGGAATCCACCTTGAGGGAAGAATGAATGGATCTTAAAGATGAATAAAGGATCTTGAAGGAAGATCACACCACCATGATGGCTAGATCTAGGGTTTGAATGATGAATCTTGAATGCTTGAATCCTTGATCTTCAATGGAGAACTTGAATGAAGAAGAAGACTTGGATGCTTCCTTGAAAATGCTTGATGAAATGCTTGCTTGATCTTGATTGAGAGCTTGAGAGATTAGATTGCAAAACTTGATGGATAAAATGAGAGAGGAAGGCTTCCTTTTATAGTGATCTAGGGCACAATCCTCTAGAGGGGCCACCTTGGGGAATTAAATTCCAATTAGGCCTCAACCCTTTAGAAATGGACCTAGATTAAATGCAATTTAAGAGTTTACCATTTTAGAGACCAAAATAGCTGACCCGAAAGTGGGAAAACAATTCTTTCTGAAACCCGACATCCGAAAATCATAGAAGCTTGAAATTTTGACCTGGGGTCAGGGATGAGGTAGTCCCAGCCCTAGGTCAAGATCGAGGTATTCCCCACCCTAGGTCAGGGTTGAGGTAGTCCTTGACCCAAAAATGTCACCCTTGACCCAAAAGTCAAGAATCTTAGAATTTTAGTTCAGGAAGCCAGAATTATGTAGAAAAGAAGTGGAAAAAGGGGAAAGAGCTAGATCCAAGCAAAGACCAATTCAAGGCATTCAACATGACCCCAAACCACTTACTCAGAGGGCTAAATGCTCTTAACATGGAAGTGCTTCCATTTTAAGATGATAGAATTTTGAACAAACACATTGTAAGGATGTACAAATTCTATTGGTCTCTATTGTGGAAAAATTGTTGGTGGGATGACTGTAAGTGCCAAGGCCTAGACTAGTTCTTAGTGTTCCTATGTTTTGTGTCTTTATTATTAGTCAACTCTTTAGAAAATTATTTCAATGCCTTCTCAAATGGCATTTTTTTTATCTGCATTCGAGTAGTGGTGCAACCATATGTTATTTCCTTCTTTAGCATCTATGTTTCTCTTCCATTGATCGTATCTACAAAATTCTTCTCCTTAATCTTTAGTATGAAAGTGACCTGCATTGCAACATTATAATATGAGTCTCATGAGAGACTCAATATGGTTCCTTGGATTTTCATTAAATATATATCAACATTTCTGAATTTACAAATAGCCCATAATATATCAACAGATAATATGGACCAAAAAAGACTACTGCATTTTTTAAAGCTCAATAATTTCTCAGAAAGAACATGGATCAAATTGAAGTTATGTAAATGAAAGCCAAAGAGACACCAAACTTCCTTGGGAAAAAAACAATCAAATAAAACATGATGTATGGATTCAAAGGACCTAGAGAAAGAAAAAATGCTATATTCTACAATAGGATTTTAACATGTAATCTATGTAGGAAAAGACACCACAAGAAACAAGACTTTTTAGGTTCAATTGATCTATGCCATAACCCCATAAAATATCTAGTCTAGGTAGAAGGTTCCAGCTTGAGTTTCAAACAGGAGTTAAGGTGGCCAATGAACTCATGGAAATCAATGAGGAATCAGTATATAAGTTTAGCCTTGGTGTTAGGGATTAGGGTATCATCTTGCCATTCCAGGAGAGAGATCATGCCATCTTTGATCTCACATATCCTAGGGAGGTTCAACTTACTTCAAGTGTCTCTAAGAATGGAGTGTGTTCTCCATTGGGAGTTAGGAATTCCAAACTTATGCCATAGATCTTGCCAACTGATGAGATTCACATCTAGAATAATATTTGCAAAGTATATAATTCATTTGTTAGCCCAAATTTTGGCAGAGAACCCTTGGATGAGAGCAAGGGGCTTACTCCCATGCACATGAGGTTCCACCAAAAAAAAATTTCACCAAAAATTATGTTCTTATCATCAATTATATCATTGTTATTGATTATATGTCTAATACTTTCCCAGATTTTCTATATGGCCTTAAAGACTTTAGATCTTGCAACTTTAATCTCAAATCTGGCTAAAAGAAAGAAATTGATGTGCATTCCCTTCTAGGTTGAGGCTATAAAAGGGGTAGCTATATAAATATTATTTTTTATGAGAACCTTTCATGGTTCCTCACCTAGAGTGGCATTTGCAATCCACTTAACTTCCAGAGTGATACCTTGAATGCTTAGGTATTTTAAACCTAAACTACCTAGTTCCTTGCTAATTGTGCACCATTTCCATCTGATTGTATGATTTTTCCTTTGTCCTTTCCTAACTAAACACAAAAATTCTCTGACTTTATTTTGGATATAGTTGAATTGAGCTTGGTTAAAAATCTAGATAGAGGAATAATGAATTGATTAGGAAGATAGTATCTTTTGGAAGATTTGGAATCTACCCACAAGTGAGAGATATTGAGAGTTCCACGTACTAATCTTCCTATCAATCTTCTACTTGGTCCACCCCCACATCTCCTTTAGGTTTGGATTGACAGAGAATGGTATCCCCAAGTATCTAACTTGGTGATTGGGACCACCCCAAGAAAGATAGAATTGTTTACACCAGCTTGGGGGGAGTTCACTTCATCCTATCATAATAGATTTGGGGAGAGACACCTTACTCCCAGAGGCTACAAAAAATAAATCAAGTTTTTTCATGAGGTTGGTTATATTATCTTTTAATAGTTTTGTGTATAAGAAATACCTACATGAAATTAGTTTGCTTTAAATCAATCCAAATTAATTGAGCTAATTTAACGTTTAAAATATAATGAATTAAAATATTAAAATAATAAACATCTCATGGATCCCTATTTAAAGATGCTAATGAATTTATCTCAACAAGCATCCATTAGAGACAACTCTAAAATGAGAATATTAAGCTAAGATAAAGCCTAACTTGATCAAAATATACTAAAAGTATGCTTGCAAATCAAATTAACTATAATAAGGATGAAATTATAATATAATAATGGGATCCTTTTCTCTTGATTTTTTCCTTCTATTTATAAATTTCTCCAAGTTACGGAGTGCAGTAAGTTTAATCATGATCAAGTTTGGGTTAAGTTCATGGTTTCAAATGTTAAGACAATTTAAATATTTTATCCTCAAAGCTTGGGACAGTGACACAAAATGTGTGGTCAAGATGCATTCTCAAGGTGAGTGAGTGGGATTTAATTTGGTTTTGATCCATGTGAGCTCAATTCTCAGTTCCCATTGGTTGATTTAATTCTTTCCCATGTGGTAGGTGAGAATTTTTAGGAATTAAATGATTTATTTATTTATTTTCTTTATCCATGTGTATCCTTTGAATGAGATGGATTTGATTCAATCTAACTATAAAATTAATTAGATTAATTTCATAATTAAATGATTTATGTGATTTAATTCATCCTTTTTGGCTTTGATTTTAATTAATTTATGATTTTATTTTGATTTCTCACTTGGATTAGCCTAACCATTTTTAGGTGTCTACAAATACCCCTCTTTGAATCAATGTGCTAAGTGCATTGGTTCAAAGAATGTCTAATGTTTGATTACCTGATGCTTGACTCGATCTTTGATGATGTAGATTCTCTAATGAAACCCTGATTAATTGATGATGTTGATGGTTGAAATGATGATGGATTCTAGATATGATGCTTGATCTGAAAAAGAATTCTTGATTTTGATGCCCCGACTAATGAAATTTGAAAAAAAAATTGTTCTTTGATTTGAAACAAGTTCCTCGATTTAATTCGATGACGATATGATTCCATGCCCCCTTGGAAATGAAATGGAATGCATTTTGGTGAAAGATATATGTGATTGTGATCATTCTTTCAATACTTTTTTCTTCACTTTGATTTCATTTTCGATAATGATGTGATAGTTTTATTGATAAGAATGCCCCTGATTTGGAAAAACTTGGTCATGAATTTTGACTCTGGGTCAAATTTTCTACTAAATAGCCCTTTTTAGGTCAAAAGACTATATATAGGGATAATAGTCATTTTTCTATTCATTTTCACTTTCACTCTTTGACTTTTCTCTCTACTCCTTGCATATTCAGCGATGTTGGTCTTGATTCATGAGCATAGGTTCAAGCGAGGTCATCAATATCAGCATCCACATGACTACAATTCTTCAGTGAGTACCCCAGTCCACTCATCTTGTCAAGTTGATCAATTAATTGCAAAAAAAATTATTTTTAGGCGTTATTAGGGTTCATTTTTGCCAACAAAAATTAAATAGTGTGTACAATAGATTTAGTAGTGCATACACATTTATTTTAGCGCATTTACATTGCTAAATAGCATGTTTGATTGATCAAATGATGCATACAGAATGATGCCCTAGCCCATTTTAATGCTTATGATAGATTAGGTAGCGAGTACAATTAGATTAGTACATTTTAAAATTTTGATAGTGCGTACACCCACTTAAAATAGTGCTTTCAAATTTAAATGACGCTTATAGGTTGTTTTGTCATGTTTGATGATTTTTTTAGTGCGTATGATCAAAATAGTAGCATGTATGCGTTTTAGCATGTACAACTTGTTAAATGACGCGTAGAGGCCCTTTTGCCAATTTTATCTTATTAATAGACTTATCCAATTTGACTGATTTTTACAATCAATTGATGAATGAAATTAATTGATCCTATGATAAAAACAAGTGGTTTGATGTCAATTTTGATCATGTTTGATGAATGTTGATTGTCAATTCTGGTTTGATTGGTTTGATTGATTTGATGTTTTTCGTCTTCTCTAATTAGAATTAGGAAAAATTGATGATGATGTTGATAAGATAGGATTTTATTGACTTGTGATAATCCATTTTAGATGATTGATTACTGATAGAATGCCACTTGATTCCATAGGTTCACCTCCAGAAGCTATATGTCAGAGCTTTGTACCCATGGCCCTTAGACATGGTTGATGACTTGAGCACTCATGAATGACACTTGATCGATCATTGCGGTCTATTTTTCCTACTAGATATGCTTTGATTCTAAGTGAGTCAAGGTCTTCTCACTTCTATGATAGAGCATTGGCACTCCAACCATAACATCTTCCATTTTCTAATGGGTGATATGATGATCACCTTGGAGGACGTCTACAGGTTGTTGCAGATTCCTACACATGGTGAGATAGTTTACTATGATTAGGTGTACGATGGATCACTCTACAATCATTTGTTTTTAGATCCCACCATTGGTAATGAGAACATCCCCTAGGCACAGTTTGTTTCTTTTCATGTTCTTCCTACATATTTGGGTGTCCTGATTAGTGGATTCTTGTTACCAGATTGTTGAGGACATGAATTTTCCATAGATTGGGTTAGGATCCTCAAGGATATGATAGCTCAGCTACATATGTTTGATTGGTTCTTATATGTTCTAGCGTAATTATACCATGAGTTACATCATGTGGTCTATCAACATGGTGCAATATTGTTACAACTCTAGACTTGGGACGATATACCTATCAACAGGCCTATTGCAGCTCAAGCTAGATCTTGGGTGTTTGTTTTCTTATGTATAAGAGGGTATCATTTTCCAGTCACATCTGGGCAAGTTTGATTACTAGCATCGGATACTAGATGATCTTGATCAAGTTAGATGGTGTCCATACATTAGTTGTGAGGCTTGGCATGAGGACAATACAAAATTACCATTCATGTGTATGCCACGATGGATGATTGGTCATACTTCATTAGTTATTGAGTGGTTCCACTTCTACAGGTACTTTGTTAGTTTGGCAGGATATAGGGTATTCCTCAGGGTTTGGATTTGTATGCCTGTGTACAGGTTGAGAGATCCTTGTGGGGTCCTCAGGTTGACTACCCCATAGCACGAAATGAGCTCCTAGGTCTACCACATTTGGCTTGGGATATGTGAGATCATATTGTTGATGTCGATATGACCAATGATTATGCTTAGTGGTTCAGTCAGAACCCTTTTCCTCGTTTTACCGATCCTGCAGAGCCAGTGTCAAATATTGATGACATATCAGAGGATGGCGATGATGATGGTAAAGGAGAGGTGGGAGACAAAGGAGGAGAGATGGGAGGGTTGGGTGAGCTAGGTGAGGTGGACGGATTGTTATGCAGTTGTTGCCCAAGTAATTTTCAGAGGTGGTGTCAGGATGTGAGGTGGTAGAGTTAGGATGAGGGGAGGAGTGATGAGGGGAGGACTAGTGAGAGTTCTGCAACATGTGAGAGTTGCAATTTGGGGTCATCATAGGCCTCAAGGAGTCAGACATGTTCCAGTTCCATAGGTTTCCCCAGTTGCCCCAGTTACACCAATTCCACTAATACAAGCAGCACAAGTTTCATAGGCTCCTAGTACCTTATTTCAGAATGTGAGATCCTTACAATCTGGTTTTTTTGAGATGAGGAGTCAGAGGGCTCAGTTTAGTGCAATAATGCATACCTTCATGGACTCCATGGCTCAGCATGACACTCAACCTAGTTCTAGCAGAGATTCTAGTACAAACACAAATGATCCCGGTATAGATACAGGTGGCACAAATATAGGTGCAGATGTTGGTGGTACTAATTGAGCTTGATTTGCAACCCTTGATGTATCATATGATTTTTTATCTGGATATTATATTGATGTACTTTAGGGACTTTGATATACATTTTATGGACTCTCTTTACTTGTCATGTCATTATATGTTGGACTTTGATTTCAAATGATATGCAGTTCTATATGCTTATTTTTTATGCTTTTCTGATGCAGCATGTTATGGATGCATTTACTTTACTTTATTTTGGATGGATATATTATCTATAGCATAGCTTAGATGGGTGCATAATGAATGACACACTTTTATCTTACTGCTTTTAATGGATGGCTTAATGATTCTAAGTATAATGATTAATGAATTTATGATGCACCTTAAATGAATTTTAAATGGTTATGCAATGCAATGGATGTTTACTTATAACTTAATGATTCTAATGCAATTTAATGATTTAATGAATAATGATTTTAAGAATTAATAAATAATAATTAATAAACCTAATGGATAATCAATCTAATGATTAATGTCTAATGAATAATGTAACTTAAATATAATTTTATTTAATGAATAATGGATAATGAATGCAATGAACCTAATGGTAATGGATAATCAATCTAATGATTAATGCTTAATGAATAATGAATAATGTAACTTAAATGCACTCTAACTATAAATGCACCTTGATTAATAATGGACAATGGACATAATGCAACTTAAATGCAATTTGATTTTGTTGTCCAATATATTTGATTAAGTAAAGTAATGGTGATCCCTTCCGAATTTGTACTTAACTCCACCCCCTTTAGATTTCTTTAAATATTTTGAGAAAAAGGATCCATATGGAAACTATCATGCAATTAATCTAACATGGATGTAGCTAGTTGTCTCTATTCATGAAAAGGATGCTTATTTTCATCATTGATCTTTTTGAAACTGAAATTGGTACAATCCTCACTAGTTCAACCATGATGATATGAATACCTCTTTTCTTCTAAATTGCGTGCGTGAAGCTGGTAAAACTCTCACTAGTTAGATTTTAAACCATGATATTTTGAATATTGCTTTCATCATCAATTAATAGAAAATAATTATTTTCTTTACAAATCATTAATAATCTAGAATTAATTTTATTCACATTATTTTTAAATAAAATGAAATATACAAAGAATTAAATTTTTTTAAGGAAATCTTAGACTCGTGTGAAATTGTAAAGCCTTGGATATTATATTAATATGATAAGAAAAGTTACAACAGACTAACCAACATTAAAAAAGTTAGCAACATGAAAGAAAAAAATGTTTTGATCAGCCCAGAAAATAAAGTACCCATCAAGGAATTCATTTGGAACACATTTGGAACCCCACAGTAAGATCCACAATCATGTCTATGTTTGGTAATGGAAAGTCATCTTTAGGACAAGATTTGTTCAGATCTCTAAAATCTATACATAGGTGCATTGATTTGTCAGCCTTTGAGATAGGTACAATTTTGGAGATCCAGTCATCATATATAGTCTATAGCTCGTATAAATGTAGCCTTGAGTAACTTCTTGAAATTTTCCTTAACCAGTAGTGCTATGTGAGGATGCATTTTTCTTACCTTTTGTTTCACTATTTTTATGCCTGGTATAATAGATAAGTGGTGCATAATGAGATTTGTATCCAAGTTTAGCATGTCAAAATAAGACCATGCAAAATTGATCTTCTTTGTTGTAAAGAACTGAATAAATTACTACCTTTCATCTTCAGACAAAGATTGTGCAAGATGTATGATATTTGGATTCTTTGATGCACCCAAGTTCACCTTCTATGTAGGATCTATAAGCATTGATGATCGTTCCTAAAAATGTTTAGGGAGAATATCAAGTATCTCATCCGCAAGCGCCTCAAAGAGGTTTTTCACCGCTGGATATGTCTTTTATTTTTACTATTCTTGGATCTGATACTGCCACATAGTGGTTTACACCATCAGATCTCTTGTTCCTTTTATTTTTATTTTTTTGACTTAGATACTTGATAGCTTCCACTAACATATTGCTACTCATTGCACTTGTGGAAGAGGGAAGAGGTTCAACAATATGAAGATAGCACGAAAGGTCATAGTCATTGGAGAATGATAATAAGTTTATGGGCTCAGAAGTATTCAAGTCAATTAGCTTAGGGTAGATGAGAGGTAAAGAACAAACGAGCTCAAGAGAAGAGACTCCAGTATCATCATCATCATTCATGGCTGCCAAAGATAAGTCGATAAAGTTATCTTCTCTAGAATTTTTTAGAGTTTAATTTGTCGAAGGATCGTTAGATGAGCTACTAGAAGGGTTTTGTGAACCTAACTATCTCGATCTAATCCTGAAATGGTGATTAAGATCTCATTCAATTTCCTCCCTCTGATATAGGAACCTCTGCAAAGGGACTATCATAATCCTAGATCATGAACCAAAGTTCCAATTGGTGTTCTGAGGAATAACTATAGGAGGAATATTAGCAAGAGACTCTTCTTCTTCACATGTAGCTTGAGGAGGATGGATGATAATAGATTCTATAGCCAGATGATCTGGATAATCCTTAGGATCCTGTTGGGTGTTGGAGCTCTCACCAATCCCAGATACTAAGCTATGGTCATAGGAGCCTATTCAACATGATTATCTTTATTTGTAGTGTGCCCTTAGATTTCATCTAAATTGAGGCTAGTAATGTTAGATTGGTTGTCTTGAGTGTCAACTACTTGATTAGGCACTTGAGTGTTCAAAGCTTTAGATCATTCACCATAATCTAACATAGGTAATTATGGAAGCCTAAGTTGTCTTGACTCTTTGAATGAATCAATGAAGCAAGGTAAATCAAGGATATGTATAATTCTCACAAGCTACCCCCAGTTAGGGTATCTTTCCTCTGTAGGATATTCTTCGTTCAATTCAACTTTTGATGATGTATTTGAATCTTGTTGACTAGGCTACCTCTCAAGAACAATCTCTTGGTCTGTAGGTATATGTAACAACCTTTCATATGCTTTGGTCACAACATCCTCATCCTCATTGTCAAAGCCTCCAAGTTTGTCAAATATAGGGCCACTTATAGGTGGTGGTGCAAATTTATGCTCATGATACCCCACTCTTGTTTTGTCCCTAGGATTATAGAATTCAGTGTGTAGAGGTTCAATAAGGCCTTTTCCTTTTCCAAGAGGACTTTTTACATCATATCTCATTTTGTGCATGAGGTGATAACCTATACTTTACTTCTCAGAGGAAGTTCCAACATACTTCACTTCTTGTTCAACTTCTTCATCTTTGTACAACCATTGTAAAACAAGTTTCTCCTCATTTTCTTGTTCAAGAGATATTTTTTCTTTGACCATACCTATCCCTTCATGAATTGTTAGAGTAGAGGTTCTAGCATGTTGGAAGGATGAAGATGGTTTTCCATAAGACCTAGGTGAAATAGGCAAGTTGATCATAGAGCATGAAGCATCAAACTTATATTCCCCCATTCCATTTTCTTTTATACTTAGCCTCTTCTGAAAGGCATCCCATATTTCTTGTTTAGAGATTTCCATTTATTGGTTCCTCGGGGATTCCTTATTGTGTGGAACCATGCTCTTAGGTTATTTCACATTGTTATAGGTATAAGCTGAGTTTGCAGGAATTGTAACCTCGATGCCATTATGAGGAGATTTAATACATTGATGGTATGTTGATAGGACTGCATGCATTTCATGGATCCATGGATGACCAAGAAGTATATTTTAGGCAAATGGAACATCTAGGAATTGACAAATAACATCCCACTAAATAGGACCTACTCGGATGGGCAAGACCACCATACCTTTAGAAGAGCGTTCTTCTTCATCATATGTTTTGATTGTGATTTTTTTGTCTAGGATCAATAGAATGCTCTAAGAAGCCAAGAGCCTTAACCAAGTTGAATGTGCAAATATTCAAACCTACACCTCCATCTATCAAAATGCATTTCACCCTATGCTTATGTATGAGAAATTTAATATGGAGAGGTTGGTTATGAGGGTGATTGAAGATTTATTATATTCTTCTGAAAAGGTTAGATAATATGGGGAAGCAAGATGATTGAGAATGGACTGGAACTTGTCTAAGTCTAGGTCCTTAGGAACATTAGCTGCTAAGAGGGATTGATCAAGAACCTCCTGATGGGTAGGAGAGATTTTAAGCAATTGAAGGATTGGTATTTGAGCTAACGTGCACTAAATCTAATCAACTAGATTATAGTTATGTGCTACATACGAGCTAGTGGTTTTGGATGCTTGGGTCATTGTGTGTTTAGAAGAGGAGGATGAACCTACTCCTTGCATAGTGATCTTACCCTGAGAGTGAGTGACTTCATTAGAAGATTCATCCTTAGTCTTTCTCTTGATCTTAATGATGTTAATGGTATGATTAGAATAGTCAAGCATGTGGATCACATTGTCATTATCAGAGTAGGTGTAGCCCACCTTGTTGCCTTTTGTATTAGATGATTCCCCTTTTTCATATTTAGGAAAAGGCTCTTTAAAGGCCTTATGATCAATATTTGTCTAAGGAGGATCAACCACGATGGTCTCATTATCAATTAGATCCCGAATAAAATGTTTGAGCTTCATGCAGTCATTGGTTTTGTGGCCCTTATTGTGATGGTAATCACAATAGTGGTTGCCATTCCACCACTTAGGCTTGATCTCAAGATCGTAAGGCTTTGAATTATCAGGAAATGTGATGATCTTGTTAGTCATAAGCGTCTTCACAGAATTCTCAATTGACTCTCCAAGAGGAGTGAAATCTCTCTTAGGCCTAGGGATCCATGACTTATCTCTGTTATGCTCAATTTAGGAGCTCGGTTGGGTGCTCTTGATAGTATTTGATGCTTTAATTTCAGTGGAGAGGTTAAAAGATGGCTCCTTAGGTTTGCTAGAGGTAGACGCAGAGGTTTTACCCACAATTCTGTCACTGACGACATCCTTGGTCTTGGTCCAGAACTTATTCTTGTCCTTGTTATGCTGATTGTTAGAGGAATATTTATGCTTGTTATGTTGTAGGGTGGTTTCTCCTTTTCAAAAAAGGACATCTTCTATGCAAATAAATGTTTCAACCAATTTTTCAAATGAGGTGTGAGTCTGCATTTGTAATGCATAGTTCATTTTTGGGACCAAAGTGTTTATAAATATATCGATCTTCTCAATCTCAAGAATTTTTCAAGGGTATCTAGCAAGCATTCTTCGCCACCGCTGAATGAATATAATGAAGGGCTCTCCAACACATTTTTTTCTATTGCATAGATCAAACATGGTAATAGTGTGAGGGATGTTATAGGAATATTGTGGGAAAAACTTTTGAACAAGCTCATTAAAGGTCTTAATTCTAGGGGCAAGCGAGGTGAACCAAATCATAGCTTGGCCACTGATACTTCAAGGAAAGAGTCTCATAAGGTAGATTTTTTCATGCATGAACTCCATACTAAGCACACAAAATTCTCTCACATTATCTTGGGGTCTCGATTGCCATCACATTTATCATATTTAGGAATCTCCACCTTGGATGTGAAAGGTGGCATGTAGAGATTTTTGTCGAAAGGAAAAGGACATATCATTTCAAGCGAGTACTTGTTGGAGGGTTGGTCCTTGTATTTTTTGAGTTGTGAAATCTCACAACGTAGATCCTGGAGTTGTTTTCTAAGAGTTGTGAGAGGAGGCTCTTCCTCTTTTTTAGTAAGCCATCTACATCAAAGTCAAGGGGAGATTCCTAAGTGTCCCTAAGTCAAGTCTGAGTGTTTACAAGTAGGTAATAGCATGACCAAACAAAAGTCTTCAAACAATCCACCAAAGGACAAAGTAACTTTGGGGATACAAGAACTTGTGAGGTCTAAGAGGGTGTTGCAATGTGTCAAAAGCATCAAATGTATGTTCACAATGATTTCCGCAGGTTTCAACACATCTGAAAATACATCAAGAAAAAACTACCTAAAGTCAAAGGCTAGTATCAAAATCTTTGCCCATAACTTGGTATTCCTTTACCTCACACAAAGTGATGTTGGCTTTTCCAAGGATAGCATCCAAGGGAATACATATGGTGAGTAATCTTGAGGTGAACTGGGTAAGTCCACTTGGATCAGTCCTTGCACAAATATTATGATACTTTCATAGGTAAGTCAAGTAGCTTATAACCAAGAGGTTTTAGTAAGGGCATACATTTGCAACTATCCCTTGTAGTTCCGCTTGGTGGAATTGAGGCCTATAGACCTACAAGCACTTCAAGTAAGGTAGTCTTGCATGCAAGATTGAGACCTTGCAGCCCTACACATTATTCTCACGTGTGTTCTTCTAGTCAAATGAATGACCCAACACAGTTAATAGTTATGTCCTTGTAGTTTTTGTCCAACAAGCCATAAATTTTTAGTGGTTTGGATGAGATGGCTTTGCTTTGTCCCACTTAGGTCATTCTCATGATATTTCTACCTCACCAAAAGACCCTCTAAAGGTAAATGAAGAAAATAAAATAGATAGGCTAACAAAGGTCTATATTTATCATTTTCCATAAGGGAAAAGAGCATACTCTCCTACTCCATAGATTCTCCCAAGCACATAAAGAAAACATTCATTTACCCAAGATCCTTTTGCAAGTGAAAAACTAAGTAGGTCAAGATTTCTGATTCAACCTCTAGGAGGTGAAGAGAATAATCTCCTACTAGCCAACTAATCACAAGAAAAGAGACCTTCATGGTTAAGCTAGATGCCTAGAAAGATCAAATTAAGGAAGACACAATGTTTCCTTGAATCTCCAAGGCAACCTGCGAAAAAAAATGGTGACAAGAAAATTTCCTCTCAAATACCCTGCAAAAACTAGTTATTTTTTGTAAAATAGAAGGTTAAGGCCAAGATGAAGTCGAATCAACCACATAAATCCATAAATTCAAGCAACTAGACCCTTAAAAATACTCTCTTTTTTTATCCGATAAAACACAGTCACCACCATAATATCATATGATGAAACTCAAAGAGCCATGCGATGAAAGCCAAAGTTTTTGTGTCATACAATGAAACTCAAAATTGCATGCGATGAAATAGGGCATCGTGCGATAATTTGTACTGTAAGGTACGATATTTGTCACAGTTTCAGAAAATGAATAAAAACATGGAAGAAATGGGACCAAAAATTGATTCGGGCCATATGGTGGGAGCCAAAAATGTGTGGTTAAATATTGGTGTTCAATTATAATGCAACCAACACTCAATAAACCATTAACTCAAGAATTTAGCTACAAGAGTTTACATCAAATGAACAAGCTAACCCTCAAAAGTGGCTTATTGCTTCCTAGTTGAAGTGATTTTAATCATTTTCAAATTGCTCATTAGATTGGCATGAAGGATTAGTGACTTGACTACACCAAAATGAAATATTTCAATGGTGAAGGAGATGCAAGACTTGTATTCATCACTCCAAGATTGATCTAAATGCAAATGCAAAGCTATGATGAAACTAGAATGCAATATTAACAATGTAACTATCAAAGTAAACTAGAATACAAGTACACTAATGATGCAAGTTACTCTAAGAGATTAAATAATCTAAGAACGTAAGAAAGCTATGAGAATATGATGAAAGCAACTAAGAACTAAGAATTCAAAATAACATAGTAACTCTAGAATGCACAAAGATGGATTTCCTCAAATGACCAAGATGGAACCCTTGAGCCAAGGAAAAGCTTCCTTTTAAAGAAATTGCCTCAAGAATGAAGGGTGAAGATTAAGAGGAAAAAGATGTTAGGTAGAGATGAGTTGTGAGAGAGGTCAATCCATGTGAGAGGATTCAAGAATTTTGATTGGTCAAGATTGATTGGAGAATAAGACAAAATAGAAAATCCCCTTTTAATTGTCAATTAATCATGATTAAATTGCGTAGTGTGCTCTTTTTAATAAAAGTGATAAGACTTTATATTAATATTTGAGATGATTTGATTTAATTATGAAAAGTGGATTATTTAGGTTTCTTACATAATTATGTCTAGTAAATTATGCCTTTGATATTTAGAATTTCACTTAAGGCAGATTTGATTGAAATTAGGGGCTTAGGTTCTACTAGACACATTTTAAGTGATTACACATCCTTCACTAATCTCTAAGTTTTGAGATGTAACTTTATTCAATGTAGTAATATTATCTTTATTTTGACTTATGTTCTTGTTCTCTTGTAGATGATTCTCATCTAATGTCAAATCCATAACTCTTTCCTTCCTCAAGGATCTATTTGCATCTTCAAACCTCTTATCCTCATCTAATGCCAAACCATTAAAATTAATCCTCCTAGAAGAGCAATATCTATCTTCCAATCTTCTATCCTATTCTTATTGTTTAATGGAACTGATTTTGACCTTGATATATTCTCCTTTTCCATCAATCTTAGAGATTTTTTGTTTCATGTTTTTAGGATACTTGGTTCTAATGAGTTAATATTCGATTCCCACATCCTACTTACTTCATGCTTGCTGGATTTCCCTATGGGTCTACCTTTCCTTGGTTTTCTAGGAATGTTATCATTTTTTCCCTTTGGCATGAAATTTTATTTTGAGGAAATTTTTTCTTTGTCGATTAGATCTACCAATCTTACTTGAAGGATTTTCTCTGCATTCTCTATAATTTTATTGTTATTAGAGGATGAGTTGATAATGCCTATAAGTTTTTCTTCTAATATCTCATCATACTCCTTCAGATTTGCATCGTCAACATCTTTTTGTTTCTCCTTTTCTCTAATATTCTTCATTGTATCTATCATTCCCTCCACCAAAACTTAATATGCTATTTCCTCTATAATTTTTGTCTAGACCTCTTCCAAACATTCTAGTATGAATCTTTCCATTTCTTGATTAGTTATGTTTGATATGTCATTATGCATCTGATAATTATCCATTCTCTCTATATTGGGAACCATCCTCCCCTTGAAATATCTAAGTTCATGAGAGCATCCTTTCTTCCTATATTCTTGAAGTATCTGTAGTCTTGGAATTCCTTTCTTTTAAAATTATGTTTCTTTTTAATCATGCTAATTTGATCTAGTTGCAAGATCTCATATATGCCCACATACCTAGGCCCCTCAATGTATGGCTTATTCTTAATCCAGCATTGCTTAGAAAGTTTATATTTTTTTCCTTCATACCCTTGATGTCTAGTAGTGAAGAGTTTTATTTCTTGTAACGTAGCACAATAGTGAGTCCATCTATAAAATAGGGCCCAGATAAATAACATTATTTTATCATATAAGTATTTGTCTTCCCCTTCAGGTCTAATATAATATATTATTTCATTTTCCCATCTTTCTTATCTATCTATCTATGAGAATAAAGTGGTGGGGTTTCCTTTAAACTGTCTCTAGTCTTTCTCAAACCCAGAGTTCTTAATTATTCTATGAGTCTTCATAGGGTCTTCCTCCCCTTGGATTGCCCCAAATAATTTCATTGTTGAGATTGGAGGATCATCAACCCTATCAATATAATCATAAGTGATCCTCTTAATCCAGATACTATATTTTGAGGGTTATGGGCCCGAACTCTTTCTCAGCATCCATTATAACACACATCCTAGGGCTTCAAGTATCCTCGAATGGGGATGATTTTAGAAAGATTCCTAATTTGTTTCCAAAGCCCTCCTAGATATATGTGTTATTGTATTCTAATGGGAGATAGTCTAACTAGATCCAGATGGGAATAAATTTATTGAAATGATATTTTTATTGAAGTTTGGGATCCATTTTTGCATATCTAACCCAAATGTTTTGAAAACCCAGCATTTAAAAAAACCTTGTCTCTACTATCTTTAGATTTGAATATTGCTATGAAAAACCCACTTTCAGAATCCAAAAATTCAACTTCTTCTAAATCATTCCAATTATCATTAATCCATTTATTCTCCCTTCTCTTTTGTGTTGGCCTTGGCCTTGCTAACCACTCCCTCTTTTATCCCCTTACGTTTCCATATTTATCTTGTTTTGACTTTTAGGGTTTGCAAACCTAATCTCTTATTTGCTCCAACTTGTTTAGTCCTATGAAAAGCTCTCTCATTTGCCTAATTTTGCCCTGCATTAGCTTCCATAGATGCAAATTATTGTCCTACCTTACTGCTTTCATTACCCCTTAGATAAATTCATCTCTTTCTCTTTGGTGCCATATCATTTTGCCTCCTCTTAGTTTTGAATAACATCCCTCTCTTCCTAAAGATGTCCTAGTGGCGATTTGACCAAGCTTTCTTTGGGAGAGGAGGGTTGAAGGGCCTGCCATTTCAAATCTCCTTTCAAACCTATTCAACCCTTTATTCTTGTTTCTATGCCAATGTTTCACTAGGGTTAGAAATCTGAGATTTCTACTAGCATTTATGTAGCTATTTCCCTGTTTGTTACCAAATACATCTCCAACTCCCCTATGAACCCCTCCCATAGCTCCTCTTGGATAATACAAAAATCCTAAGGCCTAAATGTCTTGTGATTTTCTTTTTTAATTGTTCATGATCATTTCCTACCTCTTGGATGCTCCATTAACTTAGAAACCCACAAAATGAAACTTCTTGTTTTTCAAGAATTGATATTTTGAAGATTGTGGTCCATTAGGACACTTTATTTCTCATCAAGGTAGCTAGTAATGACATCTATAAGCCTTGATCTCATTCTTTCAACTCTCAGTATTGCCTCATTAGTTCTTAATCAATGAAATTAGGTGTCACCTCCTTGTAATCAATAGATACCTCTTTCTCAGTTGATTGATTTAATTCTTATCATAATTACAAGTTAACTCACAATCTCTTGTATATTTGTCATTTTGATTCACTCATCTAAGAGGCTTATACATGTATTCTATTGTTTGATTTCAACATTCAATCGATCAATTCATGAATATAAATAACATTATTATGTATTTCTAATTTTGTACCCAATTCATAGGCATTAGGTCCATAGTTTATTTTGTTTATCACATAATCTAAATTTAAATGAATGTTGAAATTAGAGTAACTTTTTTATGAGCATGGTCATAGTCCAGGATATGTTTTGAAAATAATGATTCATTGGAAATATAGCACTAAGAACTCTTCAAATTATTCTATGGATTCATGTGCAACTTAGACTAACACTGTATCACCCTAGACAACATATTTTCACAACAATATCAAAATCTTCTTAGTAATTTTAGATATTCCAATATTTGAAGGTTAAATTAAGATTAAGGCCCTAAAGTATGGGTGAGTAGTCACTTTTCATTTTCTTAAATAGGGACTATCTCTAGTGTGATGACCATCTTAAACATCTAACAACATTAGATACTAAAATATTCTAAAAGAATAAAACTTACTATAATATTGACATGCACACTCATTCATAATTCTTAGAAGAATATTAAGATAAGAGAATAGACAATGTATAAAGAATTTCCCTACCATCAACTTGATTAAGAACTTCCAAATGATAAATTAAACTTTGACAATTCGAAATTAAACTTGCAAAAGAATGGATGGAGGGCAACAAGAAAAATGTAAATATTTGTGCATATTTATTAATGAAAGGTAGGAAATAAATTCAAATATTTTCAATTGTATGAATGGTACTGTATATGACAGACTGAAAATTTATTAGGTCGTATGGATTGAGAGGCTAAATATTTATAAAACCGTAAATATGATATTTAAATTTATTAATAAACCATCAAAAATTGTTATAGGCAATTTAGTATTTTATTTAATAATACAAATACATGTAATTTTATTTTATTTTAGTACAAATACATGTGATTTTATAATAAAATAAAATATATAAATTTGAAACTTGTTTAATTTATTTGGGATTTTTGCATATATTACTAATTTATAATAAAAAAATTAATTTTATATTATTTTTATAACAAATAAAAGTTTATATTTGTATACTGTTATTGATTTAAAATCTTTCTCAACTAAAACATAGGAATTTAGAAACTTATTATAAACAGTTTTTTATTTCATTAAAAAATCATATGATGGATAGGGGTGACGTTAAATTCCAGGCCTGCCCACAAAATATCTTCATGTCATTTCATCCATGGAATCATGGGGATAAAGCATATTTAGGGTCCACAATTAAAGGAAAGGCCAAGATTCTAATTGCATTTTATTAAGGAATGTGGGGCTTATGAGGATTGCCTACACATGAGCAACATGAAGGAACTTTTCGAAGAGGTAAGATTACACAAGACAACAACTTGGAGAAATAGCACCAGGAAGCCTAACTTGCTCTTTGGTTCCTTAGACCAGTGGTCTCATTATTCTATTGTATGAACAACAACAATAAAAATAATTTAAAAAAATAAAGTAGAAAAAATATAGAATTTTAAAAAGCAAAGTTCAAAAAAGAAAAAAAATTTAAAAAACAAAGCAGAAAAAAATAGAAAATTTGAATTAACAAGGTAGAAAAAATGATAGAATTAAAAAATATAAAGTAGAAAAAAATAGAAAATTCAAAAAAGAAGTGGAAAAAAACTGAGAATTTAATAAAACAAATTTGCAAAAAGTAGAGTCATTGCCCCGCTCCTAATTCAAATTAAGACTTTAAATTCGATTCCTCTTCCTCATATTCACATATTTCTTTCTCTTTATGTGTCATGCCTCATCATGTTTTTCTTTTGCATTTATCTCATCTTTCTGTACATACATGCTTGTAATGGGTTTCCTTTATCTTTGAAGGTCATTGGAGGACAGCTTTGATTTTAATACTGCATATGTTTCTCAACTTGATAAGATCATATCATAAATCATTGCATGTAATTCACCATGTTTTATCTGGTTTGAGGTGAGATTAAATCTTTCCTATCATAAATCATTGCATGTAATTCACCATGTTTTATCTGGTTTGTCTGGAATTCACCATGTTTTATCATAATTCAATGGTTGTTTCTTTTTTCCACTCAGACAAGAACGTCATTTCAAGGGATAACGAATATAGGAGATCGTAGGGTGAAAACTATGAATTTCTTGAAAAATGTGTGGAGTTGTCAAGAGGCCTTATGTGGCTTGACTGGAATGAGTTCAACATTCATAAGAGAGGTGTCCAAGCATTGATGAGACTCATCTTACAACATTCAAAGGCCTGGTATGTGTTCAACTTCTCTTTCTTTATTCGTATTCCAAGCATTTGAGTGCTTGCTTGCAGGATTATAATGCTTCTAATTTGATTATCACTTTTCCTGATTGCATAGTTGTTGAATCCATAATAGGTTTATATTTGAGGGAAAATATATGTCCAAAATAATTCATTCATTTTTTGATTTAAATGGTATTCCTCAACTCCACAATTGCTCCTAACTGAAAGGTCCTAATTCTTTACATTTTTTCTTATTTGGCTATATAACCCTATACCCGCAAACATTATAACTGTCTTACAATAACAAAAGAGAGTATAGGTTAGTTGATTATATATATTGTGGGCATCCCCATGTAGGTCATTTCTAATTGTTTTGATTAGATTGAGTGTATTGTTTTAGTTGAACTATGGATGTCAATCTGTTAAGCCTGAGTTCCTACACATATAGTTGAACTTTGGCATCCTTGGATGATGTGGGTAGGGTAGTGTAAATTACAAAGGCCCCCACAGTCTCCATTTTTGTATTTGTGCTTTGGACACTCTGTCCCTCATTTTCTTTGGCAGTACTAGCCTATATAATCATGCACGCACATATAGTAATTGCCTGTAAAAATAGAGCGGCAGATTTTCTTGGCAGACTTGCAGACCTCCGGGAGAGGAGAGTGTAATGCTTTTAAGGTCTAGTCTCTAGATGAACTACAATGTTGTGTATATTAGAGCCGTAGCAAATCAACAACAACAAATTGGTCTTTTTAATTGCTTTGTCATTCTTTTTTGTTTGGGATTTTTAATGTCCTTGGTCTTGGTCTTTGTCCTATAGTTAGGAAGATCATTTAGGGAGAGGTTAGATAGAAGAGGCTGAAATTATTATCATGGAGGCTTTGAATCTTGATGAAGGCTTGCCCACTGTGTTCATCTAACAGATGAAGAACTGGTAACATTATCTACGCAGTTGCTGAGGTTAGCTCTATTGTGTAGTAGGCTTCCTTCATCTCTATGGTACTCAATTTCATATACATGCTTTTATCTAATTGAAAAACCATAGATATATAGTTTTTCAAAATGGGTATGAAAGAAGATTTGACTGCAGAGATTATTGTTCCAGTGCCAGGATCATATTTGGCTGCAAGTACTTTTAGAAGCTCAACATTTGAAAATACATTTGGTACTACTAATTTTCCAAGGTTCAGCCTCCAAGGGTTACTTATTGGTTGGTCTTAGTACATCTTCCTATAAAGATACCTATGGCTATACACGTCAAATCCCCTTATAGGGGTCGCTGCCTCTCCTACATTCTTGTGTTTATCTTCTAGCCTATCAACTACAAGGTTCAATTGTTATGTTCTTTTTGTTCTAGGTCTACACATGAGACATTATTCTATCAAGTCTTGATTTGTATTCCTAGCGTCACCCTTTGGTTCAACCTTTTGTTTTTTAGTTCTCGGTTTGTCTAGTGTATTTATCACGGTTCAAAAAAAAATCACGAACAAGGAAAAATGAAAATCGTAGGTTCCGTTCTCAATTTGGCAACCCTAGAATTCCTTTTATTAAATTAGTGAGAAATTATACCAATTTGAGCGTCACAGAATTACTTGATTATAGTTCTTCAATGCATCAAAATTTTGTCATTTTTATTTCCCCAAGATCACCTCTGTAACTCCAATTTTTCACAAGCTTCTGTGAAAATAAAATCAATTTCTCTGGATATGGCTCATGAATGAATTTTCATGTGAGCCTATGTTGCCATAGTGTCACCATAAATTCCTTCAAAGGAATGGCCAACTAACAAAATATCTTTCTGAAATAGTAATGTCACACTGATGTACTATTCATTGGGCTTCTCTTTGTGCTAATCATCCAAAATGCATCGATGAGACACAAGAATAGTCTTATCAATCTTCTCAATAAGCTTAAGTATGTTTCCTACTTTTTTTTATATTCTGTGGCATTTTTTTATAATTCATTTTTTCTATTCCGGGTATCATTTTGGTATGATGCATGTTCGATCAATTTTAATCAGTTTTTTATGTACATAAATGCATACCGTCTACAGTTTAGGATTAAGCATTTTGATCTACTCCATATTAGGTGCTTTATGATTAAGTAAATTGTAGATGTAAACATAGGTAGGGGTGTCTAGTCATAATAGCATAAATAAACACTGCAAAAGTATTTTCTATTTAAGTAATGGTTTTAGAAAAATATTTGAGGCATTGTTCAAGGATGTGGGTTCTTATGTTAATTTGTATTAGAGGCAAAAATGCATAACTTTAACTTTAATTTGTTGCTGATGTCAAACCTTTTCTGGATGTTTTAGGAACTCTAGCTCAGAATATCTGGTGATTATATGTACACACTAGAAACAACAAGTAAGTAATTCTAATAAGCCTATCAATTGCAGCAATTATTGATTTAAAGTAGAATAAAGGCATGAGTTACATCCATTATTTTTTTCATCATTTTGGTGCATAGGATTGAGATGTTACTATTTGAATGTAAATTATGTAGCCATTGAATAGCAGTGCCACATAGTGGCCTGTAATAAATCAGAGTTATATAAAATCAATTTCACTTTTCTTTTGAGGTTCAAGTTTATCAACATGATTTAAACATGTTGCACAGTAGCTGCATTAATGAATATTTTATGTCCACTTAAACATAGGCATATACCAACAAATTGGTTGCACTCAGAAACTAAATCTACCATCTTCCTTTTTACAGTGTGTTAAATTGCCCATGAAAATGAATGCATGTTTGTGTTGAGAAGTAATGTTTTGATGGAGCATGTGTTGAGCTTGCTTTGTCTACTCACATTTCTTTTGTTTTTGGTGGAGGTTCGTGAACAAACCTATCTTGTGTATTGCAAATCAACTTCTCTACTCCTCTGTAAAGTATGTTTTCTAGTTATTAGTCAAATTCAAATTAATACACTGCCCATTTTATATTTGTAGGAAAACAAATGCACAGATATTCCCATGTAAGCAGCCAGTCAATTAAGTAAAAAATGCTTGAATTTTTAAACATTTATATCATCTGTGATTTAACTAAATTTGTGTTAATTGTGTTTCAAAGCTCATTTGTACATCATTGCTCATTTATTGCCATCTCTATAATCTCCATAATTTCATTTTTAAACTCTGGGCTTCCAAAGAAGCAAAATGACAAAACAAAGTAGAGGTTAGTCAATTATATCTGTTGTGGGCATCCCCATGTGGGTCATTTCTACCTATTTTGATTACATTTTGTGTGTTGGTCTAGTTGAACTATGGGTGTCAATCTATTAATCCTGCCTCCCTGCACATATAGTTGTACTTGCTTGGTATTCTTAGATGATGTGGGTAGGGTATTGCAAATTGCAAATGCCCCCACAGTCTCCATTTGTGTATTTTGTGCTTTGGACACTTTGTCCCTATTTTCACCTCATACTGACAAGTAGTACTAACATATATACTCATGCACTCACATATAGTAATTGCCTGTACAAATAGAGTGCTAGCTTTTGAGCTTATCAAGTTGGGAAGTAATTTTTATTTTTCAAAAAAATAGAAGAGTCTAGTGATTAACTTTAGTTTTCTCCACATTGAACAATTTGTTATGGGAGAACTCTTTTAGAGTTGGTTAAGTGGGTTACGCCTCTCCTTTCTCCTCCAGGAGCTCTTCTTTCGTCACTTGAGTTCTCTCCCTTTCCTATCCTCTATTTGATATTCTGTCTGGACATGAGTTCAACCCTTGTGATTTCTTAACTACTGCATTCAAGAAACAAACAACCCTTTTAAAAGAATTGAAAGTAAAGAGAGCTAGGGATTACTGGGGCTCAACCACTGCCTAATTTTTAGAGCATCTAGGATGGTCATAGAAAAGTATGGAATGGCTTTGTGCCTAGGAGCCAAAGAGGCCAAATATTTTGGGTTTGCCACTAACATGTGGCCAGAAGGGATACACGTTAAAGGGTTTGTCACAGCTTGGCACAACAAGACTTATGATCTACCTTTTCCTAGATGCTATGAGGCAACAAAGCATTCCATGGAATCAGGGACTAACTATTGGAAGCTTAGTGGAGAAATTGTGGACTAACTAAGTGTCTTTGAGGGAAAAGGGGACGAGTGTCATCTGCTGTGAACTTACCCTGTTCTTTGGAATTAAGAGACTACGGTTGGCGGTGAATGGAAAATGGTTTTCAGAGTTCCTTTTTTCTGATAATACGAGTTCTATGTTTTTGCAAATACTGATAGTTATCTTCTCTGCATGTTCACTTCTGATTCTGCTATGTTTAATTTCTATTTGGTATTTCTCATTTGCAATATTTGTGAGAAAGCTTGGGTCCTCTTTTCCGGCTTCAAGTAAAAACTTATCCATTAACCATTTGTTCAGAAAATCCATTCCAGAACCGTCCCATTCCCATTCCAGAACCACCCATAACTATCCACTTCAAAACCACCCAGTTGCATTTTGTTTCTCAATTACCATATTAGCACAATGTGGGGAAGCTACTTCTCTGTAGACATCCTCAAGTTAAAAGTGTATCGCATTTTGTTTCTCAATTACCATATTAAAGGAATTCTACTACAGGACAATTATGGAATCTACCCTTTCACAGCCCAAGTGTTGGGCGACCTGTAAAATTGGCTGCTAAGGAAAATGCTAACAATAAACACATCCATTTACTCTCATTTACTAGTCAGGAGCGTGGGTTGTTAACAAACTCCTGTTTGAAATCCAACATAAAAATCACCCTTTCAATAGGGAAGCCAAATGTCAATTTTGATCCTCATACACCCAATGCATTCTTGTGAAAGTGGTAGGAGAATTTGGTAAAATTGATGTTCTCTTTGTTGTTTTCTAAGCTGAACATGAGTGAAATCAAGAAATAAATATCTTTCTTTACAACATTTGTTAGAAAAGAAAGAAAATATCTTTGATTTACACTTCTATTATGTTCCACTTGTGCACTATTATGACAGATTTCATATATTTCGGATTTTTTTTCCTTTTTTTCCAAGTAAGAAAGAAAATATCTTTGATTTACACTTCTATTATGTTTGTTTAATATTTGCAATGCATTTTTTTCTTGCAAATAAGGTGAAAGCCCATAGGTGTTTAATGCTCATAGTAGTTTTAAAAAAAAACAATTCAATAAATTGTTGAAATTACATTGATTTTTTTAGAAATGTAACAACTAAAAAATATTTTTAATCTTAATAAATAAATAAAATATTTTTAGGAAGGGGTCAGTTGCCCCTTCCAAAGGCTTGAGGAATGACCATTGGCCATGGTCATTCTTAAAAGCTTGTGACATTTACAATGTGTGTGGTGATTTTATTTTATGTAGCTTAACATTGAATGTGTTATTAGAATCACAATATTCACTACATATAATTCACATTCTAATATGAATAATAATAGATAATATTAAAAAATCACAAGACAATCGATAACACTCTTTATATTAAGAAAAGTCTTGAACTATTTTTGTATGGAGTATTTTTTAAAATTATATGCATCTCAAAATTTTCGTTACATGTGTATTTGAACTTTTGCATGCACTTGTACTTTGAATTTGCATTAAATATTAAATTAGTTTGAAGTTAGTGTACTTCAAAATTTGTGTGTCTTAATATTATAAATGTGTCAATAGTCCCCTTATATGTGTGTTTAATCTTTGATATGATTGAACATTTAAAACACTTATTTCATGTGTGTGTTTAAACTAGATCTAGGTTAATTGTGCTTCACATTTAGTATTTGTTACTTTAGAATTAAATTTTACTTTAGAAAAATGTATTCACTTTTTGTTTGCATAATGTATGTATTTTAAATAACATTTAGATCATGTGTGTGTTTTAACTAACATTGTGTTAATCGTGTTTCATATTAAATGATTGTTTACTTTAGAACTTGTTCAGTTTTTGTTTGCATAATGTATGTATTTTAACTAACACTGTGAATCATATTGTATGTGCACATCTATTTGAACATTGACATTCACATTTTGTGCTTAAACTAACTTTAATGCATGCCTACAATTTTAATTGAATTAACTTTGTGGGAAGTGTGCATAAAGTGTATTTTTTTAACTTTATAATTAAGTCAATATATTCCCTTTTACAAGTGTGTTTGAACTTTGTGAGTGAATGAGTGTAATTCAATTTATGTGTGTCAATTATTTATTTATTTTGTTTGAACTTTACTTCTTAGATTTACTCCATATGTTTGAGGTGTGTGGTTCAACAAACTTAATTTTTTGACTTGTACATTTGAACTTTAGAGCTTTACATTTATTTTGTCATGTTTGTTCTAAACTAACTTCATGTCAAACGTGTTCAAACATCACCATAATTTGTCCAATAATTGGAAAGAGAGAGAGGTTGGTAATTTCTTTTTAAAATTTATTTTCTATTTTTGGTGTGAATGTTATGTTTCAACTTAGATTTAATCCTTATATGATATTTACGTCATGCCCTCCTAAATTTGCAATATTCTTAACAATCCAAATTTGTAAAATAATTTGACATATTTGAATTTTTTAATAGAAATGGGTTGGTTGAAGTATAATTTCATATTTAATTTTATTTTCTATTTTTAGATTCATTTAATATGAAAATAGGAAGTTAATATTTAATTAACTTCCTTTCTCTTCTACAATAATTTTTTTTTTTATAGTTTTTTTAAGAGTTTTTTTTTTGTTTAAGTTTAATTTTTATGATGATGCTTAGGTGTCGTCCCTTACAACCAAACTAACAACCAAAAATCAATTGCACACTAATATAAAATCAACATAAAAAACCTCTAGAGTTAAACAATATATTGTAAGCTAGATCTAACAACACATAGTCCAACAACATATTTGTAGCTAGAACTAAAAGAAAACTATAAGTAACCAAAATGTTCACCTTGGAACCATAGCTCAATGAGCTAGTAGCAATACTTCAAAGTATATTAAGAACTACAAAAAATTTCATATTGGAACCATAGTCCAATTTACTAACAAAAATGAAAGATATGACAAAAAGTCCATAAGGGTAATTAACAACATTAATAATATTTTTTCAAAGAAAGCTACGCATGACCAAGAGATGGAGCACATGACTCTAGTCCTTGTAGTTCCCTTCATTCTCAACATCCTTTCCTAGCATCTTTCTCTACACACGAGGAACAAGGAAGTTGCTAGATTATGTGTCACACACAAGATGAACCCTAAGATGCTTCACATCTTCCTTTCTAGGTCAAGAACCTTGGTCCTCAACCCACCCAACTTAGTCTTCAATGACATCAACTTAGTGGTTGTTGTTTGACAATCAATGTAGTTTCCTTTAATAACAATCATATTAACATTCTCCTCGTTTGGCAGTGTATCCCTAGTTAATCTACATGCTATATTTTCATATTGTCATAAATATGGGTGGAGCTATTAATAGATTTATTTAAGCTCTTGGTTGTATTTGTTTCACCTCCTTTTCTAACAACATGCATCTCCTCTCGCCCTTCCCAGATTTGCAGAGAGACCCAGCCAACTTTCAAAAGCATATAATTGAATGCAATTAGGGAAATATGATATAAAAAAATTAGTGGTTGAAAGAGAAGTTTAAGCCTCGCATATCAGCTTGGGCATAATCATTTATGTATACCTTCACAATACTATCTCATGTGGACAAAACATTACAATGCACAAAGGCCTACGGATTCCCACAGTACATGATATCCACACCTTTTTAATAAATAAAAGGTATTCATTAATTAGGCATCTACCATGGTCACTAAGCCTTGTTTCCAAGTCACTCACTTCTCATTCAAATTTATTTTCAAATTAAAAAATTTCTATCTCAAGCCTTAGAAATAAATGCATCTACAATCCAATGTCCAAAACATGGTTGTGCATAACAAAGTTCGCAAAAACCAAAACTAAAGGGCGTACATCAATGTTGGTAATTGAGTTCTCCCCCCTTAGGATATTTTGAACATGATATGGAAGGATTTTTTTCTTCCTCCAACATCTCAAAGTCTTCAATATGATAGCCCAACGAAGCCATAGACATCTACAACCATATTACCTTCTCTAAAGACATGACTTTAAAAAAATAGATGAAAATAAGTTTCTAGATGTCTCTCACAATCCCTTCAATAAACCACTTGATCCTAATCCCACATCAGCAATTAGTTTAGAATCACCTTCTATAGGCAGAACCCTAATCCCAATTGAAAGGGCAATTTAAGACCCCATAATAGAGCTATCCCTTCAGTTTGACTATTCATGTTTTTCTCAAGATCACCACTATAGGCTACCACCATATCACAAAAGCCTGTACTTATAACTCCCTCTACCATATCTTTGATTTACACTTCTATTATGTTCTAGTTGTGCACTATTATGACAGATTTCATATATTTCTATTTTTTTCCCTTTTTTTTCAAATAAAAAAGAAAATATCTTTGATTTACACTTCTATTATGTTCCAATTGTGCACTATTATGACAGATTTCATATATTTCTAGATTTTTTTTTCAAATAAGGTTAACACTAGGGAAAAAGAATTGTATTTTTCAGCTATATAGGCCAATAAGTGCTTCATGTTTGCAGTGTATTTTTTTCTTGCAAATAAGGTGAAAGAAGGGGAAAATAATTTTATTTCTTTAACTTACATCTTAACAAATCTATAGAGGTAAGGTAAAGAAAGAAAAAGAAAATGTATTTGTTCAGCTTATGCCCTAACAAAGCCATAGAAGCCCGTATATGTTTAATGCTCATTGTGCTTTTTTTCTTATAGTTTCAAAAAAAATAGGGGAAAACGAATTGTATTTATTTAGCTTATGCCCTAACGTAGCCATATAGACCATAGGTGTTTAATACTCCCATTAGTAATCAGATGTTTAATATCCCTAGAGCTGTCAATTTTTTTAAAAAAAATTAATAAATTATTGAAATTAGATTATTTTTTAGAAATGTAACAACTAAAAAATATTTTTAATCTTAATAAATAAATAAATAAAATATTTTTAGGAAGGGCTCAATTGCCCCTTCCAAAGGCTTGAGGAATGACCATTGATCATAGTCATTCTTAAAAGCTTGTGTCTTTTGCAATGTGTGTAGTAATTTTATTTTATGTAGCTTAAAATTAAATGTGTTATTAGAATCACATATTATATATATATTTGGTGTCTAAGAATGAACGTCACACTACAATTATATATAATTGTGAGCAGTTCTAATTTGATGAGACGTGACTCATGAATGAGTCACGACTCATCAAACTGTTCGTAGTATTCATGCTTTGTTGGGACTGTCGTTAGTTAATATAATGCGACGGTATTATCTATTTAATACCGATAGTTATCAACACTGCGATAGTTAATATTTATCGGTCAATACTGCGATGTATAATATTTATTTGATACCGATAGTTATCAACACTGCGATAGTTAATACACTGCAGTACATGTTGTTTAGGGATACTGATAGTTATCGGTTAACATACTAAGTATTTAACCCGATGACTATCGGGTATCTTAATATACTTAGTCGCATATAATCCGATTACTATTGGGTGTAGATAATGATACCGATTTGATATTTAATATCTTAAAACTTAATTTTTATATATATATATATATATATATATATATATATTGATAGACTTAATTCAAGAATATATAAGTGTATATTAATATATATATGATTTTTCAAATATATATATATAAATATATTTATGTGTTAATTATCTGAACGATGTTATCAATTTCAACACTCCCTCTTAGTTAGAGAAGATAATTTTCCTTAGATCATCACATTTGTAAAAACATAAAATCAACATGTAAATGATGATTTTATACACATTTCTTTTTGGCTTGTGATGCCTAATTTCCATATCACCTTGATATGAGGGATCACATTAGATTGTGACACCTAATTTTCATATCACCTTGATATGAGGAATCACCTTAGATCGTGATACATAGTTTTCATATCACCTTGATATGAGGAATCACATTAGATTGTGATACCTGATTTTCATATCACCTCAGATCGTGATACAAGGATATAGTAAATAAGAACATTACATTCCATTTACATATAACCCTATTATGGTATGTGCACAAACATATAACTGTCTACCATAACGAATACCCATTACAAGATCGTCACCTTGTAATCTCAAATACAAGTGTTCATTATCTAATAAGTCGTCACTTCTTAGAAATGTACACAGGATGGATGAGCCCATAAAACATTTTATTTATATTAATACAAATCAAAAATCATATTACAACCATACCAATATTTTTCCTGAAGTGATCAACTTTCGCCTTGGGAAGAGCTTTGGTAAGAATATTTGTAGTTTGATCTCTAGTACTAATATATTTCAACTGAATCACTTTCCTTTCAACCATATCACGGACATAGTGATAAGGAATCTCAACATGCTTGGATCTATCATGAAACACTGGGTTGACTGATAATTTGATACAACTCTGGTTATCACAAAGAATAGTAGTTGGTTTTAATGGTTTACCAAATAACCCAGTAAGTAGTTTTCTGAGCCATATTGCTTCTCTAGCAGCCATTGAAGATGCAATATATTCAACCTCGGTAGAACTCTGAGCTACTGAAGATTGTTTTCTACTAATCCATGATACCATAGTTGATCTCAAGCTAAAACAACATCCTGAGATGCTTTTTCGATCAGTCACACTTCTAGCCCAATCTAAGTCAATGAATCCATGAAGGTCTAATTCTGTCTTATCATATTTGAGTCCATAGTTAAGAGTACCCTAAGGATACCTTAATAAATGTTTTGCAGCAATGAGATGAATCTCTTTAGGTTCACACATGAACTGACTTAAGGTATTTACTGAAAAGCAAATATCTGGTCTGATGTTCCCTAAGAACATTAGAGAACCTATTATCTGCCTGGCAAACCCCTCAAACAAACAACAAAGACCCTCTTTTTCATGCATGTATAGGTGCAGAATTGCATATCTGAGCTTGGATTTGGATACCCTTTTCGATGAACTTTTGAGATCTGCGAACAAAATCAAAGTCGACATTTAGAATATTAATGTAGCCTTTGACCTTTTATCGGAGTCAAAGACTACTTGTTGTTAGAAAGATAAAAGTTTTCTAGGTTTTCTTGGTCTCGGCATTTGTAGTCCGAAACAGGTTGCAGAATTGCCCAAAACTGCACACAAACATCAAAAATTGGCATCTCCAGATTTGTCCTATTTTGAAGTTAGTATTTGCCTTTTAATTATTTCAAATTTCAAGCACATATTATCCATAGGGAAATATAAGGGTTTCTTCCTCTTTCATATTCTCTGTAGATTGATTCAATTGTGCATGAACCTTTCGGTTGATCAATTTGGATCTCTCCTTTGGGAATTTGGATTTAGAAGTAGATCTCATATTTCCCCCATACATTTTAGGGTGCACACTATTTCACCTTATAGATAGATAGAGAGAGAGAGAGAGAGAGAGAGAGAGAGAGAGAGACTTAATTGAAGAATATGTAAGTGTATATTAATATATATATATATATATGATTTTCCAAATATATATGTGTGTGTGTGTGTGTTAATTACCTAAACGATGCTATCAATTTCAATAGTCCCTTTATATGTGTGTTTAATTTTAATATGTTTGAACATTTAAAACACTTATGTCATGTGTGTGTGTGTGTGTGTGTGTTTAAACTAGATTTGGGTTAATTGTGCTTCATAATTAGTAATTGTAACTTTAGAATTAAATTTTATTTTAGAAACATGTATTCACTTTTTGCTTGTATAATTATTGTTTATTAACTATTATATAGATCACATGTGTGTTTTAACTAGATTGTGTTAATTGTGTTTCATATTTAGTAATTGTTTACTGTAGAACTATTTAGTACTTGTTTACTTTAGAACTTGTCCAAATTTTGTTTGCATAAGTCTTTACTCTTTGCAAAGCTCCTTCCCCAAGATTGTTTGGATTCTCCTACAACTTTGGGTTAAAAATATCTTTGTCACAATCCTACACCATAATAGAAGCATTCTTTTTGAAGGACCTTCTCCAAGGGATTGGTGTGCTCATAATTATGTCTTGACTGATTGGGTGTGCATGCAAAGGATGAATCTCCAAACCGTCCATGTACACTGCCTAGGGAGTCTCAGCCATGGAGCGAGAGCATTTTCTTTCTACAACCATGACTTTTGGTAATTAATTGCCCTTTGAAAACTCAAAATTTCTTCTAACTTGCTTTGAAATATTTCTCGCCTATGCTGATGAACTTCTCACAAACTTGAAGATATAAGTGGTTGGCATGTAATAAATAAAGCATTTTATGCATGTATATGTCTAAAATAACTGCTCCTAGGTTTTCGTTGCATATTGTAGGGTTGGAAAGTACATTCATCTCATCTTTGCTAGCCTTTTTGGGAGGGGAAACTTGAAGGAAGGGCCAAGTTTAAAACTGAGCCTTGAGCACTAAATACTAGAGAAATAGAGATGATAGGGGTCCTTTCTAGTGTTATAGAGATTGGAGAGGTGGTGGGATTAGGACAATTGGCATCTCAAAAAATGCAACACATGAAAGCGCTGACAAAAAAAACCACTACAATTAAACTACCTATATACAAAGCTTCCCATCATTTCATCATTAAAAGAAGAGTTTTAGATGAGACTCGTTAATGGGAATCTTGAAGGCATTACCTTCTGTCTTCTAGCTCAAAAGAGTTGATTTCTTTACAATAGTTGATACATAAAGGTCCTTTCCATAAAGCATCAAACTTAGGATGTTGCCTTGGTCTTGCAACGCACTCATCAAACTTTAGAACTAAATCAACCACCTTAAAGACCAAGTTGGATGCTATTTTTTCAAGCCATGTTTAAACCACTTGTTGGTAATTGGGTAGTGCATCAAATGCCTTTTCTATGTCTTCTTGCACCTTCAACAACTTAGTTAGCCTAACCTCTACATCATCGGTTTGAGAAATCTCTAGGGACTTAAGTAACTGGAGCATAAGGATTTCTATTGATACTAGCACCAATGCTTTTTTTCCATATACTAACTCATATAGGGAAGACTTTAGATCCTACTTTGGGGTAATCTTGTTGGCCCAAAGAGATTCTTTGAGGTGTTTGTGCCAATCTCTTTGATGATTTGTGCCAATTCCTTTAATTATCTTGATTAGGTTCTTGTTGGTGGATTCAAACACATTTCCTTGTGGATAGGAATTCGATGAGGTCTTTAGGAAGACTTTGTGCTTTAAGGTAAAGTATTATATCTTTGCTCCAAGGAAAGCTCTTGCATTGTTTGATATGATGGTTTTTGAAGGGTCAAACCTTGACACTAACTACTCTAGGAAGTTAAGGATATCATGCTATGTGGCATTCTTCAAGACAACAACCTCTGACCACCTTGTGAAATAATTTGTAGTTGTTAGGATCCACTTTTTCCCTAAACTTAGCATCGGGTTTTATCATCCCAATGAAATCTAGACCCCATTGTGAAAAGGGCTCATCTACGATGATTGAGCTTAGGGGAATGGATCATTTTTTCCTCCTATTGAAGAATTGACATTCTTGGCATTTCCTTACTAATATATGACAATTCAAAAATAATATTTGCCAAAAGTACCTTGGTTTTACAATTCTGAGAATTGTGACTTTGTCAAAGACATGTCCGCCAGTCAGACTATTATGAAACTTATTCAGGATCCTTTCTCTTGGACTTTTTTTACGCAACATGAGAATGCCATCAAAATTTCTCTTGAAGAGGACTCCCTCTACCAAGACAAACCCTGCATTCTACAAATAGTAAAATCTTTTGTTCTGGTTAGGAAGGTAGTATAGGTACCTCCTAGTCTACATGAACCATATTTTATTGGCATTAAGTGATGATAATCGGTGAGCTTGCTACCGGTACTAGTGTTGTCATTGATTGGCAAAAGGATATAGAGACTTGTCATCTCTATAAAGTCTAAAGATCCAAGGAGATCTGTATGAAAGGAGGATGGTTTGGTAGAAGTTGTGGCTATTAGCAAATACCACCGATCACTATATAAAGCCTCAAAAATCGGGTAGTGTATACAGTATAGCATTCAATCTTCAAACAAAAACTTGGCTACAACCGGTGTAGTCAAACACAGAGAAAGCAACAGCAAACTGGTATCAACATACAACCGAGGACGATGCAACCGGTGAGCCAAGGAAAGGGACAGTAATAGGTTAACTACTCTTACCTGTTCACAGCATGAGGATCTCAACCGATCTATTACTATCTCCGATGTAAACCGAGGAAGTCATAGTCAAACTACCTCTTCTAACCGACTCTTTGACCAAGATTTTCTACGACAAATCCGAAGGTCTTTGAGTTAAACTGGCGATCGGTTTGAGACACACCTGGAGGATTTAAAGTCGAAATCAATGGCTTTAAAACAAAGTGTTATCTCCTATAAAAGATAGTTGCTTGACACGCAACTACCGCTTTCTCTCTAAGGCAGATAAAGCAAGGGCATGCATCAAATGTTTCCTCAGTGAACTGGTAGTCCACTGAATAATGAATCCGATAAGGATCTGTAATTAGGTCATGCATAACGAGCATAATTAGAGCTAAGACTCTATATATATTCTTCTGCTTGAGGAGAAGAAAAGTTACCTTCATTCTACCAGAGAAAAGAGTGAACCTGAAAAGCTCAAAAGAAGCTAGGGTAAATCAGAAAGAGAAGAAGAGAAAGAAGTGTGTGTAGAGAAGCACAATAGTACAGGAGAACACACATGTGGTGACCAATGACGATTCTCATATGAGCACAAACAACGATCTTATCAGGCTATGCAAAGCCAATTGTAAAAGGTCGATCTTCTATTGTTTTCTAGCAACTACAATAGTTCAATCTCAATATTTGGGTGGACTCTAACAGGTCCCTTGTATCAAATCCCTTAACCGGGTGGCATCTTATAAGGTGTTCAAAGTCCTTTAACTAGGTAGGCAATAACTGGCCTTATTGTAACAAATCCCTTAACCGAGTCGCACCTAGCAGTGTGTTATTATCCTTTAACCGGGAAAGCTCCTTACAAAGCGTACTCCAGAAAAGTACAAAATTTGTGAAGTCTCCTCATACCGTGGTTTTTACCCTAACCGGGTTTCCACATGATAAATCTAGTGTCGCTGTGTGATTGTTTGCTTACTGTTATTATATGTTTAAATCTGATTGTCTTTCAGCTATAAGTTTACTTCATCGAATTTAAAGTAAAGAAGTTTTAGAGGTGCTAATTCACCCCTCCCCTCTCAACACCGGTTGGGACTGTCAATTGGTATCAGAGCCAAATCTTGTTTTCTTTACTGCTTAACAGCATAAAGAAAAAGTCAAAGTGATGAGAAAGGAAGGACCAAAGTTTTAAAAGAAAAACTTTACTCTGTGGTGCAGCCGAATGAAGCTGTACATGAAGACCACTGGAGATCAGTACTGAAATCATGTTACAACTAATTACACTGAACCTGCTGGCACACTGACACCCGATCAACTGAAGATCAAAAGCGAGCACATGAATGCTATGGACATGATAGCTAGCACACTACTTGATCATGTTTATGCTGAGATAGAACATCTTGATTCTGCCTTCAAGATGTGGGGCAAGTTGCAAATGGTTTATGGAGGAGATCCAAATGTTCAGAGAGCCAAGGTCGAAAGCCTCAGAGGAAAATATGATGACATGAGGATGAATGAAGGAGAAGACATCGAGCAATATAGCCACCGAATCAAAGAGGTGATCAGCTCCATCAGAAGCACTGGAGGAAAGCTCAGTGAAGAGGTGGTTAGCAAAATATTGAGAACTCTTAGACCTCAGTATGCCATCAAGATCTTTGTCATTCAAGAGCTCAGATCGCTGACCAAAGATCAAGTCACCCTAGACTCCCTAATCGGTAAGCTAGTTGCTTTTGAATTGTGTAATTTGATAATAGCTTACCCATCCAGGAAGCAGCTTTTAAGTCCTTTACCAATATCTCTTCCGCCAAAAAGGGAAGAGAAACTGGTAACTTCTCTATCGGTAAGACTGGTAACCCTATTGAGAATCTTCTCTTAGAGGAGATGGAGCAAGATGAGTTTGAAGCACTCATCGCTAAGAGATTCCCCAGAGTGAAAGGGAAGTACAAGGGAAAGCTCCTCTTGAAATGCTTCTTTTGCAACAAGATAGGACATATTGCTGCAAGATGTCTTGATAATGAACATAAAGATAAAAGGGACCAGTTCAAGAGCAAAACAAAGAAGGAATGCTATCTTGCTGAGGAAGGAGTCACAGATGATGAATTTGTAGACTCGGATGATCCAAAAATCACATTTGTGGCAATAAAGGAGGAGAGCCCTGTGATAAGTGAAATTGCGCTTATCTCATGGTCACATCAATACGATGATTGGATCATCGATAGTGGATGCACTCACCACATGACCGGTGACAAGAACAAGTTTATAAGCATGCAGCTCAATGACAGCGGATCCGTTACCTTCGAAAATAATGCTCCCTGTGCCAGTAAAGGTAAAGGCTCTATTGCACTCTGCAACGATGTTGTCTGTGAAGATGTGTACTGGGTTGAAGGACTCAAGTACAACTTAATGAGTGTTGCACAACTGAATAACAAATGATTCTTGCTGGAATTCGGACAAGGTTCCTGTATAGTGAAGAATCAATCCGGAACCCATGTTGCAATTGGTAGACAAAGCAAAGGTAATATGTTCTACCTAGACTCAATGGAAGGAGTTTGGCCCATAGCCTTGGTCAAAGGAGAATCAAGCAAAATTTGTCTTATGATCAAAGAAAACAACAGCTAGTTATGGCACAAGAGGCTCTACCACATAAACTTTGACAGTATTGTCAAAGTGAGCAAAAAGAAAATGGTACTGTCAAAGTGAGCAAAAAGAAAACGGTAAGAGGACTTTCCGAGATTACAAAGCCCATCAAGGGTGTTTGTAAAGATTGTCAGTTAGGAAAGCTAACCGGAACATCTTTCAATAGTAAGTCCTTCTCTGCTAAGAATGTTCTAGACCTGGTTACACACTGATCTATGTGGACCAATGAGAACAAAGGGCCACCATGGAGACCGGTATTTTATGCTCTTTATAGACGACTTCTCCAGGATGATGTGGACACTCTTTCTTAAGGAGAAATCAGAAGCTTTCCACATGTTCAAAATCTACAAAGCTAGAGTGGAAAAAGAGACCGGTAAAAGCTTGAAGTGTTTGAGATCAAACAGAAGAGGTGAATATACCTCTCAAGAGTTCACTCACTATTGTGAGGAACATGAAATAAAAAGACAACTATCTGCACCAAGGACTTCACAGCAAAATGGAGTAGCAAAACGAAGGAACAGGACTCTGATCGATTGTGGCGGAACCCTGTTGATCCAGAAGGATCTCCCTCATCACTTCTGGAGAGAAGCTATCAGTACTGCTGTCTACACACTCAACTGAGTTCAAGTCAAAAAGGGAACCGGTAAGACTCCTTATGAACTATGGTTTAAGCATACTCCCAGTGTAGGCTACTTCAAAATCTTTGGTAGTAAATGTTACATCAAAAGAGATATGTATTATGGGAAGTTTGATCCCAAGAGTGATGAAGGAACATTTTTGGGTTACTCTACCAAAAGTAAGGCCTATCAGTGTCTGAACAAGAGAACATGCAAGATAATTGAAAGCATCAATGTAAAAGTTGATGAATCTTCAGAACAGGATAAGAAGACCGGTCATGATGATCATGACAGTCTTGAAGGTCTAAATGAAGGAAATGCCTTTGAATTCAATGAAGTAGCTATTGAAGACGAAGAAGAACACCATGTGAATAGACACCCAGTTCACGAAACTGCACTGGAGCACAGGATGATGAACAAGAATATGTTCAAAATCATGATGAAAAAATTGCTCAACCGGAAGAGCCTGATCAAGAACAACGCCCGGTTCTCCCAAGGTATGTCACATCACTCTACTGATAACATTATTGGTGACAAACATGCTAATGTTTTGACCAGGAAAAAGGCCAAAGAGAATATATGTTTACTTTCCTATATAGAGCCCAAAACAACAAGGGAAGCTCTAGAAGATGAAAACTGGGTCAAGGCCATGGAGGAAGAAATTGAGTAAATTGAGAAAAATGACACATGGGAACTTGTGCCAAGACCAAAGGACAAGAATGTCATAGGGACCAAGTGGGTCTATAGAAATAAGTTGAATGAGGAAGGGAAAGTAATAAGAAATAAGGCAAGATTGGTCTACAAAGGATATGCCCAAGAGGCTGGATTGGACTATGGAGAAACTTTTGCACCAATAGCAAGACTGGAAGGAGTGAGAATTCTTCTTGCTTATGCTGCACACAAGAAGTTTAAAGTGTATCAGATGGATGTCAAGTCTGCATTCTTGAATAGAATTCTGGAAGAAGAAGTCTACATTGAACAACCGGAAGGCTTCACATCTACTCATGATAATGGAATGGTCTGTAAATTGAAAAAGGCTCTTTATGGGCTTAAGAAAGCTCCAAGTGCTTGGTATGAAAGGTTGCAATCATACTTTCTGACCATAGGATTCACAAGAACCGAGGACAACAACAATATGTATCTCAAGACCGAAAAAGATCGAAATTTGATTGCTGAGATCTTTTTGGATGACATCATCTTTGGGGGACATAACAAGATGAGCAAAACCTTCGCTGAAGAGATGAAGAAAGAATTTGAGATGTCTATGATAGGCGCCATAAAATTCTTTATTGGACTACAGGTTCATCAACTAAAAGAATGTATCTTTGTATCTCTGTCCAAGTATATAAAATAAATTTTTAAGACTTTTGGACTTGAAGATTCTAAACCGGTTGGAACTCCAATGATAACTAACCTCAAGTTATCAAAGGAGGATGATGCAAAAGAAGTGAATGAAACAATGTATTGGTCCATGATAGGAAAACTGCAGTATGTTGTTCACAGTAGACCGGACATTGCACATGCGGTTAGCATAGTAGCGAGATTCTCTGCAAATTTCAAAGAGACACATCTGATAGGTGTAAAGAGAATCTTCAGATATCTAAGGGGCACTAAGGAATATGGATTATGGTTTCCACACAAGGGGGGATTCGAGGTAAAAGTATACACTAATGCAGATTGGGTTGGAAACATTGATGACAGAAAGAGCACAAGTGGTGGTGCATTCTTTCTCAGTGGAAGAATCAGTTCTTGGACAAACAGAAAACGGAATTGTATTTCCCAATCTACTGCAGAGGCCGAATATGTTCCTGCAACAATCAATTGCACACAGGTGATCTGGATCAAACAACTGCTGGAAGGAATTAAAGAACAAATACCTGAACCAGTAGCCATCTATTATGATAGCACCAATGCAATTAAAATATCCAAGAACCCTGTTATGCACTCCAAGACAAAGCACATTGCCATCAAGTATCATTACTTGAGAGAGTTGGTACAAGACAAGGAGGTGAGACTAGAGTATGTTTCCACAAAAGAACAAATTGCTGATATCTTCACAAAGCCATTACCAAAGAGTATTTTTGAGTATCTCAGAGATAAACTAGGGGTGATACCCCTTCATGATCTTCAGTAAACCTGCAAAGGTGATCATCAGCTCATTATGCTTCAACAAAGGGGAACACCTCATCTTTTTTGGACTGACAAAAAAGGAATGCTGCTCCTAGGGGGAGCAGATTAGAAAAAGGTAGTCTCTTTGACTAGCCTTTGGCATCATCATCAAAAAGGGGTAGAGTTTGGCAATAATCGGAAGACTGTTGCAGTAGCAGTGGTACAAAGATACAAGCACAGTTATCCGGTGATATTGTGATTGCCCATCAAGGTTTTGCCATCAATGCCAAAGGGGGAGATTGTTGGCATTAAGTGATGATAACCGGTGAGCATGTTACCGGTACTAGTGTTGTCATTGATTGGCAAAAGGATATAGAGACTTGTCATCTCTATAAAGTCTAAAGATCCAAGGAGATCTGTATGAAAGGAGGATGGTTTGGTAGAAGTTGTGGCTGTTAGCAAATACCATTGGTCACTATATAAAGCCTTAGAAACCAAGTAGTGTATACAGTATAGCATTCAATCTTCAACCAAAGACTTGGCTACAACCGGTGTAGTCAAATACAGAGAAAGCAACAGCAAACCAGTATCAACATACAACCGAGAACGGTGCAACCGGTGAGCCAAGGAAAGGGACAGTAATAGGTTAACTACTCTTACCTATTCACAGCATGAGGATCTCAACCGGTCTATTACTGACTCCGGTGTAAACCGAGGAAGTCATAATCAAACTACTTGTTCTAACCAACTCTTTCACCAAGATTTTTTGTGACAAATCCAAAGGTCTTTGAGTTAAACTGGCGATCGGTTTGAGACACACTTGGAGGATTTAAAGCCGAAATCAGTGGCTTTAAAACAAAGTGTTATCTCCTATAAAGGATAGTTGCTTGACACACAACTACTACTTTCTCTATAAGGTAGATAAACATGCATCGGATGTTTCCTCAGTGAACTGGTACTCCACTGAGTAATGAATCTGATAAGGATCTGTAATTAGGTCATGCATAACGGGCGTAATTAGGGCTAAGACTATATATTCTTCTACTTGAGGAGAAGAAAAGTTGCTTTCATTCTGCCAGAGAAAAGAGTGAACCTGAAAAGCTCAAAAGAAGCTAGGGTAAATCAAAAAGAGAAGAGAAAGAAGTGTGTGCAGAGAAGCACAATAGTAGAGGAGAACACACCTGTGGCGATCGGTGACGATTCTCAACTAAGCACAAACAGAGATCTTATCAAGCTATGCAAAGCCAATTGTAAAAGGTCGATCTTCTATTGTTTTCTAGCAACTACAATAGTTAAATCTCAGTATTTGGGTGAACTCTAACAAGTCCCTTGTATCAAATCCCTTAACCGGGTGGCATCTTGTAAGGTGTTCAAAGTCCTTTAACTAGGCAGGCACTAACCGACCTAATTGTAACAAATCCCTTAACTGGGTCACACCTAGCAGTGTGTTATTATCCTTTAACCAGGAAAGGTCCTTACAAGGCGTACTTCAAAAGAGTACAAAATTTTTGAGGTCTCCTCACACCGTGGTTTTTACCCTAACCGGGTTTCCACGTGATAAATCTGGTGTCACTGTGTGATTGTTTGCTTACTGTTATTATGTGTTTAAATCTGATTGTCTTTCAGCTATAAGTTTACTTCACCGGATTTAAAGTAAAGAAGTTTTAGAGGTGTTGATTCACCCCTCCCCTCTCAGCACCGGTTGGGACTATCATATTTTGTCTACAATCTAGGGATTTTCCTCTTCTAGTTGGTTGAACATTACTATATCTTACGTTTATTTTCTGTCATCAGTGGAGACTTCCTTTTTTCCTTCTAGACCATTGTGTTGTGAAATGTATTCACATAAAACTCTATGTCGAATAACTTTGGTGGGTCGCACTTCGATTTCATATTCTAAGACCTCGATGATCCAAATGGCCCTTTACTCAATGATATCATCTTCCATAACATTCTCCCTTACATTGGAATGAGATACATACACCAAGGCTTTATTTCCTTCTATAAGGTACTTGAAATTCTTTAGGCCTTTTACAATGACAAAGGCTTAATTGCACTTTTCTTTGTATTCCTTTAGGGCTTTGTAGTGGAAAGTGATGGGATGCTCACCCTTTAGGTCTTTTTCCTTTTGAGCTAACACCATTGCAATGTTGTGTTCGCTGCCATAGACATGCATTATGTAATCTTTTGAAAAGTCTAGGATGACTAGCACCGGTTCCGATGATATTACTTCCTTAATCTTTTCAAAAGAGGCTTTAGCATTTGAGGTCCATTTAAAAACTTGGTATTTTCTCAACATTAAGGTGATTGGTTTGACTAGACCTACAAAGTCAGATAAATTTTTTGATGAAGTAGACCTTTGCTAATAAAAATTGCATTCCTTTTTTGTTGATGGGTAGGGGCGGGTCACTAATAGCTCTAATCCTTTCGGGATCTATGGAAACTCCTTTAGATACCATGTATCCAAGCAATTTTCCTTGTGGGACACCAAAAATACATTTCTTGGAATTTAAAGAAACTCCAAACTCTTGGCACCTATGAAAAAATTTCTCCAAATGATCAAAATGTTCTTCCTTATGTTTTGAAAATATAGTAAGGTCATGTAGATAAATGAGAATAGTTTTATTGGAATACCTTTGAAGGAAATATCCATTTCTTTCTAAAAGGTGGCACCCACATTAGACATATTGAACGAAATCTTGGCGTAGGCAAAGGTTCTCCACTTTGTTGTAAAAGTAGTCTTGTGTTGATCTTCTTTCACCCAAACGTGGTTGTATCCTAAGAATCCATCAAGTAGGGAATACATTTCTAAACCAACTATTGTTTGCAAAATTTGCTCCATAAAGGGCAGTGGGTGGTGGTCCTTCAAGGATGCCTTATTCAAATCCTGAAAGTTAATACATGGGTAGATGTCATGAATCTTTTTTTGCATGGGGACTAAACTGGAGACATTGGTGTGTGTTTGATTGGGTAGATAATTTGTGAGTCAATTAACTTTTATAGTTCTTGAGCCATCAATGACTCTATTCTTGGATTGGCATGCCTCTTTTTTTTGGAAAACGGGCTTTGCTCCTTCCTAACAATTGATGAGATGAGGGGAGTAACATTATCCTACGTTGGGCCATAACTGAAGGAGGAAGTGGCGAAGGTTCAATTCTACTTGATGAGGATGAACTTGGCTAGGTCACAAATATTAAGGTTAGCTCATCGCTGTTAACGCTAGTAGTGATCCAAGTTGTTTGGCAATGTAATACCTAGTGAATGGCCTTCAGCTCATATACCTGCTTCTAGTCTAGAAAAATGGTTGGTCCCACCAAGCGTGAGAGAAACAAAATTGTTGATCCTAAAATTTGCATGTAAGATAGCAACCTTTTGTAGAGAGTTCAATAATTGGGGGATTCATATTGTGCATTACTAAACGACCTCTGGTATTTTAGAAGTCAGCTCTTCATCTACTTTCTATTTTGAGGAAAAGGGAAAGAGAGAAAACAATGAAAACAAATCTACTTTAGGTGAAACACCACGATGATATTTGGTAAAACACTTCAGTATTCAATAAAAACATGAAATAGTACAATAACAAACTACATAAACTATAAAAAGAGTCATAGACATGGTATTACAACTTATACAATCATGTTCTATTGCAAAAGATTTGGAATAACAAAACTTTAGATTAAGTGGTGATATAGACTATAACAAGTAGAAAACCCACAAAAAATTCAACAATAATTGAAAGGTCACTAGCATAGTAGATCATACAGTTTTATATTAAGGACTAGAAACAAATTATACTAAGATCGAATAAAATCAAACTACTATTGATATCTAAATCCAAAGTTTGTATATTGACAAGTGCCAACAGAATAAAAGAGCTCAACTCCCCATTTATAACCCTTGGGGTTATCTATTCCAATAAACAAGACACTCTCTATTAGGGCTAAAGAGTAAATGCTTGTAGGGACCACAAAGGAAAGGAGCGATTGTGATAGGCCCAAAAGAAAGAGATTTGCCATGTGTCAACACTGCAGACATTCCAAAGAGAGGCAAAAGGAAAAAACTGAGGCAATGTGTGGGCGCAATATATGTGACATCCTCCACCGAGAAAGAGACAACAAAGCCTAAAAGAAGGGGCCCACCACAAAAAGGTCTTGCCGCATAACAAAAGGGAACAAAATGTAAGTTGAAGCAAAATATGAAAATTAAGGTTCACACAACTTATCCCAATAGAAAGGTCTACAACTTGGTGACTCTTGGGGTGCTTTGCTTGCAAAGAGATGAATTCAGAACTTAGGAAATCAACCAAAATTATGGGCAACACAAGAGGACGATCAAATAAAACTTTTATATGGGGACCTATAAAAGGGTCCATTCCTCCTCTGGCAATAGAACCAGTTCCTACAAAAACATAACAGCTTGATCTAGAATGAATATTTACTTGGATGACATATCAATCAGCTTTCCCAAGGCAGATTCCATGTTGAGGTTTAATTTGACAAGGGGCCATTTGATACCCTCGACCTTTCTATGCAGTAGAGGAGGGGACTCAAACCTTAAGAGATCAATTGTTCCTACTACTTCTCATCCAAAAGATGTTGAATAAGATCCTCTTCAATAACCCTCGCGTCTACAAGGAAAAGAGGTGAGAGTCCCCACTGCATGAATTCTTCAAAAAATCTCCTCTTACTTGTCATCTGGGCACTGAGGGTGTGAAGGCAATCTCTTCCCCATAGAGCATTTTCATGTCTAGCTATTAATTCATTGGCCTTTTTCATTAAGACTCTCTAATCCACGATTCTTGTTGCTAGTAGGGTATCGACTGAAACTATAGATAACTTTTCAATCAGAGTCCTTGACTCATTCACTCTTGAGGCAATTTCCTACGAGGTTTTCTCAATTAGGTTGCCTGCATCAATGATCAATGTTTGAGCGTCATAGAGGAATTTTAAAGTATCTACCAACACAACTATCAAGCTTTTTTATCTTTTCCTAGAATAAAGTGTACAGTTGTTGTAAAACTAGGAGGAGGTCTCCTTGCATTTGTTGTACAAGTTGGCTAACAAGCTGGTGTTGTAGTTGTTGATCCTTGTTGGCGATCTCGTCCTATAAACTATTGATTCTTGTTGAAGCATCTATGATTTGTTTATGTAATCGCTCCAACTCTTGGTTCCTCAATTGCAACACAACCTCTATTGTTTGCTTGTCATTTCTTTCTTTGTCAAAGGATTCTTGAACGTCCTAAAGCATACGATGGAAAGTAGGTTCTTTCTATTGCAATTTTTGTTGGTTTAGATCCAACCCTTGGTTCGTCGCTTGTAATTAGGCTTTTGCCAACTCTGCTTTCCTTTTTTCAGCAATTTCACACACCAAGACATCATTCAAGCCCTTTTGAACTCTTTCTCTCTCAAAGGAGCTCTCCCTTGTCCGCCTCGCAAATTCTTCTTGAATTGTGGCCACATGTTGTTGGAGTTATGTTGCTACTTCATCTCTCATATGTAGGAAGGCTCTGGTATCTTCCATCTCATTCTGACAATCCTCACATGCTAACATCAGGACTTGGATTTCTCCTCAGGTTGCTTCATATTCTACTTGAAGTGCACATAATTGCTCCTCTATTTTCTTATTTTCCTTCCATACCCCCTTCTAGTCTAGAAATATGGATGTTCCCATCGGGCGTGCCAGAATAAGAAAAATTGTTGATACTAAATTTGTATTTAAGTAATGTAAAAACCTTTTGTAGAGAGTTCAATAATTGGGGGACTCGTATTGTGCATTATTGAATGACCTCCAGGATTTGAGAAGCCAACTCTTCATCTACTTTCTATTTTGAGGAAAAGGGAAATAGAGGGAAAAAAATGAAAGCAAATCTACTTAAGGTAAAACACCACAATGAAATTTTTTAAAACACTTCAATATTTGACAAGAACATTGCATAGTACAATAATAGACTACATAATCCATAAAAACAGTCACAAACATGGTCATATGACTTATATAATCATGTTCTATTGTAAAAGTTTTAGAATAACAGCAACACAAATTACATTTAATGGTGATACAGAGTATAACAAGCCAAAAGGCCACAAAATATTCAATAATAATTGAAAGGTCGCTGACACAGTTGATTATACAATTTTACATTAAGGACCGAAAATAGATTATACTAAGATCCAAATGAAATCATTCTACTACTGCTATTTAAATCTAGAGTTTGTATATTGAAATGTGTCAATAGAATAAAAGAGCTCAACTCCCTATTTAACCCCTAGGGTTAAACTATTCCCAAAAACAAGATGCTCGCTATCTAGGTAAAGGAATAAATATAGTCACCTCCTATTCTCCTCAAACTCTTCTAAAGTTGAAAGGTCAATCTCTAGAATGAACTGTCAATTGAAGAAACATGAGTCGTTTAGCAAACTATAGCCAAAAGTCAAAGATCATTGAATTATGTCTTGTTTGACTCAAAAAGGCAGAGAGGACAAGTACATGCATAGGTACAAATGAGAAGAGAGTGGCATCATCAAGAAAGTAGTTTTTGCTCAAGGAAATTATCATATTAAATGCTTGTTGGGACCATTGAGGAAAACTACAAAAGGCATGATTGTGACAAGTGCAAAAGAAAGAGATATGTCATGTGTCAACGCACTGAGCATTCCTAAGAGAGGCGAAAAGAAAAACCTAAGACAATGCAAGGGCACAACACATGGACATCCTCGACCGATCGAGAAGCCTAAAAAGTGGGGCCCACCACAAAAAGACCTTGTCGCATAACAAAGGCGAACAAAATATAAGTTGGAGCAAAACATAATAATTAAGGTTCACACAACTTATCAGAGTAGAAAGATCTACATGCCCTTCACACAAAATTCATTTAATCATACATGAGTGGATGTCATCAAAAACATCACACAAGAGCCATAAAACTAAACTAAGGACACCATAAGAGCTTTATAAAAACTATAAACAAAAATAAGACAATTTAATGACATGTCACTAGACTCTTCACACAAAAACCATGCAATCGTCCCACTAAAAATCAATGTCACTCAATCATGATGCAAGAACAAGTACATATAAGTTTGACCAAACAAAACCCATATACTCATATCATGCACAAGAGTGAATTTCACTATTTTCTTCACACATAATCCATTTATTCATCTTGATTAGAATTAATCACTCCACAACACATGAACAAATAAAATCCATACAAGAATGACATTTCCATTCAAACCTACAAAGAGAATCATAATATAAAAGAGAGCATGTCCTCAATTACAATGCATAAACAAGCACAATATGTACCCCATATGAGTTTGCTGCAACCATCAAGCCAGCCCCATACAAATCAAATATCTACATGGCTTTTTAACCTTTACATGAAACTCATATAATCATCATGCACATGCAAATGTCACAAACTATAAAACATGAAAAAATACACTAGGCAAACCATAGTAGCTTGATGCAAACTATTAATGATACAAGCATCACAAAGATACAATGACACTTATTCCTATACTATGGCATATTCAGCCAAACTATATATCACATTCCATTAGAACCATGATCCATGAACAAGCACAATAGACACACCATACAAGTTTGATGCAACCTTTTGTATGCTATATATGTTATTAGAACCTTTAAAAAACACATACAACTCAACTAAAATATATACTTCATTAGAGCCTTCATGAAAAATGTATGCAATCATCATGTAGAAGAACAAACTATCAACCGTACAAAATCCATCATGTAAGTATCATACATGAAAAAGCACACTAGGAACATCATAGAGTTTAATGTGAACTTCAAGAAAACCCATACAAATACTTGATACATATGCCATTATGACCTTCATTAAAAATATTTACAATGTGATAGCGTTAGATTTCCTTAGACCCTCCACATAAAAGCCATATAATCATCATGCACATTAGTGAATATCACTAACCACGTCCTCTAAACAAGCATACCAATCATGATGCAAGCTTAGCAAAACATGATGGTACTCATTGTTCATAATATGCAACATATGCCATTCAACCCTTATACACAACAACCATCATATAAACTTCACACAAACACAATGACACTCATTGTCCATACTATGCTATTTATGCCATTCAACTCCAATACGTGTCATGTGTCATAATTCACTATAACCATTAGATGTGAATCAATTCCATTTAATTACAATACATGAATAACAGTACTAGGCATGCCATAGGAGTTTGATGTACAGTATCCATATAACCAATGCTATTTAACTATAAGCCATAAGTGACACTGAATGCATCATAAGAATCAATGAGATACATCTCTTCAAGCACTTATAAAAGAGCTATATAAATCAATTTCACATAGTCAATGTCATCAACCATAATGCACAAAAAAGCAATGCACTCTACAATACTCAAATACATAGTAAAGAACAAATTGTATTAAACTCATAAGCCAATCACTCAATCATTGAGATTTTCACACAAAACTCATAATAATCATGCACATAGGTCATTCTCATACAACCGCATGTATACCATTAGAGCTTTTTAAAAATGCATAATACTCATGCATAATTTTTAAAGTCAATCCATAAGAATCAATCAATTATTGGACCTTTCTCACAAAAAGCAATATAATCATAATATACAAGATTTGTGGTCACTTGACATAAGATGCATGAATATGCACACTAGGCATATTATCTAAGTATGACATGACTTTGAAAAAACCCATAATAAAAAATATGCCATTATAATCTTCAAATAAAACCCCTACAAATTAATATCATATACATCATTAGACTATTCATACAAAAAGTGATATAATCATGATACACAAGAGCCAATATCACTTATTCATTATGCACAAGCACACACTAGACAAACCATAGGAGTTTGATGCGACCGTTAAACAAAATCCATATAACTTGTTGATATGCCATTAGATATCTTTAAAAACCCATACAATCAAAATATTTAATTAGAACCTTCACAACAAAGCAATACAATCAATTGACAAATTAACTAGATTGTCACTCAACCGCGATCAACAAACACACTATGTACACCATAGGAATTTGATGCAATTTCAAATAAAACCTATACAACTCAATGATGTAAGTGTCTTAGACCTTTCGTGCAATCATCATGCACAAAAATCATTGTCACTCAGCCACAATGCACAAATAGGCACATGAGGTACACCATGTGAATTCAATGCAAAGTAAAACTCATACAACTAAGTGACATGTGACATTAGTTGCTCCATTCAAAGACCATTGAATCATCATGTAAAGGAGTTATATGCAATGTATGATAAGAACATAATAAGAGTTATATGCAATCTTCAAATAAAAGTCCATACAATTATCTTGCACAATAAGATTGAGATTAAGATTTAGTAAACCACTAACAATAAAAGTAAAATTTAAAAAATAAAGAGAAGAAATGGAAGATTTCAGTGCTTTTTGAAGCATTCATCATTTTTGCATGAACATCTAGAAAGCATTCATGATGATTTAAAAATAAAAGAAGTGGCCATAAGTACCACAAAAAGACTGTGTGAAGCACAGAAGAAAACTTTTAAAAATAAGTGGCCACATATTTTTTGCACTAAAATGATTCAATGAATTAAAAAATATGAGTGAATTTGATTCCTTAAACCTTTGCTTTCTTCCTAGAAAACTATGTTGTCATACTTCTCTTTAACCTTATTTTTGGTGGACTAAGCCTTTGAATTTATTTTTCTATTGAGAATAAATTAATAATTCAGTATTTTTCAAGCCCAACAAAAGATTCCTCCCTGCCAGCCATGCTAGTGAAATTACAATAGAAAACTAGTTCGATTTCTCATAAGATAGTCATAAAAAATGGAATATTATGTAATAATCTAAGTTTTAACTTTTGTATATTAAGCATATTATTTGCAGAAATTGCTTTCAAGCAAATTCCATTGAATCCAAATCTTTGGTGTTAACTTGATAAACTAATCTAAATTTAAAGATAGTTCACATAAGGAAAAACAAGTTTAACAGATATAATGGGAATAATAATAATAGAGCCTCACAGTATGCTCAAGTTTTATCTACAGATTTTAAAAATGTTCTACACAAAATGATTTGACTGGATCAGAAATATTACAAGTACTGTGAATGTAGCAAAATGTTTTCCTTCAGTAATGTTGCTCTAAGATTCAATTGATTTGAAACGATGACTAATCTTCTACCCCTAAAGCCTTACTTTCTTCTTATTATGTTACTTTAGTTTCTAAAGCTTTGACAGGGTATCTTGGACCCTATATGCATGGTAGCAAAAATATACTATAGCAAACAAATTGATTATAAAAATAAATTAAAAAAATTAACATTTGTATACCCATAATAAACAACAGCACAAACATATACAATCATTAAATTTAACAAAATAAAAATTCTAAATTCTTTGCCATACCTTGCAACTCAATATAAATTGATATAGAGCTCCTTCAACACCACTTCAAAAATAATTCAATAATCTCTCTGCAAACCAACACTTTCAACACTTGTTGGAATCTTCATTTAGGACTGCAGATCAAAATAACAAAAAGATCAGTAAAATATCAGAAAAATAAAAAGCTAGAAGCTGTTACCATATAAAGCATCATTTTCAACTCATTTTAACCTTAGTTTATGACTGTCTTCCAAAATCAGATATCCTTATTTCACATGCGATGTTTTTCCAATCTTTTCCCAATTTCTTCAAAAATCTTATGCTTTTTGGTTTGCCAATTTTCCCCAAACGATTTTTGCTGCTATGATTGAAACCCCTAGTTGGCATCAACAGCCATTGATCTGTATTTGAGGGACAATACAGTTTAATAATTCAAGGGTTTTGCAAAGAGACTTCTTTTATGGATATAGATTAACTATGAGACTTCATTTAAGTTTGATGTTGGTGGCCAATAGTTTCGTTCATTGATTTCTTTATAATGTGTAGTGTTGTTGATTCCCTCTTAGATCGTTCTTTGATAAATTGATTATAATAAATTATGATAAACTCATCTTCTAACCTATGATGTTATGATAGTTTGTAGATATCTAGATCTGTAATTGAGCTGCTTCATTAATCAAAAGTATAAACAGATTTACTAGCCAGAAATGAACAGCAGTATCTTGCCCTGTTCTCCAGGTCAATGCATATTGAGCTCTGCCTACTGAGGAATGCCATCTGTTTGTCCTATTGAAGAGTTTTAGTTAAGATTTTGCTAATGGTAGACTCTCTAAGGTAATTGTTGCACCTGATGTATTATGAAAATCCTACATATATTATGGGGAGCTGCTCTTGCTTGAAGCACAAGGTTGAGAATTAAATGCGTACTTTATAATGGATATTGAAGAGATGGGATCTGGAAATAGTTGTTGCTGACTTGCTACCCCTAGGCCACTTGATAGAGCTGCAGAGCTAATATATATGACTATCAGCATTGTAGTCAATTATTATCTCTCAGGGGAAAAAAAGACATGTTTATCCTTGTCCCAAAGAGTCAGCTGAGTGGTTGATGCTCCAAGCTGAAGCCGGTAAAATTCAAAAACTCTCAAGGATTTGAATCTTTGTCTCCACTTTTGTTCATCAAACAATCAAACTATTTTATTAACTCAGTATCAAAAACAAGAGCAAGGGTATGTATAATATACCTGAGCAACAAAAGATTCAATTAGAATAACAATGTGAAGGATACTGCAATCTCATCTTCCAAAGAAAATAAATTGCATAGATTATGATTTCATCTAGTTTTATCTCTGGTAATTCAAAATTGCAATAAACTCCTTTCTCAAATCCACTTTGGCTGCAATAATCCTTCCCGCATACTATAAATAATTTTAAAAAAGAAAAGAAAATTCCGAGAACAAAATGAGAATTGGCCAACAAAAGATTCAATTGGAATAACAATGGCAAGGATACTGCAATCTCATCTTCCAAAGAAAATAAATTGCATAGATTATGATTTCATCTAGTTTTATCTCTGGTAATTCAAAATTGCAATGAACTCCTTTCTCAAATCCACTTTGGCTGCAATAATCCTACCTGCATACTATAAATGATTTTTAAAAAGAAAAGAAAATTCCTAGAACAAAATGAGAATTGCCCAACCAATTGACTGACCGATCTCAGTGTCATGGTGAGACATAAATGACCAAACTGATCTGAGTGTCAGGATGCTTGATTTCAACTAGCATGAAAGTAGAGAAAAAGAAAGATAGTGGCATCTTCATAGCGAATATTGTTGATCTTTATCTTCCCTTTGGTAGCTGGAATTCTCTCAATTTGATTAGAATATTTTTTTGAATTTCCATGAATTAGATTGGAATAGTTCATAAAGTTTAGCAGCTCACAAATATTACCACCTATTATAATGAAAATTGGGGCTGAACAGATCAGCTAACTCAAAGGTAGAAGTGTCAACATAGAAGTAGCATACTCCCTGTTGTTGTTTGCAGGTTTGATGGTATTGTTTTATAATTTAATTAATATGTCATGTCTTGATTCTCCAGAGATCGATTGCAAATGTAATTACACTGCTGTATTGTATGTCTTTTCCAAATGCATCGATCTCTAGTATATATACAAGGCAAAGACAAGAAGAGACATGTCCCTTCATGGGACATGTCTATTCATTAATCTAATTTATTAACTTAACTATATAGTTATTATAAGAGTAAATATAGATTAACTTTATATATATATATATATGCATATTAATATATATAATAATATCAATTATTATATATATGTATATGTAATAAATCATTTCTCATAATAATCATATAGTCAGTTTTATTTATCTGACCGATGCTACATACATCAACACTCCCTCTTGGCTAGGGAGGATAAATCAATCTAATGTCAACACTTATGACACCTAATAGCATCAACCCTAAGATGAAAGCAATAGAAGCATCATCCTCATGATGTAATCAATATATATTACATGATTCTATCCATCGGCGATTCTATCCACAAGCTCTCAAGCTTTAATGTGAATTGCCTCCATTGGCGATTCTATCTACAAATTCTATCATCACAATAGAAGGTCAAGTTATTGTAAGCTAATCACCTTCCAATACAAGTGATAAACATTACATTATAATCATTGCATACTATACTGTTGTGCATAGTATTGGATCATTTCATGATCCTTAATATAGATGATATATGATCATTACTTGATCTGTAGAATGCAGCCGCCAATGTTCATTGCTCGATACATGGCAAGAGAAGATGAAAGGAATCTGATTACACAGATTATTATACTTGTATAGTATTTCGATCATATACAAGGATGATGGTAAAACATTTAGAATGATTATTCTTATAAGCACAAGTAATGTGTATGTGTGTATGTATGTCAGTTCACATTGTGAACTGACATACATACGTACATACTTATATTTAAATAATCAAGGCAATCATCCTTATATTTGACCGAGGCTAGTATGCATCAACACTCCTTAGCTAGGGAAGATAAAGAGTATGAACAAGAATACATCACAATAAATTTTGTGAGTATAGATATCACCTAACTCATGATAAAAGATATATATCATCTATCTCATGATATGATATATCACCCAACTCGTGATATAAGCAATTCACATATCACATAACTCGTGATATGAAGTATCACCTAACTCGTGATACAAAGTATCACCTATCTCGTGATACTAAAGGATATAATATACTCGAGAACATAACATTCTCCTCATATATATCCCAGTTATGGTATGTGCACTGACATTAAGTCACATAATGTCTACCATATGAAAATTGTATCATGGCATGTCCACGGATTACATCACATAATATCCACCATGAAGATCTCTAAATCATCTATGGTTTATTTAATGATATCAGCCTTATGATATCTACCATGATGTCTAAGAGATCCTAACCATCATGACATGTCCAGAGATATCAAGTCACATGATATCCATCATGATGGAGATGTTGCAAAATCATCACCTCACAACATCAATCAAATACAAGTGTTCATTGTCGAAAAGTCGTCACCTTTCTCCAATGTTCACAGGAGGGCCCATACGTCATGGAGTCACACACATGACATCCACCTTGACTCATCTCAGAGGGTGGATCCACCATGGCTCATCTCAGAGGGTGGAAACAAGGGCTTTCACCTTAGACTTCTCTCTCAAAGATAAGAATGCAATAACATAAAGTAATAGATCACAATTGTTGAAACTCCTTTTTTATCTAAGGCTTCATTCTCCAACATACCAAGTTTATCTCAAAAGTACACAACCTTCTCTCTAGCAAGAAACTTGGTGAGAATATCAGCCATATGTTCTGTGATGATAATGTACCTTGAATAACATACTTATGTACTATATCTTTTATATAGTTTGCATCACTCTTGGTGAACCCCAAGTTATGTAGGAGTTAGCATAAAGGCATTTCAGGGCCAGTACACATGAGACTCATCTCATGATCATAGTCCTCTAGCTGCAAAAGCCATCTCCATTGTTGACTCCCTCTGAACCAATATGACCAAATTCCTTGGAGATCAAAATGAATCAGATCCTCTAGATGCTCCCTATAAATTTTAAGGTCTTGCAACAACCTCTTGACCTCCTCGTCCAAGGTTTCTTTTAGATGAACTATCAGACTCCCTCTGAATCTAATATCAACCTTTTGCCAGCAGGTCGTGTCTTTGTTCTTTAGTCTGCATCAAGCTCCTGTATTCACTTTGTATTAATTTGAAATACCAGACTTCAATACTTTCAGGTTTATCAATATATCAACATTTGATTAATTCTATCAGAAATCTACTCTTCTCAAATAATATTAATCTTCCAACCATCAATAATGAAAGTCACATCACTACTATGAATGAATGTTGGATAATCCCGTGTGCTACCAAAGGTCTTCACACCTTGTGTACATATACTGTTTTATTCAAACACATTTTCTGAACTCTGCTGCAAATCTCCTGACACCCGCAATTGTAGATATATACACTCTTTCCAAAATCTATCGCCCTAGAAATGAACAAGTTTAGGGCCTTTACATCCGACTAGGATGATTGCTTCTTCAATGCCCGTCACATGATAGAGGATGTCGTCCTTACATGTGTGCGACTAGCTTCAGACATTCCAATTATACCAGCGGTCGACATCGCCACTACTCTTGGCCATAATTTTAGATTTCTTGGAAAAATTTCCTCGTAAGTGTAAATGATGATCCAGTTGTCCAGGCAAGCTTTAGAGCTTTCACCATTACCAACCCAAGCCCCCTGAACTTGACATCTAGGTGCTATTATCAACTACGAATCCAGCTAGAAGATGGTTTTGATCCAAAGGCATCCCAATCTTGCAAGCTCCACAAGCAACGACTCGCTATGAAATTCCAAATTCTCTGAAACTGATAAAACCACTTCCAGAGATGATGTTTTGTATAAGCATAAGGGGAAGTTTTTCTTTCATCACAAATTTACTATGTTACCCCGAGTTTCCGGGACAGGGAGATGGGGGGACGGGGAAACGGGTTTCCGGGACGGTTTTTTTTTTAGCCAAAACAGAGGACGGCTATATATATATATATATATATATATATATATATATATATATATATTCATGAATTTTAGAATTACATAACATTGTCACATTCATCATAGCAACATAATTTAAAATTATCAATTCCATTCATCAAATCAGCATAGAACATAGCATCAAATCTAATCATCATCTAAGAATACTAAAGTCTAAGAATAGGAACATAGGAGAAGAGCATACTAATCAGCTACAACAGTGTATTTCTGGGCACTTATTGCTGCTATCAAAGCATTATCAAAGTTGGAAACAATCTGAGTATTCAACCTAGTGGCATTCATTTCCAGGCCTGTGATATGAATATCAAATAGAAGTATAATTTACAATCATTTTCAGGTCTGGTTTGTTGAACAGAAGTTTGAATTTCCAGTCATAGTCGGATGCTAAGTTTGTAACGATTTCCAAAAAAATAAACTTTCAACATATGTTATGTTAAACATAACATATTTTATTATTTTAATGACTTCCAATGCGTGCAGACCACGAATGGGCAAAAAATTGCCAATAATTACTGTTTTTTTGAATTAAATCTTATTTTGAATCGGAAACTTCAAGAAGTCCCTGGGACGGACGGGAAACGGCTACGCAGTCCCTGGGATGGTCAACGCCAACTGGAAACGCGTTGACCGTTTCCGAAGTTTCTGGGACACGTTTCCGATTTTCCTGCCTGGGTGGGGACAGCTTGGAAACGTTTCCGGCATCCCCAAGTCCCCGAAACGGGGACGGTTTCAGAAACGTGGGGCTTAGGGCAGGAAACGCGTCCCTGGGTAACATAGCAAATTTATTAGCAAACTCCAGAAGACGACCACATCTTTATTAATTATTCAAGTAGGATTGCATGTTAACTGATCTCTTTCCTTTGTTGCTTTTCCACAAGGATGGACGTTCATTCCTTCTCCAATCACAGTTACTCCATATTGTGTGTATGTGGTTCTGCTCCGTCTTGCAGGAAATGATTATCCATATATTCCTAAGATACACAAATTTGCTATTCATTACCGATGTATAATATGATGACCATATATTGTTATCGTGACATTCCCCAACTGTATCCTGATTGCTTTTATAATATTTTTCTCTGTCGTTCCTTATAGTCTTGGCGCTAGATCTAATACAATAACTCCAAATTCACTAAAGTCAATGTTTCATAGGTCAATGTTTTTCTGGGGACAAGGATCGCTTAGTTTATTACACAATCCATGCAAATGGGATCGCTCAAGATACTACTTACACAATAATGACCACTCATATATTACTTGGTAATTCCCATCCTTTTGTGATATCTTTGTTCATATACACCAACATATACATAACGAATACAATTGATTTCTCCTCCCGGAAATGTTTGAAGCCCACATACTCTCAATATTGTGTTCAAATATTCAAAATCCTCAACAGTTTGACAAATACTAGAAGCACTTCAAACATTCCCCATAGTTGCCTTCAATCACTAAATGACGTTAATAGGAAAGTCCCTTGGATGTTGTTGCCTTGAAATTCCAAACTGACAACACGGAAAGGGACCAATGGAGAAAAGATCAATACACCTGAAGTGATATACCATGTGCAGTTGCAGAAGTCAATTTTTCATAGTAACCATAATTCTCCAGACCCAAATGAAGGTAATAAGATGGTTCTCCAGCGATGAACTAATAGCAATCTTATGTCATACAGATTGAATGATTTCGGCAAGGTCACATACATAGTATATGGTTCCCGACCAAGGAAATTACATTTACGACATGAAAATGCTTGTTCTCAAATATTTATGACATATGTTCATTAAACGTGGCTTCAATATTTCAAGGAATAATTTGGGCCATCATTGTCTGAATGCCCAGCATACTAAAGTCTATACCGAAATATTTACGCCTCCAAATGTCTTTGTCCTGCCCAGACGAGCATCACAAAAGACCTCATAAAGTTATATTTGAGAAACGGAGAAATGCTGAGAGGGGGAGGGGGTGAATCAGCGTTTCAGACTTTAAAACAAAACAATGAAAGCTAAAAGGCACACACAATCAGGAAGACATGACACAGAGAATTTATCACGTGGAAAACCCAACTGGGTTAAAAAACCACGGCTCCATTATCAACAAGGCTACAACCCTTTACACAAGAGCTACAACTCTTTCAGTTACACTTCGGAACAAGCTCCAACCTGCCTAGTAAGGCTACAACCTTACCCAATTGAATGATATCTAGATTACAACAAGAGCAAAGTATCTATGTCTTTACTAAGGTGTAAAGACTCATAACTGTGATAAACTCAAAGGTCATTAGATGTGTTCTAAGTCACTTCTTAAGACAGCTCATACATAAAAGTCTAGCACACCACTGTTATATATATTGCTTCACGTCCCTACTAAGATTTAATACATAGTCACTGTCACAGCTTCGTCAAACTGACTTCTGTCATTTTCTCACACCTGTTGCACATCCTCTTCATCTCTGTCTAACTTGTCACTTTGCTTGCTAACGTATATGGTCCCCTTCCTATTCCTCTTCACCCAGCTTCATCTTCATATCGGGCTATATGAATTTCGAGTGAACCACCGTTTTTTTTAAAACCCTCCAAAAAAAACTTAACCTTCAAAACCGCAAGTATAAAAAAAACGTTCTGTTTTGCCACTACTGATCTCCAGAACGGCTCATTCTCAGTCTCTCCTATTCGAGGACTGCTAATCCTACATGCATCCAGTCCACGGCATACACCTATTGTTGCAGGCGTCTTGTCTGTTCTCACACTCCGTTCACAGTATCCTCTTGATTCAAAAAGATTGACTCTTTCTCTAGAACAGTTACATTACATGCTGCTTTCGTTTTAAACCAATGTATTATCCGCCTTCACATACCACCATATGTTCATGGACTTCACTCCAGAAGTCTGTCGGTTTATGACGTTACAACTCTGCCGATTTCTAAACACATCCTTATTCTTATTACTCTCCTTTGCCGGAGTTGGTTTAGATATACACGTTCACCGTCAATTCATTAGTGCCTTTAAAAACGCGACTTCCTGTTTTTTGATTATACATTACAAAAGTTGATGCCAAAAATCATTTCGGTGGACTGTTACTCCCGCATAGTATAGACTTAGTGTATTTTTTGATATGTTGAATTCCCAGGCAATGAACAGAGAACTACCAGAACACCTCACTGCCCGCTACACCCCAAAGTGCTCTCCCATCATTTTTTGCAGCCCCCGCATTAATTCTGCACGCCACAAACAAAAACGTGTTTGGACAGATTACAAACCAGTCTATCCTCTCGACCGACACCTATTACCCAACATTAGTACATTACAAGCAACACCGTAGATTTGTTATCATACGCACTGTGTTTATAACTATTATAAAACCCGTCTTGCTATGCGCTGTTGTATATTTGATGTTCGGGAGTTTTTTAATAAAAACATCCTACTCAACAAACACACTCCCAAAACGCTTCCACACAAAAACATCTATGTTTGGTAATTGACAGTGCGGTTATACAAAAAACGACAGCCCTGCATTAGAGAAATGATTTGTTCTGTTTGATTCAAGACTGTCGTCGCTATGCTTATCTCCAAACAACTGTCGAAGAGAGGATACACACCAACAGACGTAACTGCCCCTACATGCTAGATACAACTGTTAAGACGCTCTCTGCATACACCCCACAAATTCAACCACCTGTGCATCCGACATCCTGTAAACGGTCCTTAGCAACTCTCAAACTTTATGACAGTCGGCACCAATTTGGTTTATACAAACCGATCATAATCGAAGGCATAATAAGACAGACTATTCTCAACATGCCAAGTGTCGCACAAAGAAGTAAGAGGAAACCACATCAGATGACAAAAACACAACAATATTGCCCATTAAGTAAATAATATCACATTTGTCTTCCACTTAGAGGTGCTCATTATAACCAGTTCGAATTTGGAATCAAAATACAACCCTTGAATTATCTGAGAAAATACCACAGAACCTAGGACCTATGAAAATTACTTCTCTAGGATTGTAACCTGGCTCTGATACCATGATGTTGTTTGCAGGTTTGACAGGTATTGTTTTATAATTTAATATATATGTCATGTCTTGATTCTCCAAAGATCGATTGCAAATGTAATCACACAATTGTATTGTGTCTTTTCCAAATGCATCAATCTCTTGTATATATACAAGGCAAAGACAAGAAGAGACATGTCCCTTCATGGAACATGTCTATTCATTAATCTAATTTATTAATTTAACTATATAGTTATTATAAGAATAAATATAGATTAACTTTATATATATAAATGCATATTAATTTATAAAATAATATCAATTATTATATATATCAATATATATAATTGTATATGTAATAAATCATTTCTCATAATAATCATATAGTCGGTTTTATTTATCTGGTCGATGGTACATACATCAACACTCCCAATCTTTGCAGTATGTTGATTTTTGGAAAATGTGGAAGCATTGACAGGGCACTTCTGAATTAAGGCCTGGTCTACGGGCTGCATAAAATCCTCACCTGGTGAAAATTGAAAAAGGAAATCCTTAAATTATTCCCCACATTGAATAAAAATTTCAACTTAGAAATTGTTGACAGTACATAAGAGGCCAAAAATCATTGAACTTGTCATTATTAGAATCTCTTTTTAAGTTTACAGTCTTTCACAAATTTTTGCTTTCTTTTTCTATGATGGATGTGTTTATTAAAACAACAAACCAGCATCATGTGATGAAGCAATCAATGTCACCCAAATTGAAAAACTCATTTACATGGACATTTTCAAATTCTCAAGAAGTTGAGGAAAACATGACACTCGAAACAATTTACACAGCTAAGAATATATTATTTCAATTTGCTTTGTGTATAGCATTTGAAGAAATGATTGTTTGCAACGATTCTAAAAATGGGGAAGTAGCAATGCCACACACATACAAATATATATCTTCACACACACACATTTTCTACTTAATTCAATATATCTTTTCTACCAGCATCATGTGATGAAGCAATCAATGTCACCAAAACTAGAAAAACTCATTTACATGGACATTTTCAAATTCTCAAGAAGTTGAAGAAAACATGACACTACAAAAAATTTACACAACTAATGAGTATATTATTTCAATTTGTTTTGTGTATGGGCATTTGAGGAAATGATTGTTTTCAACAATTCTAAAAATGGGGAAGTATCAATCCCACACACATACAAATATATATATTTCACATATATATACACTCATATTTTCTACTTAATTCAATAGATCGTTTCTATGTATTATGCCATAAGATCTACAATGGTTTAATTCTATGTGTGGAAATATGGAACTTTCTAGCTTTCCTAGTTGAGAATCTATGCAAATTTTCTTGTTTTTGGCATATTCTGGAGAATGTTTTGAATTATGCTGTAATACCACCTTCAAAAAACAAATTTAGAGGGAAAATGTTATGAAGTCCTAGACGGAGGCCCAAACAAACAAGAATTCCATTAGGCAGCCTTGGACAACTCACGCTCTAACTGGATGGGTGAAAGGTTGCAACCAATTACTGGTTGGAAAGATTTTTTCAAGCAAAAGACTAACATTTCATAATTGCCTCAATCAAATTTACACAGTAGAATCCTTTCTACCATGCACAAAGGACATTACCAAGACAGAAATGGGGATGAAACTTTTCTACTCATTAATCATACTAGCTAGAAAATATTAATTTCAGGAATTTTTTCAATATCCTTATATTAAAAATGAGTGAACTAGTCTTCCTTATCTATTGTAGTTGACTGGGCTCCTTTTAAGACTCGTGGATAGAATTAGATGTACTTTCCTTTAGAAGAGTTTCAAATGCCGAGTAAGAAAGACCTTCCAAATCATGGTGATGCCTGAACAGATTTCAAACACCAAGTCCTTTTCATCCTACCAAATACATCCTAACCTCGCAATCCTGTACTAGAAAGATTAAACTTTTTAAAATAGTTGTATGTCTTTCCAGCACCCTAGTTCCTTTTTCTCCATCTAATCTTCCTATTTTATCTTTTTCTCCCTACTTCTATTCCCATGCACCCTCTCCATTTTCTATTGTCCCTCAAAGATAAGACTTTCTCTTCCTCTAATTGTTGGTGCTATTTTGTTAATGTTTTCGAACCAGAATAATATAAATGCAATAATCAGAACCTTTGACAATAAAGCACAAGAAAACCAGGCATAGATTTACCCAGGGTAAAGCCTCCTACTCGAGAGAAAAAACCCAAACACACCCAAAAGATGATGCCTTTATTCTGATCTCAAATCAAATACAAGATTTATGCTTATGATTGATGTCTTCACACAGTCAATCAATAAGCCTACAATTACAAAGTCTCAGAATCACTTATAAAACAACAAATTATAAATAATCTGAATCTCCCCACATAAGCACTAGACAATCATCTATTGATCGTGAACAATAAGACAAAACTGAACATATACAGAAGTTTCTGCAATCATATACTCTACAGGTCTCACCGCTGTATACACAAAACCACAGAAATAATGTCGTCTCACTGCTGAGTGATTTCCAAATCACAGAATAGAAGGGAAGTCACACATGCTGAGGATGTCTCTCACGTGAATACTAAAAACCATAGTAGCTGGAAACTCCTCTGTCCCTCCTTGGGCACGCGTATCCCCATATCCGATTTGGATACGTATCCAATACGGCCCAGAAACATGTCAAATATTGTACCCATGTGTGCCCAAGAAACCTTAATTTTCCAACCATGCCAAATGCTATGTGATTTGATTTTTTTTTTAAACTTCATTCATGCAATTTTTAAATTATTTTTTGTAATAAATAAAACCTACACCAAATGAGAAAGACAAATGAAATGTTTTTATATTTCAGCAACCCATTTTTTTGAGTTATCTTCCAATGCAACTCTACCATTTTTGCATGTTGTGAAGTGTTAAATTAACTTATAATTATGTAGCATTTATGTGTGTTAATGTTTGTAGCTTCAGTCGTATGATCATTTAGAATACATATAATACTTAGATATTGATTAATATATATATATATATATATATATATATATATATATATATATGTTATATTATATATTATTATTAATATATATTATGCAAACTTATATTATTCTAATATATGATTGATTAATTATGAAATTATAATGAATAGACATGTCGCATGAAGGGACATGTATCTCCTAAACCTCTTTCTCAATAAAAATGAAAGAGAGATTGTTGCATTTGAAAAACACATACCATATACAATCAGGGCAGTGCTATTACATTTGCAGCGATCTGGAAATTTAACAGTGTGTCTATATTGCTTTTGAAGTAATGTAAATCTCCTCTAATAACTTAGAAAATTGTGTTAAATATGTGTACGTGTTCTTTATTAATGCCGTATCCTGTCGTATCCATATTGGGGGTCTTAAGAAATGGCCGTGTCCACATTTGATACCATATCCGTATTTGTATCCGTATCCGTGTCCATGCAACTTTGCCAAAAACATGATAACGAGTCTCAAACAGACAAAAAAATGGAACAATGACTTTAGCTCTCCCGATACAAAATTCTCAATACACAGAAAAAAAAAATGTCGCTTGCACACTGCAGAACATATACACTTTGTACAACTTAAACACAAATGATACTGCAGAATAGATACATTCCCATGTTTCACAAACTTGACAATACTAAAATCCCACACTTTTGTCTTCCCTTCAAACATGGTAAGTGCCACCCAATATTGAAGAGACACACCCGAAGGTGAACTGGTATCCACTGTTATACAAAATGGAGATACACGCATCATGCTGACTTGGAACCACTACAATGACATGTCTAAAGATGCCAGATAACAAATACAATGCCTACTCCTAGTCACCATCTTCTCAGCAAACAGTAGGAGAGAAATCTGACAATAATAAAGAGCCAATCACATAAGGAAGTCCATTAAAAAATTTCTGCTGAGTGGAAATGATAACTCCAGTAGAACGACACTTCAACACAGGTATGGCTGAACTCTATCGCAGCTACTCAACTTTTAACTTATTTTCCTTGCTATGAGATGCAGTTTACTGTTAAATACAAAGAACTTTGTTGCAGTTACTGATTGCTCTCTTTTCTCCCCAACATATGATAGTTGTCTCTCTCTTCTGTAATGAACACTGATTATATGCAGGAACTGAAAGACACTCCTCAAATAATGAAATAAAAGGTAACCATTGGAGAAGATTAAAGGCTACCGAGGATTCTCCAGCATCAAAATGTCCCAACTACAGATATGGTCTCCATAAACTCAGTATGGCTTCTCAATTTTCTACAATAAAAGAGTTGAAATCTTTTGTTCCAAAGGTTGTAATTAGCACTAGCATTGGATGTAAGATCTTTTTATGTTATAGTGCTCCATGTTTTGCATGCAGTTTTGAAACTGAAATTCTGAAGTACTGCTCATGCTATTCATTGTTTCTTAGCTGGAATAAACCCCATCAAATTTGAAATGACTACAGCCCCGTAACCATATCTCTATGAGGTATTGTGTCATGTATTCTCCTACTTAAAGGACTGTCAATATTCCAAGATATGAAATTGTAAATCACTTATAATTAATACATTTTTTTTCTTATATGTTTACCATAGCATTCACAAATAATAAATTCATCTAACATAATGTCACATCCCCATCAGTGACACCTTTGCTGAACCCAACAAGTGTGAAATTAATTGAAAATAAAATATTGAAAAGCCTTGCTACGGGAAGGACATGAGACATGGTGCCAATACGGACACCATGTGAAGGCATGGGCACCCATTATTTGAGAAAGACAAGCCACAGAGGACAGCATGGGAAGCCTTCACCGTTTTGAAGAGTTTCTTTGCATAAATAGTCAAGGGAATGGTGCGTAGAAGGGGGGGCTTGCTGTGTTCAAATTGTCCAGAGGATGATTGCAGTCATCTCTTGACCAATACAAATCCTAAACCGGTCTCCACTATGGTGGAATTCTTCTTTGGCAGATGCCCATACCCTGTTCAAAAACTCCATTTTTAGTGCACGCTGGGAGGACAGTGGCAAATAATTTGGCTTTACGTCTGCCAATTGCATCTGCTAGAATGTTTTGTAAAGCCTTTGCAGCAAATCATTTTGTGCATAACCTGCCATCATAGCAGCCATAAGACCACTTTCTTTTAGGCATGGAGGGGTAGGAGAATAAGTCACAATTTGGGGAAATCTGTTATAGAGCTGTGAATTATTGTATTATGTTTTAGGGTGGTGTTGTGAGATTTTCACACCATCGCCCCATTGCAAATGGGGACCCCCTCTTTTTGCCTTCTTGCTGCTGTAGTTGGGTTGCAGGGGAGTGGAATTGAAAATTTAATTAAGTATTGAGGTGAGAGAGTAACCTGGTTTAATTTGGCTAAGTGTTGAGATAGGATTGGTCTGATTGTAGTCTTGGAGATGGGACGAGGATGGAAGTTGAGTTAGGATGAGTTGAGGTAAAATTGGGCGAATTATGAAGTATTTTGGAGATGGGACTTGTTTCTCTACCCAAGAAAATTTTGTTCATCTTTGAGCCGAACACATTTTGCTTTTATCAAAACGTTGCTCATCTTTGAGCTGAACACATTTCAGTTCAGTCTAAACGTTGCTCATCTTTGAGCTGAACGCATTTCAATTCTATCAAAACATTGCTCATCTTTGAGCTGAACGCGTTTTAGTTCCATCTAAACGTTCCTCATCTTTGAGCTGAACGCCTTTTAGTTCCATTTAAACGTTGCTCATCTTTGAGCTGAACGCGTTTTAGTTCCATCAAATCGTTGCTCATCTTTGAGCTGAACGCGTTTTAGTTCCATCAAATCGTTGCTCATCTTGAGCCAAGCATGTTTTGCTTCCATCTAATTCGTGTCTCATCTTGGGGCTGGGGCCTTTTTTCGTGCATTGAATTTTGTTGTCTCATCTCGCGATGCACTATTTTAGGGCCTGAGTTTTTTAGGACAGAGTTAAGTTAGACCTTGTTTAGGCCCTCTAGGTTGTTCATTACGAAGCATATAGCCCGGATTTCGAAGGGCAATGGTTGTACCTACATCTGCCCCTTTAAATTTGATAATACAACTGCAAAATTCAAAATTTTGACCCTTCAAACTGGCAGTTATACCCAAAATCCGAATTCAGCTTGCAAGGCAAATAAAATGGATTGAGGTGCCTTCGGGTCCCCTCTTTATACAGGGCGATTTGCATTGGACCTGGACCTAAATCACATGAATTGAGATATCAAACAGCCCCTTAATTAATACAAATCTGGGCATTGAAAATTTTGATCTGGTCCTAAATGTAAAGCGTGCTGCATCGGGAGATCAAATAGGCCTTTAGTGGATGAAACGTGTGGCCTTAAACAGCAAATCAGGCCCAAATTCGAATTTGAATAGACCCTTACCTAGCGTGCACAATTAAACATCGAATCGGGTCCTATAATATAATGAAACGTGTAAAATCTATCTATAATCTGAATTGGGACCTGCCCTATGCCAGCGTGTAATCAAATCTGGGCATTAAAAAAATAAATCTGGGCACGTTAGACAATAGATCCGGCCTTATTTTTATGAAACGCATGTCTTAAATCTGGCCCCAAAGTAATTCAAAAAATTTGCAGACGCTAGGCATTTAAAATTGGCCCCTTTAATGGCGTATGGCATAGAAATTTTAGTTAGGACAGGCCAATCATGAACCGTATGGCCCATATGGCCCTAATTTCAATGCGAATCTGGGCATTTGGATCAAATTAGGCCCTGCCCTATGTGAAACGCAGGACTGAAATATGTTAAAAAATCGAAATAAATAGGCCATAAATTCGCCCTAAATGAGACATTTAATGCAGATCCCTCCAATTAAATTGATGCAATCAGGTCGGCCCTTTAATTAAGTGATCATTTAATTTCGAAATTTATTTCTTATGCCCGGGTCGGCCCTAATTAGGTCGGCCCCTTCCAGATTTCGAATGACGCCTATATGAGGGGGAGGATTTGATCATTTCAACCCCGAATTAAAACCAAATTCCCCTCTGATCTGCAGGGCAGCACCAAAATTTCACTTAGAATTCGAGGATTGAGGGAGTTCATTTGCTTGAAAATCTTAAGTATTCATATATATATATGATCCAACAAAAATCAGAACTGTGCAAGTTTGAAATCATTTGCAGATCTGAGTTTTCTTGAGGCTCGGGACCTGATCATCAATGCCAGGGTTTGTGTGAAATAAGACCAGGATTGTGAGGTCATTTAGATAGCAAGTCCATTCCAGATTTGGAGGCCATGCAATGTCAAAAAAAACAATCATCGAAGCAGGCCCAGTTTCAATATCAGAAATCAGACCTGTACATTCGAATGGTCTAAAGATATCTTGAAGATTTGTAATCATGATAGCAAATCAGGCCTTATAAAGTTGAAATTATTTACAGATCTGGGTTCTCGGTCTCGGAATTCTATCATAAACAGCAAGTTGAGTTGGCTCCTCATATTAAATTTGGAATGACCAGGGATTATGTTTAAATTTTGGTTGAGAATGAATTTAGTGATTTATTCATCTAATCTGGAGTCTTCATTATGTTACAGGCTCTTAGAGGCATTCAATTCTGCAGTTTAGTATATATTCGTGGAGAATATCTTTCTCAATACGCTTTGATTTCCTAACTCTAGTCTGAGCTTAATATGAAAATGTTAAATTGAAATGATTTTATGATGCCTTCTTTCTTGTTTTGCAAGGTGAAAAACATGTCCCAGGACTGCAACAAGCAATGTTCCAGATCTGATTAGACTTGGATTCTCAGTATTTAAGAGATCTGAAATAAGAGCTCCAGAAGATGGAGATGTCATCTCCAGATTTAGGAATGGATTGATTGCATGGAATGAAGGAATCCAAAGGTCTAATTCATCCAAGACAGAGGTAGGTGGAGAAGAGGCTCAGCACAATCGATGCAAGACCAAGATCAACATATTTTAGAAGATGTCAAGGAAAGATACTACAAGATGAAGAAATTTCAAGAAGAAGAAGCAGTTGAAGATGAGCCATCACAATTGAAAGATCAACAAATAATTTCTCACCAAAAAGTTGAAGGGTATTTATCAAGTTTAAAGGATAAATTTGCTGAGGTGGCAGCCATATCCTCCATCAATAGAAGCATGCCAAGTGTCACATAGTGAGGATTTGATGAGATTATGTCCAGGTTCATTGAATCTAAAAGGAGGATGAGGATAAGCAGCACATTTCCCAAGGTGATGAGGTGGCTTCTTCTACATGTGCCCTCTTCTTAGTCGTCCACATGTCGTTGATCCTTATCCGATTGTTAAGGATTTGAATTTTCTTATTGGCCCATGAAGGCAATGTAATTTTTCTATTGGCCCACATGGTGATGCTTAATTGTAATTGGGTGGGCATTAAATATTTGTAGTAGGTGGTTATGGAAACCCTAATCAAGGCTTTTGCCTCTTAATCTCGGCCCTTGATTTAAAGTTTTTGCCTCTTAATCTTGGCCACTCACTATATTTGAAGCCTCTATATAAGGCCTCCTACTCTCATTTGTAAACATTGGAAGATTGAAGAAAATTGTTGCTTAAGTAATGCCATTATCGTTCTTCTTATCATTGTTGTGTTTTGCATGGTGATTGAGTTGGAACACTTGGTATTATTGCATGGTTTCTACTTCCACGGTTAGAATAGGATTTTATTTTGAAGTTGTTAGAGTAAGAGTAAAATAGATAGATTGTGTGGTGATATTGGTGGATGTTTGATTGGATTCTATAAAACTAGGCCACTAGCTCCTTGTAGATGCAAGGGTGCCTTATGTGGTAATCTAGTAATTGCGCTCAAGTTCAATTGGCATTAGATCCTTAATTTGTACTCCAAGTTGGATTGAGGGGAAGGTGTTGATAGGAAAACCATTTAAGATCCTTTGAAGCTTTGCACTAGCTGGAGTTGAAGTCGCAGACAAGCCTCCATTTGGTAGGAATCCTAGCCCATCCATTAGTTTCCCATCCATAGTTAGAAATAGAAGTAACCTAGATAGTAGAAGTTCGAAGAGCAAAGTTGGAAGTGATATAAATCACAGATATACTTTATTGCAAAGCCAAATCTTTAGCAGTGAAAGTAAGTTGACACATTTGAATAAATTACGTAAGCCCGCCTAAGTGATTAACCAGCAAATCACATCATTTCAACTGAGTTAGATATCCACGGGTATGAGGAACCTTGGAGTCATTTTATGATCTTCATTGCAAAGCTTAGCATGGGAGATGACTTTATTCAAGACAGGATTTGATGTTTTATGTTTCTCGAAGCATTGAATATTTAGTCCTGCATGTTGTGTAAGTGGAACAAAACTCGCATCAACAGAAATTGGCGCTAGAAGGAGGGCATGAACAAAGTTCATTCGTGGAATTGTCAACAAAGAGTGGGCTTTCATGTTATATTTGAGATGTGAGAGATCTCTTCAAAAGTTCAAAAAATCCAAAAAATCCAAAAATTAGAAAATCAAAAAAAAAGGAAAAGACTTCTCAATGGATGGGCCGTGGTTTCCTGGTCAAGGCATTTGTCCAGTTGACATTGCTCGATTTCGGGAGGCTTTGAATGCACAATTGTATCCCCAGAATTTGTCCGAATTGGCATCACCTGGCAAGTGTAGGATTCATGAGACAACCACACATGATGAGCTTAATTGTTTGACATTTCTGTCAAGAGTGGAGTTGGTATTGCGAAGGAAGATGTTCTTTTGGGATATCCTCAAACCAGTTCCATTTGCTGAATCAGATGATAGAGTTAACATGTTTGTGAATAGTTTCGAGGAAATGATCAAGAAGCGACTAGGTGAGGAGGAACTATATGTGGAAGATATGTTGCTCACTGGTTGGTGTAGACTACACAATGTGAGACATTCAGAATATACTTGTCAACCATGTCGGGATATCATAAAGCAAGCCAAGCAAGAGATGGGATGGTTTGATGGTGAGCAACCGAATACAAATGAAATTTGGAGTGCATACCTTGAACGAATGAGTTTGGCATCAAAGGAAGGCATAAAGGATTGCATTCATCACTTAGGTTGGAAACCAAAAGATGAGCATATTGTATCCTCATCCAACAAAGAAGAAAGCAACTTGCGAGAAGATGGTGTGGTTGAACCTAACAACCAAGACATTCATGTGGAAGATGAGCCTTCACACTTTACTCCTCAAGAGGAAGAAGTTAACAAGAAAATTAAGGAAGCAATTGAATTCATCCAAAGAAGAGGAAGCATATCAGACAAAGATCCACCCCTTGAGGAGCTAGAAGATCATAGCAAGTTTGAGAAGGTGATCCTTGGTGAACTTTCCCTCATGCTACAAGGTCGAATTCTTGAGGATGAGTTGGAAGAAGACTCTAACACCCTTCATGAAAGAAGCAATCAAGTGGACAAGTTGAACAAGGAATTGCAAGTTACTACAAGTGAATCAAGATATGAGAAGTTTGATAAAGCATTCCAGGACATCATTACCACCATATTCTTTGGGGGGATGCTTAAGGGTCTTATGGAAGAAATACGAATGGATTCATTGCCAAAGGCATCCCAAGACAAACAAGTTGTTGCAAGTCCCACGGTCCACCATCAACTTCGACCTGCAGAAATTTTACCACTTGAAATGGAAGTTGATAGGCAACTCACAAAGATGTATGATGGTTCTCCTATCAGTCTTGAAGGTGCTATGTTTGGTGAGACTCTATATAAAGAATTGCAAGATATTCCTAAAGGGAGTTCAAATGGAAATTACATGTTAGATGATGAAGCTCCTAGTGATGAGGATATGCAAGGATTGTTAAGTGGTGATCAAGTTGCTCCCATGGAAAAGGAAAACAAAGAACAGATTGGGTTGATGCTGCAGTTGGATATTGTGTTCGAGCAACTTGGAGAGGTGTTTGATGGGGAGAATATCAAGGAATCCTTGATTTTTGAGGATACACTTAACGATGTTCATAAAGATGCATGGTTCATGCGGTATAGGGGCAAGCCACCTAAGGCAGTATTCCAAGGCCTTGATTTCACGATTGACCCTGCCTTAATCACTCACAAGTTTGATGCTGATGTTAGTGGGATGATCCATCACCAACTTTGACCTCCTGAAGTCGTGGAGAATTTACAGGTTCTATTTGAATTCGAATCATGCTAGGTTGTTTCTTTCCCTGCTTTTAATGTTGAAAGTTTTGAAAGTTATCATTTTGATTATGGAAATTTTGGAAAGAAAACTTGTGTATGGATTGATCATGGACCCAATGAATTTCCTCAATTGTTGATCTTGCATGATAATTTTCTTGAGTTTGAGTTTGAAGTGACTAAATTTTTTTCGGAGTACAAGGATAAGCCTACAAGATTGAGAACTATCACCCAAGCCTTGTTGCTCTTGAACATCCTAAGAAACCATGTTAGGTCAGGTGTATATATCGATCTAGTTAGTATCGTCTCTTTAGAGTCTTGTGCATAGTTAGAGTAGGTTTGTCTTGAACCATTTGGTTCAAGAGGGTTAGAGTAGTTTCTCCTTTTTGTCAGTTAGTTTAGTTGTCTTAGGGAGCCCAGATAGTAATTTGCCTTGAGTCAGTTGACTCGAAGTTTGTTTGAGAGGCTTAGTTGGTTTCCTTAGAAGGTCAGTTTGTAGGTTTGCCTTGAGTCGTTTGACCCGAGTGGTTTGCTTTAGTCTAGGAGCTTGCTTTGGTTAGTTCAGTTTAGAGGGATCCAAATTTGTGAGAGGGTGATGACTATACAAGCACACTCTGGTGTTCTCCCAGTAGTTTTGTTCAGTTTATTTCTTGGGTATATCTTTGTGGGGTTCCCTTGAATTGGAGATTAGATTCCTAATAGCTTTATCCCGCGAAAAGGATTTGTCCTAAATTTGGATTGAGTCATGGTTGTGTTTTGAGTACCCGAGTCTTTCGATTACAACATTTTATTCACACTTAATTGCTCCGGGTTCTTTGGTAGTTTCAAAGTGAAGTTGGATTTAGTGAAAATCATACACCTACTCCATCACCACTGTGCTCTTCCAAACCCTCTGCAGGCTTCATTGCCTGCAAGCCAACCAAAAGATTGAAAGTAAGGAGAAAAGAAATATCATGAGAAAACTGAGAAAAATGAAAAAATGATGAAAAGTGAAATATCCAATAAAAGATGAAAACATAGAATTTTGGCTTAAGGGTGTGCAAGCATTTCTACCGGTGCTATAAAAATAATCACTAAAGGTAGAATCATATTTGTGGTGCCACTGCGATAACCTCGTCGGGGCTATGGATGCCTGACTGGCAACGAGGCTCTATCCAGGATGCTTTTGAAGTAGGGGTATTGGAATAGCTAAGTTCAATGGATCTAAGAGGCTTTCTAAGGTTCTTGTCGAGCGGGAATGAATCACTTGCACACACATGGGTAATCAAGGGCAAAGGCTCTTAGCTCAATTCATGGTTTCTTCCATTTTGAGTGCATTTCCTAGTTATGGGGTAAGTGAAAATGGAGTTGATCAAAGATTTCGGTTCCAAACGAGTTTTATCCTTGAAATGTTCAAGAACATTGCTTTGGGTGGATGCTAGATGTTGTGAGATTTTCACACCATCGCCCCATTGCAAATGGGGACCCCCTCTTTTTGCCTTCTTGCTACTATAGTTGGGTTGCAGGTGAGTGGAATTGAAAATTTAATTAAGTATTGAAGTGAGAGAGTAACCTGGTTTAATTTGGCTAAGTGTTGAGATAGGATTGGTCTGATTGTAGTCTTGGAGATGGGACGAGGATGGAAGTCGAGTTAGGATGAGTTGAGGTAAAATTGGGCGAATTATGAAGTATTTTGGAGATGGGACTTGTTTCTCTACCCAAGAAAATTTTGTTCATCTTTGAGCCGAACACATTTTGCTTCTATCAAAACCTTGCTCATCTTTGAGCTGAACACATTTCAGTTCCATCTAAACGTCGCACATCTTTGAGCTGAACACATTTCAGTTCCATCTAAACATTGCTCATCTTTGAGCTGAACGCATTTTAGTTCCATCAAATCGTTGCTCATCTTTGAGCTGAATGCGTTTTAGTTCCATCTAAACATTGCTCATCTTTGAGCAGAACGCATTTCAATTCCATCTAAACATTGCTCATCTTTGAGGTGAACACATTTTAGTTCCATCTAAACATTGCTCATCTTTGAGCTGAACGCATTTTAGTTCCATCAAAACGTTGCTCATCTTTGAGTTGAACGCGTTTTAGTTCCATCTAAATATTGCTCATCTTTGAGCTGAACGCGTTTTAGTTCCATCAAAACATTGCTCATCTTTGAGCTGAACGCGTTTTAGTTCCATCAAATCGTTGCTCATCTTTGAGCTGAACACATTTTAGTTCCATCAAAACATTGCTCATCTTTGAGTTGAACGTGTTTTAGTTCCATCAAAATGTTGCTCATCTTTGAGCTGAACGCGTTTTAGTTCCATCAAATCGTTGCTCATCTTGAGCCGAGCACATTTTGCTTCCATTTAATTCGTGTCTCATCTTGAGGCTGGGGCCTCTTTTCGTGCATTGAATTTTGTTGTCTCATCTCGCGATGCACTATTTTAGGGCCTGAGTTTTTTAGGACCGACTTAAGTTAGACCCTATTTAGGCCCTCTAGGCTGTTCATTACGAAGCATATAGCCCGGATTTCGAAGGGCAATGGTTGTACCTACATCTGCCCCTTTAAATTTGATAATACAACTGCAAAATTCAAAATTTTGACCCTTCAAACTGGCAGTTATACCCAAAATCCGAATTCAGCTTGCAAGGCAAATAAAATGGATTGAGGTGCCTTCGGGTCCCCTCTTTATACAGGGCGATTTGCATTGGACCTGGACCTAAATCACATGAATTGAGATATCAAACAGCCCCTTAATTAATACAAATCTGGGCATTGAAAATTTTGATCTGGTCCTAAATGTAAAGCGTGCTGCATCGGGAGATCAAATAGGCCTTTAGTGGATGAAACGTGTGGCCTTAAACAGCAAATCAGGCCCAAATTCGAATTTGAATAGGCCCTTACCTAGCGTGCACAATTAAACATCGAATCGGGTCCTATAATATAATGAAACGTGTAAAATCTATCTATAATCTGAATTGGGACCTGCCCTATGCCAGCGTGTAATCAAATCTGGGCATTAAAAAATTAAATCTGGGCACATTAGACAATAGATCCGGCCTTATTTTTATGAAACGCATGTCTTAAATCTGGCCCCAAAGTAATTCAAAAAATGTTCAGACGCTAGGCATTTAAAATTGGCCCCTTTAATGGCGTATGGCATAGAGATTTTAGTTAGGACAGGCCAATCATGAACCGTATGGCCCATATGGCCCTAATTTCAATGCGAATCTGGGCATTTGGATCAAATTAGGCCCTGCCCTATGTGAAACGCAGGACTGAAATATGTTAAAAAATCAAAATAAATAGGTCATAAATTCGCCCTAAATGAGACATTTAATGCAGATCTCTCCAATTAAATTGATGCAATCAGGTCGGCCCTTTAATTAAGTGATCATTTAATTTCGAAATTTATTTTTTATGCCCGGTCGGCCCTAATTAGGTCGGCCCCTTCCAGATTTCGAATGACGCCTATATGAGGGAGAGGATTTGATCATTTCAACCCCGAATTAAAACCAAATTCCCCTCTGATCTGCAGGGCGAATTTCTCCTACAGCAGCACCAAAATTTCACTTAGAATTCGAGGATTGAGGGAGTTCATTTGCTTGAAAATCTGAAGTATTCATATATATATATGATCCAACAAAAATCAGAACTGTGCAAGTTCAAAATCATTTGCAGATCTGAGTTTTCTTGAGGCTCGGGACCTGATCATCAATGCCAGGGTTTGTGTGAAATAAAACCAGGATTGTGAGGTCATTTTGATAGCAAGTCCATTCCAGATTTGGAGGCCATGCAATGTCAAAAAAAACAATCATCGAAGCAGGCCCAGTTTCAATATCAGAAATCAGACCTGTACATTCGAATGGTCTAAAGATATCTTGAAGATTTGTAATCATGATAGCAAATCAGGCCTTATAAAGTTGAAATTATTTACAGATCTGGGTTCTCGGACTCAGAATTCTATCATAAACAGCAAGTTGAGTTGGCTCCTCATATTAAATTTGGAATGACCAGGGGTTATGTTTGAATTTTGGTTGAGAATGAATTTAGTGATTTATTCATCTAATCTGGAGTCTTCATTATGTTACAGGGTCTTAGAGGCATTCAATTCTGCAGTTTAGTATATATTCGTGGAGAATATCTTTCTCAATACGCTTTGATTTCCTAACTCTAGTCTGAGCTTAATATGAAAATGTTAAATTGAAATAATTTTATGATTCCTTCTTTCTTGTTTTGCAAGGTGAAAAACATGTCCCAGGACTGCAACAAGCAATGTTCCAGATCTGATTAGACTTGGATTCTCAGCATTTAAGAGATCTGAAATAAGAGCTCCAGAAGATGGAGATGTCATCTCCAGATTTAGGAAGGGATTGATTGCATGGAATGAAGGGATTGATTGCATGGAATGAAGGAATCCAAAGGTCTAATTCATCCAAGACAGAGGTAGGTGGAGAAGAGGCTCAGCACAATCGATGCAAGACCAAGATCAACTTATTTTAGAAGATGTCAAGAAAAGATAATACAAGATGAAGAAATTTCAAGAAGAAGAAGCAGTTGAAGATGAGCCATCACAATTGAAAGATCAACAAATAATTTCTCACCAAAAAGTTGAAGGGTATTTATCAAGTTTAAAAGATAAATTTGCTGAGGTGGCAGCCATATCCTCCATCAATAGAAGCATGCCAAGTGTCATATAGTGACGATTTGATGAGATTATGTCCAAGTTCATTGAATCTAAAAGGAGGATGAGGATAAGCAGCACATTTCCCAAGGTGATGAGGTGGCTTCTTCTACATGTGCCCTCTTCTTAGTGGTCCACATGTCGTTGATCCTTATCCGGTTGTTAAGGATTTGAATTTTCTTATTGGCCCATGAAGGCAATGTAATTTTTCTATTGGCCCACATGGTGATGCTTAATTGTAATTGGGTGGGCATTAAATATTTGCAGTAGGTGGTTATGGAAACCCTAATCAAGGCTTTTGTCTCTTAATCTCGGCCCTTGATTTAAAGTTTTTGCCTCTTAATCTTGGCCACTCACTATATTTGAAGTCTCTATATAAGGCCTCCTGCTCTCATTTGTAAACATTAGAAGATTGAAGAAAATTGTTGCTTAAGTAATGCCATTATCATTCTTCTTATCATTGTTGTGTTTTGCATGGTGATTGAGTTGGAACACTTGGTATTACTGCATGGTTTCTACTTCCACGGTTAGAATAGGATTTTATTTTGAAGTTGTTAGAGTAAGAGTAAAATAGATAGATTGTGTGGTGATATTGGTGGATGTTTGATCGGATTCTATAAAACTAGGCCTCTAGCTCCTTGTAGATGCAAGTGTGCCCTGTGTGGTAATCTAGTAATTGCGCTCAAGTTCAATTGGCATTAGATCCTTAATTTGTACTCCAAGTTGGATTGAGGGGAAGGTGTTGATAGGAAAACCATTTAAGATCCTTTGAAGCTTTGCACTAGCTGGAGTTGAAGTCGCGGACAAGCCTCCATTTGGTAGGAATCCTAGTCCATCCATTAGTTTCCCATCCATAGTTAGAAATAGAAGTAACCTAGATAGTAGAAGTTCGAAGAGCAAAGTTGGAAGTGATATAAATCACAGATATACTTTATTGCAAAGCCAAATCTTTAGCAATGAAAGTAAGTTGACACCTTTGAATAAATTACATAAGCCCGCCTAAGTGATTAACCAGCAAATCACATCATTTCAACTGAGTTAGATATCCACCGGTATGAGGAACCTTGGAGTCATTTCATGATCTTCATTGCAAAGCTTAGCATGGGAGATGACTTTATTCAATAGAGGATTTAATGTTTTATGTTTCTCGAAGCATTGAATATTTAGTCCTGCATGTTGTGTAAGTAGAACAAAACTCGCATCAACAGGTGGCTGCCTTCATCCATTGGTGTTTGGCGTGAATCCTTTCAACTTCAGCCGCTTTGCTTGAAATATTCAAAAGCCTTTCCAAAAGAAATCATTTTGGGGGTACATATCTTGCAGTCATAATTCCCTGAGATCACAATCTCTTGAGACATTTTGTTTGACAGTTCACACGCATTGTTTTGTGCTTCCACACTTTGTAGCTTAGGAGCCTTTTTTAGTGTTTCCATTGTATTATGCGATAGCTGCCAATATCCTATTACAAAGCTCCCATTTTGGGTACTATTCAGGAGGACACTGGCAAAGAATATGGCTTTAAGTAGCCAGTTGCATTACTTGAGAGTGTTTGAAACCTAATCAACACACCCCTTTGGTATATAGGCTGCAATGATAACAGTGATAATAGTTACAGGGATTGTGGGAAATAGAGAAACTTATCAGCATCCATGATAGCATCATTTTTTTAATGGATATGTTGGGGAGGAAGATATTGTCACTAAGGAGTTTTTCTTTGGCATGGGTGTAGAAATGGCAGTTCAAGCCTGACTATCGCCCTTTGAAAAGGGTTTTTCTTCCATTGGAGGAACATTGTTGTGTGTCCTCTAGTTTGGCCTTGGAGTTGGACCAGTTCCAGCGCTACTGCTTCTTCAGATCTCAGCAGTAGAAAAATATATGTGCTGATGTTTTGGGCAAGGAGGAGATGGGGGAGAGTTTGCCCAGAGGAGATCTGAAAAGGGTTTTTCTTCCATTGGAGGAACATTGTTGTGTGTCCTCTAGTTTGCAGTAGCTGATGTTTTGGACAAGGAGGAGACTGGAGAGAGTTTACCCAGAGGAGTTTGAAAAGGGTCTTTCTTCCATTGGAGGAACATTGTTGTGTGTCCTCTAGTTTGCAGTAGAAGAATATATGTACTGATGTTTTGGGCAAGGAGGAGACTGGGGAGAGTTTGCCCAGAGGAGTTCAAAAAGGGTTTTTCTTCCATTGGAGGAACATTGTTGTGTGTCCTCTAGTTTGGCCTTGGAGTTGGACCAGTTCCAGAACTACTGCTTCTTCAGATCTCAGCAGTAGAAGAATCTATGTGCTGATGTTTTGGGCAAGGAGCAGACTGGAGAGAGTTTGCCCAGATGAGAAGCTGCTAAAAAGGTAGCCCTCAACAATTGAATGAAAGCCACAATCCTTCCCTGATTTTGCTACCTGAGAGGTATGTCAAAGTCACACAAACCCTACACCCATTTATTTCTCAAATTACTGAAGGGTTTATCTAAACATTATGGTCACACTAATTAGTAGCAGTAAAACGATCTCTAATGTAAGAAATCATCAATAAGTGCTATGTTATCTATTTAATTAATAGTACATCCAAATCATTACATGATTCTTATTGCTCATGGTGTACATGCAAGGTAGTTATAGAACATCTAGGTATCATTTAAACTATCAATTGAATTAAGGAATTTCTTTCATAGTTTCTAGATTAAAATAAATAAATAATGAGTTTATTATTAATTCATTGATATTGTAGAGATTAAGAGATTGATCACTTTTGTGGCCACACAATATAACATATCTTGATATACTATCACTTCTCAATAGTTTCATATTTAGTCACCAGTGGCCAATATAAACATTTCATATTTTATGAATTAATATCATTTTGAAACTATTGGAGTTCACTAAATTGTAAAGAGTATAAAAAGGTTTAATATATATGTTTATTATTGTGTCTGCTTATATATATATATATATATATGTATGTTTGGAAGTAATCCAATGGATATAGTGTTATGAACCATCTGAAGATGACTTAATTATCAATATTGCTTAGAGAATGTTTATAACTATTGTTAATAGAGATCTCGAGCATTGTACCATTTTTATTAGGAAACATATCTTGATGGTGATATCTATTCTACTAGGACATCATTATGTCATCATGGTTTTAAGCAACACTATAAAATATATATTATTTTAAACACAAGGTGATGTCTTCAAGACTTATTAAATATGTGATAGATGTATTTGTCATGATGCATTTAAGGTAATAGGAAAATTGGGGGGTTAATATTTTAGTGAGAAATGAATACTTGTGTATCATTTATTAGACTATGATAGCTCATTGTTTGTGATGTATATGATATAATTAAATTTATGATATATGATCTTCAACTTGAAGAATAATTTGAAGCATATGTGTTCGACGGTGATAAGGAATCCATGTAAAGTTTGAACATAGTTCGACGAATTTTATACTTATGGCTTATTAATTTGGGAATTGAATTTAGAAATGTTTTCTTTCCATTAAGTACGAAACCCCTATTGGGAATCACTTATAGGAACCTTACTTGGATATGAAAATGGATGATATGGAGAAGCTTTGAAATAATCTTGCATAATATCAATATTATGACTACATGTTAATTATTGACCTCTTAAGTACAATATACTTGATAGAGGAACTATCATGGGAACCGAGGACCGGTACTATGGTTGTGTCGGATGATTGCAAGTTTGTGTAAGAATTGTGGCTAAGGTAAGGAATCATGTATTTTGTAAGGCCTATGAGGTTTCAAATACTTGGGATATTGGAGTTGTTGGGCATAGTGTTATATTAAGACGATATCAAGATGTGTGTAATCATTGACCATCGGAAATGCTATTGTAGTCACAATACGTGTAATAAGCTCATTTAATGCCATTTTATCATTGTCTTAGTGCAACAAAAGATCTATCATATATTTCTAGAATGGTATTCAAGCATTGTGGTAAAGGATTTAATATGACTACAAGTATGATCTCTTTACCCCTTGAGTATAAGAATCCCAATGTTGAGCCCTACCATTTGAACTTCCAATGGCATTGCTTCCCCATGGATTTTGTGTGAACCATGTTAAAATTGAGATGAGAAATCAACCAAACACCTAAACTGATATGAGGAAACCTCGAGAGCTTGTGTGTAGGCATCCTTTGAGAAGCCTAGCGAGGAGAACTACATGTAACTTTGACCCGTTTGGAAGTGGGAATGTAGGTAGCACTTGGGTGAAGAATACCCTTGTGACCTCAAGTCCATAGGGGGGCAGGGGGAGGGGAGGGGGTTTAACTCTAGGGATTGGGGTTATTCCTTGATTAACCTTTCCTCTATATTAGGCTTCAGTTGAGACCGAAACGGGTAATAAGGGATAAGAAACCTAATAAGTAATATTTAATACATTATGTGCTTGAATAGAAATATAAAGGAAATAAGTTGGATGGCTACCTTATAGTCAATATTTACTTAAGGTTATGTGTCAAGTCGAGGCCCTAATGTATTGGTTCTATATAATTGTTATGTGTTTGAGATATTTAATCCTAGACTTATAAGAATTTGTGTATGACCTTATAGATCATTCAATTGTGATCTACTTGTTCTGAATTATGATCCTCTCTTCCAGTTATAATGCTAAGCCAAGTACAAGCATTGACTTTTATGACTACAAATGGAGTTAGGACCCTACAAGGGCATAGGTAGAGGTTTGTATTCCTCTAACACGTAGACTAGTCCGCTCTATCCGAAGTGATCACCGAGTGATAAATCATATGACCCACATAAGATTAGCTTATGCGCTCGAGATTGACAATAGTAGAGGAGCGTATTATGTCAGTAGACTATCAGCCGTACCACCTAGCTCGCGGATAGTTACCACAGGTTGCATGCAGGCGAGGGATACCCACATTGATCTAGGGAATTGGACTGATTCCCCCAAGAGCATGTGGGCTTGGGAGCCAATTTCACGCCGGCAATGGATGTCCTCATTTCTTAGTTGTCCGATGGACTGCATGGAAGAGAAATTGTAATGAAGAACAAGTAGGCAATAATTGGACCAACCTCATGCTATGACTTTGAGTTGAGTTTGTTGTGGAAATGGTATACTTCCCCTAGTTGGGTTGAGGACAGACCCCAAGTGAAGTATGAGATAAACCTAATCCCCTTACCAATTATCTACTAGTGCAAAGACCAGGGAAAAGAATGGGACCCATAGTGCAGTATGCAATGCACTAGCATTTCCTCCTTTTGGGATGCACACAGACAGGGGATGGTCAGCTATTGTCTGTGAACTAATCACTGTTGTCTTGGGATTCACATGTAAGTAGGTCACTATAGTCTTTGTGTTGTATGTTAGAGCTACTTTCTATGTATGTGATGTATGGTAAGCTAGTCAACTTGTGTATCTATGATGTGTATGAGCTGGTCTTTGTATATAAGATGTATGCTCAATATAATCATTGTGTGTGATTTGTGATATGACCCTTAGACATATGAGTAAGCTAGTAAAACTAATGATCAATAATGATGGGTATAGATCTAATACCTAAAGGCAATTGATATCTTTATTTATGATGAGACCAAGTTCGTGGAATTACTTAATTAACATTACAAGATTAAAAGAGAACAAGATCTCATCAAGAGGATAAAGTAAACTCCCTATGAGTCTGAACTACGAAGCCTCGGACTTTCCATGAGAGGATACTTAGGCAGGCTCATTAGAAGTGAACCCTCAAGGCTCAAGTCTAGTCTAGGGATGACCCTAAATATGGAAGCTAAACACTATCATGAGTAAGAAAAAAGTTTGATATTGAGTGGTTGCCACTCCGGTGAATGGAGGAATTCTAAAATTGGAGTACTAAACAAAATGGAAGATGATTAGTTGAATAAGTTAATAATTGATGTTTGAAATAAACAAAAAAGTAGCAACTGAGGGTGGTTGTTACACATAAAATATTTTTTATCATTTTTAATATATCTATAAATATGTGTCAAAGCCCCCATTTCGGCACAAGCTTGGAGGGTGGTGCCTGCAGTTGCACAATTTTCTTTTATACCTTTATAACTGCTAGAAGATTTGCTAAAAGAGATTTAAAACTTTATTAACAAGCCTACTATTTTGCATATTCTAAAATCATTTAATTCCATGAAATTGTGGAAGCATTCTATGGAATAATTTACTAGTTTGTGCTCGTGCTCCTTATGTATATTTCCACTTTATGCATCTATGTTAGTGCAATTAGAACTATTTTATGGATCTCCATATTGTTCAGGAATTATCGTGTATAATAAACAAGATATGTATTAAAATTTAACCACATTTCTTGAAAGAGTAGAAAAATGATCACATATTTGGAATTTGATCTCATAGTAAGCACATCATTACTGACCATCACTAAAGAATGGAAAGACAGTTGCTTTCAAAAAGGACTTGTGGAATCATTGCATGGCAGGAACGACCTTATAAAAATTAAGTGCTCTGTAATAGTTGGGGCACTTAGAAATTAACGAAATGTTTTTGCAATAGTTGGTGCACTAAGGTGGAACATTACATAGATACTTTTAATTTGAAGGTACAAAGCAACTAAAGTGGTGAGATTTATCCACAATGCCTGCCCTAGGGAACAAATTGACACTCTTACCTTCATTCTATCAACAAGAAAGGTAAATTACTAACAAAGAAGATCATTTAAGGTAGTCGTGCATCTCAAATCAGAGCCCTCTTAGTAAAGCTCGACTATGCATCCCTAGTGGAGCCTCTAGAAGATCCTTCTTGCTAGTAATCAAATGTTGGCACAACAACTACCTCCCAAATGATGGAGCATTTGCATTAGTGCCTTTAAAGAAAAAAGAGCTCACTAGGGATAGACTTTGTTGGCAAGTGATGTTTTGAGAGCACTATGAAGAACTTGAGGGTTGTCATTTATGGCAACACATATGATATGGTGATCGCATGAAATAAGTATGAGTGTTGAAGATTGTTGATGTGAGTTTTGTACCACTACATAACATATAGCAATTGAATACTTGATACGGCGTACCAAACACTCAACTCTCTCTTGAAAAGTATATAAGATACTCCAAGGTTCCTTACACCTGTGGATACTAACTCAGTTATATAAATGTGATTTGCTGATAATCACATTGGCGGCCTTACGTTGTTCACTTGGAAATATCTCAACTCTTACTGTGATGATGATAAGACTTCTAGCTTTTGCAACCTTTTCAAATGATCTCTCAATTTATATCACTTTCAACTTTGCTCTTTTCAAACTCTCAAACTTTACTTTCCAACTTCTAATTCTCAACTTCAACTACTAAGTTATTGATTACTTCTACTCCTAAGGATGGAAAGATTGGCAAATGGACGGAAATCAACCTAATGAAAGCTTGCCAACGGCGTTACCTCCATTGGTGCAATGATTCAAGGGGAATGAGACTAGATTACCACACAAGGCTCCTTAACAAGCCGCTAAGATGCTAGTGGCCTAGCATATAGATCCCTATCAAACATCTACCAATATCACCATACAACTAGCCATCTACTTCTACTCTTACTTTAACACTTGCTTGAAAATGAAAATTCTTTAACAACTTAATTGAAATGAAATCTATCTCTAACAATTGGAAGTAGAAACCATGCAATAACACCAAGTGTTCTTAATCACCATGCAAGACACAACAATGATAAGAGAAGCAATTTTGGTATTATATTAGCAACAATTTTCTTCAACCCTTTACAAATGAGAGTACCTGGCCTTATATAGAGGCCCAAAATTACAATGAATGGCCAAGATTAAGAGGCAAAATCAAGGGCCAAGATTAAACCTTACAAACCCTAATTAGGGTTACCATCTTTCAACCAATTACATGAGGGCACCAACTTTGTGGGCCAATGAGAAAATTACAATAATTTGTCAACCAATGAGAACATAGGACACTTGGCATGATTTGATTGCATGCACATGAAATTGCCACGTCATCAACCTTTATCTTATAAATTCATTTAATCCTTGAGATGAGGTGAAGCTTTGGATGTTTGAGCTTGTCCTTAGAAAATTTCTCATCACCACTTGAACTTGCTTGTACTTGATGTCCTGACCTCGAAAGGGTGAGGTCTCCATGCACTTGGGGTAATCTTGCCTTGATCTTGGTGGCTTGCCTAGATGTGAACCCTTTTGCAATTTAAGAGCCTTGCTCTTGGCCACCGCCTTGAAATCAAACTTGACCTTCTCAACCTTTCAATCACTTTCCTCTTTACTTCAATACTTTGCCATTTTTAACCTTCCTATTTGGATTTGATTTGCATGCATGCATCTTTGTATAATCTTGGGTTTTGGGGCACCTGCCCTCACCATATCTCCTTGATTGTTCCACAATCCACCCATCACTAAGTTCATCAACTACTTTCATCAATGCTTTCCTCCTTGGTTAACCCTTGACTGCCTTCAACTGTTCGAACTGCCACAACCTTGCCCTTTGGCGTAAGCTCTTGCCTCAACCATAGTGGTGCAGTGCATCTCCCCAATTGGATTTGGTTCGACTGGGAAAGCATCACTAGTAGTCTTGCATTCGAATTGAAGAAGTAGGACCCCATGTAGACTTGCTTCTAATTTTGTACTATTTAAGTTGCAACTCTAAATTCATGCTAATGATCCTAATCCAATCAATCTTTCCTTTACCATTTCCAATGCCTTCAATAAAATAAAATATCCAAGGATCAAACTGTGTACCTTTAGTAGAGCCCGGAATCTGACTGAGAAGCACAATGAAGTTGTCATACTTTGGCCTGCTGTATTCTGTTTGCAATCTGACTTTGTGAGCCTTGATGACTTGGTGTAACCAATTCTACCATATCATATCCGCTGCTGGGGTAGACTGAACCTTTCTTTGCACAATTCTATACTGATTGATCCTCGCCATAGGGGACTGGCTGTCTCTCAACCTCTCTCTTAATTGAATCAAGTCAAGGGTACCAATGTTGGTGTCTCCAACGTGTTTCAATTTTGAGCAGAAGTTGGAATTGGGTATCACGACTTCCTTGTCTCCTATTTTAGCATTAGTTCATTTGGGTTGCTTGCATGCATTGGCATCACCCATCCTAAACACTTATCACTCCCCGCTTTTTCTACAATGATAGTGAAACTACACTTATCACTCCAAACTTCCTCTTAATGGGATAGAATACTACACTTATCACTCCCTGCCGTTACCTTAAGAGATGAGCTACACTTATCACTCCAATCTTCTTCCTAATGATGAAATGATGAAGACTACACTTATCACTCCCCACCTTTGCCTTAAAATGGACTACACTTATCACTCCAATCTTCTCCCTAGGGGTGGGACTACCACTTATCACTCCTCGCCATTTCCTATGAGATGGACTACACTTATCACTCCAATCTTCCTCCTATGATGATGAAATGAAATGATGGAATGCAAGCAAAAACTTGAGGGAAAAAAGCTAATCAAGACAATCGAGTAATCAACCTACTAACCAAAATCCTAACTCTACTCTTGAAACTAGTCTTCAACACCAAAGACTAGCACCAATGAAATGAAAGCAATTAAGGAGAGAGGAAAAGATAGGCCACTCACCAAAAACAAAGCTTGGAATTCCTTCTCAATGCAATTAGCTGGGCTTGATTTTCAAAAAATTTCTAACTCCACAAGCAAGAAGATCTCCTCTTCCTTCAATCTACTCTCAAAATTTTGCTGTGAATCTTCTATCAACAAACTTCCCTTATACAAATCTGATTATCTCAAATCCACAAACTTCTTCTTTCATCAAACCCTCCAATTTTCGGATTTGAGGCAATTAGCACAAAAAAGTCTTCAATCTTCTCAAATGTGGGCGCCAAACTTAGTGAAAATGAGCCTCCAAGCAATATCTTATCAAACACTGCTGTCTCTTATGCAAACAGTCCTCTAAAATCTGCCTCTAGATGCTTTGAGAAAGGCTTGAAATTGCCTTAAGATTGCTTGAAGATGGACCAAAATGCACGCCCAGGTCTGCTATACTTTAAATCAGGTCTAAAATGCACCACAAAACCTTGAAAATGCCCCCAAAATCGCCCAAATCAGATCGCCAATACTCCTTGTGAAGTCGCTGCCCCAAACTACTTTCCAAAATCGCCTATACTCAGAGAAATTCGCTGCTTATAATGCCTTGCAAACTTGCTGTCATTACTTGAGAAAATTCGCTGTTAATAGGCAGAGAAGGAATTGCTTTGAATGTGGAATGAAATGAAATTTGATCCTCCTTTATAGGCAAGAATTTGGACTCCAAACAGGGCCAACCCTACAATAAATAATAAAAATATTAAATGCTGGGTACAAACAGGGACGACTAGGCCTCAATTTAATTCATTTTTCAATCATTTAAATTTCGATCTTGAAATGCAAAACAGTTAATATCCAAGGTAAATTGAGGGACGACATGGCAGAGTTTGAACAAATTTTTGAATTTTGAAAACAAACATTCATTAAATGATTTTCGAAACTGCCTAAGGTAGGCCGACCCAACCATTTCTTTTGCATACAATTTTCGATTTTGCACAATAAAATCATTCAATACCAATACAAAATGATAGGGCAGGACCAAAATTATAACCATGGCATTAAATTTTTTTGATTTTCCCTTTGACGCAGCATTCAATGCATGACAAAAATTAAATTGCAATGATCAACCAATACCCAATAACAATTGCAAAAATTGCAAGGTCCTCTTATAAAATTTGAAAATTAAACAATCAGTCCAGATTTTATTGGATTTCGAAAATGGCAGTGATTATCAAACAAAATTTGCAATTGGCCATAACAAATAATGAATTTTGAATTGCCATTCAGATTTTTTGAAATTTGAAATATCATTAATCCAAATAAAGATTTTGAACTTAGCATTAGATCCATCCATAATATCCAAAATCATCACCATGGCAATTCAAAAAATAAATTAGCCAGTCACAATTTGCAATCCAAAATCATAAAATCGAAATTTGGAAGGATAATTTGAAACTTGAAATTTGCAAACCCCCTAAATCATTTTCAAAGATCATAAAATTAGCAATTAAATAAAATTGAAATTCAATTCCATTAAGATTGCCATAACGTCAAGAATTTTGAAGGTCACAAATTAAATTTCAAATAATCAAACAAATTCCAACTTCATTTTTCATTCCAAGCCATCATCAAAATCCCCAATTCAAAATCATCACATCGTTAAAACCCTCAATTCAAACCAAAATCAACTTTCAATCCAAAATCAAACGCATTTTCAAACATATTGCACTGCATTCACTGAATTCACCAGGCAATCAAAACCACGAGGACGGGGCGAGGCTAAAACTTGGCTAAGTCTAAAAGGTCGAAACTAGGGGGTCCCCATGGATGGGGCGATGTTGTAAAAACTCACAACAAAGATACAGTCTTGAAAATGACCAAGTATGGAATCAGATTTACAGAGTACTGCAGAACTGTTTTGGACACCGAAGACAGTATATGATAGATGATAGCTTGCGAGCTTAGAGGAAGACAGTTTGGGATGTATATGACCTTCAGATAAGATTGCTTATGATTTGGTATTGATATCAATAAGTTACAGTGATATGAAGACATGCGGAGAAAGAGGAACAGTGAAACAGGGCATATGAACAGTCGCGATGATTAAGGGAATGTAAGATGGAATGGTAACGTGCTAAGTTAGATAAAGATTGTATATTGGTGACACTTTGGTAATATAAGATTGTTGACTTAGTATTTATTGTTTGCATTATTAATTATTATGTTTTGCATTGTATTTGAGAGCCAACTGAATGATAGAATACATATAAATGAAGAATGTTTTGTGAAAGTGAGATAAGATATATATGAAATATGGATGCGAGTTTGGGATATCAGTAATGGTTGATGGTAGATGCGAGATCAAAGATTGACAGAGGATATTGAGAACTATAACTAGAACTATCAAAGCATAGCAGATGTTTGTATTGTTCATTCTTGAGAACTCTTTTGTAACTAAAATATTGATTGTAAGAGTTGTAAGCTCAGTATACCTTTAACAGGGTTAATATTCCTCTAACAAGGAAATGTACTATGTAATACTCAGCTCCTAACAGGGCTAGGTCTCCTAACAGAGACATTATACTTTGGTGCATATTTGTGGGTACCATCCCCACCGGGGTTTTCCCTTGGCCAAGGTTTCCTCGAAAACAAATAATGTTGTTATGAGTTATGTGTTATTTGTTTATGTTCTTTTCATTTCAGTAATCATATGGTTTATTTGGAATTGGTTTAAGTTTAATTTAAAGTGCTGTAATATTGATTCACCCCCCCTCTCAGTATTACTCAATCCTAACAATTGGTATCAGGGCTATTGGCCCTTGGAGAGAAAGTCTAACAGCTTAAGGGAGATCAGAATAGATTCGCAAAGTTTGCAAGAGAACTTTGAAGAAGCACTTGATGACCTGGACAAAGAAAAGGCTGAGAATGGCGAATTGAAATTCAAATTAAGAAGAGCAAAAGGTTTTATCAAGAAACTAAAGGAACAGATTGAACTTTCAAGAAATCAGAGACAAGACCTTATGGAAAAGATCAAAGAGGACTCAAACAATGATACATCAAACCAACTAAAGAATCTTGAGCAAGAAAAATAACAAATCAATCTTTTGATGATTAAAGAGATTCAACATGAAAAGAATGCAAGATACAAAGTTGAAGAGACTCTAAAAGGAGCGAACATGCAGATAGGAGAAATGCAGATTGAACTTGATCACTATAAGGATAAATGCCTAGAATTAGAGAAATTCAATCAAATCATTAAAGGTGAACTCACTCAAGCCAAGTTACACATTGAGAAATTACATATGAGCAGTGATAAAATTGATGAACAAAGAGAGAGACAGAAACCTAAAGGAGATATGATTGGAATTGGATACAATGAAGGAGAATGTTCTAAGACTCATGAAGAATCACATGAAGCAAAGACTGAAGATAGATCCACTTTTGAAGAACCTAGAGATCAGATTAGACCTTTCAGAGGTAGATGCTTTGGATGCAACAAAGTCGAACACATGAAAAGAGATTGTAGAGGTAAAGGCCCTTTCAAACCCTTTACTGGTTATTGTTATAACTGTTATGCATATGGACACAAGAAAGCAGAATGTAGGAAACTTGATTAGTCAAGAAAAAGACAAGATTACATCATAGAAGAATCAGTAGCCAAGATCACATGCTACAAATGCAATAACCTTGGGCATATTGCAAGGTTTCGCAAACTGCAAGTTAATCAGGAGAAAAGACTATCTACATGTTACAAATGCAACAACTTAGGACATATAGCAAAGTTTTGCAAGTATAATGGAATGGACAAAAGAAGAGGACCACCTCCTATGGTTATAAAGAAAAATATTGGTGACAGTGGTAAAAGTCTTGGTGAATACATGGATGAATTCAAGAATCATTTCAGGAAACCAGTAGATGAAGATGATGGTAAGATATGGAAGGTAAAAGATTTCAATAAGGCATTGGTTCAAGGAGAGACAGTAGATGCTACTGTGTCTTCGCATGATGTTAACATTGCTACATCGACCTAGAAGGCCGAGCATGGCCTTAGGGGGGGGCATTGGATGAAGACAACAGATTATATCCAGCCCTTGATTCTGAGGAATGAGCTTATGCAAGCTTAGATATGGTGTATACAGACACTATGGAGTCTATATCTGATCGCAGCCTTTGAAGATTCATATCCTATCAACGCAAGATTTATGATTGACTGGACAGTATGCGAAGTTGAGCTAACTGAGTTAAATGCATTTACTCACTTGGCGATGAATAAAAGACCTCAAAGCAACACACTTCTTCACCATTTGATGAGCAGCGACCAAGGAGAGCAGAGTTAAGAAGCATATCAAACCACGAAACAGCTACATTGCATGATCGATCGAAGCGGAATTCCCGAATTCAGCGTGTTAAAGGTATTTAGATCGTTTACTCAAACAAGAAGCTATGGATGCACCTGTGATATATGATGGTGTGGATAGGCCTAGCTATAAGTTCAAAAGACACCCCTTTAAGTCTTGTGAGAATGATCCCGAAGGAGCCTTCTCGCAAACACCATACGGTGTCTTGCACGCAGAGGATATTAGGGCTTACATTCATTGCAAATATGAGACAATAGGAGATGCGGAGATATACAAGAAGATAGATGAAATGATTGAATTTGATGGCAAAATGAAGGATGAAATGATCCATCATAAAGTTAACCCTCTTGAATGAATTCAGCAAAATAGAATGGTTTAAAATAATACTTAGCAGAGTTCATGATCAGTTTATTTGGATAGGAGAGCAGCCTGTGAAGATCTATAGTCAGTTGATTCATGATATAACTGGACTAGATAACACTAGAGCTATCCCTGTGGTAGAGAAAAACATAAAGAAACAAGTTGAAACCCTAACTCATTCAAAATGGGATAAGCGAGCTATGACTGTCAATGACATATTCCAACAACATGTAAGACTAGTTGCAATGCTTCTAGGATACAAGCTATACTATAGCAGCAAACCTAATTCAGTTTCAACAGGAGTCATAATGATGGCCTATAGAATGGTGAAAGAAAACACCAAGTATAATCTATGTGAGATTCTCGCACAGTAATTTTTGGAGAATGTAAAGATAATTAAGAAGGATAAATCTAAAGCATTTAGATTTGGCTCACTACTAGTTCATATGTACATTCATATTGAGCATAAGTTTCCCGGAATGCACCCTAAAGCATGAAAGGACAGCATACCCACTGGTATTCAGATATCAGAGAGCTACCGAAGACAGAATAGTACATGGGTAGATGGTGAGTTATTTGCTATGATCAAGATTCTGCAAAGGCAAATGAAGGAAAGATACAGGATCCCTGAAGAATTGGTTGAAAAATACAAGGATACAATCTATTTCATGGTTGAAACTGACTGTGTATGCTTTGAAGCAGTTGAGCCTAGGAAGAAATGGTGTTACCCTATGGGATATGAGGTCAGTTCTGAGGTTCTTGTGATGCAGATGGAACATGTACTAGCATCTGAAGTAGATACATCTGAGGAAAGATGGGGCACATATTTAGAAAAGTCAGCCAAAGTCAGAGAAGAACATGACAAAGGCACAAGGAAAGGGAAGATAGAGAAGATGGTTGATGAGATGGCAATAAAGGCCAGGATAACCAAGGAAGAACTAAAAGGAATAAGGACTACGATGACAGAAGGAACCTCTGGATCGGCAAGTATGACAATTGAAGCTCCTCCACTTTATGAAACAAAAATCATAACAAATACTACTTCTGATATAATTGATCTATCTATCACTCCTGAGAAGTTAGCACAAAAAGATGTACCTGCGGACACACCAAGAAGATCTACAAGATCAAACAAACCTAACAGCCCAAAGAAACAAAAGGTTGAAGTGGAAGCAAAGAGGAAAGAAGAAAAGGTAATTCAGAAGAAAGAAGAGAAAGTAGAACAAAAGAAGGCAGAGAACCTATGGAAACCAAACATAAAAATACTAGGATAATAAGAGATGGTAACTTGAAGACTCTTAACAGGTACTATGAGAGGTATGACTCTGATAATCAATCAGTAATAGAAGATATAGTAAATGAGCATTTATTGGACTACAAAAAGAACCTACTGGAAATAGAGGGAAGTATTCCTAAAGACTTGTATGGCAAGTTAGAAATCAGAAAACAACTTGCACAAACTGAAGATGAGGCAATAAGAAATAAAGCTATTGAGGATATGTTGCCTGTAGTCTCTATACAGGAAAGAGAAGATAATCAAGGAGCTCAAACCTTTATTCAGAACAAAAGTCAAACTTGTGAAGATAATGGCTAGAAAATATGAAGAAGTCATTGAGGATACACAAAAAGCACTAGATCAAATTCTGATGAGCGACATTCATGAGAAAGCTTCACCTCCTACGGCTACCAAGCCCACACCTATAGGAATTGGAGAAAGCTCTAAATCAGCTAAGGACATCATGGAAGGAAGCGAAGTAAAAGTTGACAAGCAACCAGACTTCTTTGTTGGTGGTGATGGAGCCTTATTTTTTGGCAAAAATCTGGGCATCCATTTATGATGTTGAAGACCTGATGAAGTTGTCATTAATGTCATAGAACGTAAAAAGAAAATTGCCATGAGAGGCTTGAAAAGGTGATAAGGGAGTGTTGGAAATCGAGTTGCAGTATTGACTTAAGTTTATGTGCAGCAATAAGGAATTAGCATGTTCTTTCTTAACATGCTTGAGTATGGAGAAACAGATATAACATAATATGAGGAATACAGTTCAACAAACACATCAATATATGTATATAAGTGATTCCTCCGTCAGATTTCACGAGCAGATGTTTTACTGAAGCCACCAGCAGAGAGAAAAACTTATAGATAGCATCATCGAGAATCAATTGTAAAACTACTGCACACAATAAACAGCAGTGCTGAGAATATCATAGGCAAGGCAATAATTGTGATCATCTAGCAATATGAAGAAGATAATATGATTTTCCAGTCAGCAACTCTTGAAACAAAGACACATACATGAATCTAACATCATCACATAGTTATAGTCACATCGAACCATGGATTTCCATTGATAAGACAAACGATGAGGATGGTGTCAAATGTCATTTATGATGACTACTTGTGTATGCCAGCCAGGTTTATAATGAATAAAGGTTGAATCCGCCAAGTATAAGGATGGATACGAAGATATGGTGACAGGAGTATGTGTTTGATAAACAGCGATATAGAAGCACCATAGACATCATTTGAAGAAGACAAAGCACTCCAAATAACATACGCAACATATACAAACAAAGCATATTATCCACGTGCAAATCATTCAGAAGATTATGTATCTTATTGCACTCGAAATGATAAAGTTTGTGAGTACTCAGAACGTATGCATAGATAAGAAAGTTAGGAAACTTCCAGGATGTATGTCTCAGTGTGTGGAACAGTGGCTTCCGCTCTTGCACATTCAAATACTGAGAAGCAATATTGAAGATGTTGATGACAATAAACAACAATCTTTAAATATACTTAGGCATGAATAATAAACAAGTATTGCAGATGAAGACTTGCGCATTCCCACGGCATATTTGATGATGGAGGATCCCGTGACAAAAGATAGTAACTTCAATATTGGATGCAGCGATGGCAGTCTATGCAGAGACGTTTGATATAAAGACTAGATGCAGATCAGACAATTAACAGGTTGCGCAACACCAAAAGATTTAATCGGTTTGACTTAAAAAACACCTGTATAATTGAAATACTTCAAAGCAGAGTTATAAATATTCTTCTACAATAAAGAATTATATTAACAAAATGTTGTATTTAATGAAGAGGTGAAAGTGTGATTAAGATGCCTGGGAACATATTAAAATAATAATAATGTAAATATTAGTTGCCTTTTATTCTTAAAAGAGGTATGAACCATTTTGAAGAGACGTGATTTTTTATTTAAAAAGTCACGTTACTTCATATCTAAGATATAAATAAGGGATGATTCATTTGAAAAAGAAGAGATATTCGACAGAAGAAGCAATAAAAAACATATACATTTATTTGTATGGAGGGATAAGGAGTAAAAATATGACTTTGTAATATAAATTTAATTATTTTATTTTAATAATAAAATAAAATGCCCTTTGTTTATTATTAAAGGTGTGGAGAATTAAACTGCAGATGAACCGTCCTTTATAATTATTATTTTTGAATATTGTATACAATTTAAATATCAGATAAGTGGACACAGTCAAATAGCATCTTAAACTCGATCATCACAGATGTCGTGAAATATTTAATTGTTTCCGAATTTGTGTCCAATTTGTCTCTGAGGAGTTAAAGTTCAATCTGGACTAATTTAAGATTGCATAAATATTTGATCTGTCGCGTCTTGATTATTTAATTGATTGGCAGTATAAGTGCGTAGAACATTATAAAGTTGTACGTAATCTTCATTGAAGTTGACTCTATTGCCCGAATGTGCAGAGGCACTGGTCTTTTATTTTTGAAGTATTGGGTTTATATGTGAAGTCAGAAAATCTATCAATTCCTTCCTACAAACCTCAAATCCATTATTAAGAATCATTACACAAAACATTTAATTCAAACATTCAGCATTCAATTTCATATTGATCAAATTCGAGGAATTTGCCAACTGGAAAACTCACAAGCTTAAATTGAATTATTCTAAAGTGCAGGGGAAATTGAATTATTCTCGTTTGTTGGCCAGAACTGATTTGGAAGCCTATTGGAGAATTGGCAAGCTCTAGGATTTCCAATCTGCGGTTTTGGGAACCAACAGATTGGCGACTCTACTGGGGAGTTGTTATAAGAACATTATTCAGAATTTCTGGTAATCAGAGAGTTAGACTCTACTAGAGACAGAACTCAGAATCAGTTGTATGATTTTGTCCTTCTTGAGAAGAAGGTGGCGACTCTATTCAATACAATTTTCATTTGGTAGCTCTACTGAGGGAGAAGACTTAGAAGGAGAGGGTGGATAGGTTTTTCAAATGTATCGATCATTTGAAAGAAAGCCTTTTATTCTAGATGGCATCAGGCCATTGGATTTCAACAAGTTTGATTATGAACCTAGCAAGTTATCCCCAAAACTTTCACAACTTGTGCCAAAGTTTCATGGAGAATGGGATGAATCCGCACTTCAACATTTGGATGCGTTTTATACATTCATAGAAGACTATGAGGTTGATGCTGAAGATCAGGTGATGAAGTTATTTGTCAGAAAATTGAAGGACAATGCAAGACAGGTTTATGAATCACTACCTACACAATGTATCTCATCTTGGAAGGAGTTTCAAAAATGGTTCCTATATGAGTTTCATGATGCAAGCAAAGAAGATGACTTGTATTATGAACAGTTTGAAGACCAAAGTTGTAGCATGGAAGAGGATCATAGTATGTCTCTACTTGATGCATTTTTCAGTTTGGAGAGATTTGAAGGGGAGTCTTCTGCACACTTATTCATGAGGATGGTAAATATATATAAGAAGATACCTGTAACAATTATGCCTTCACGAAAAGAAATAATGAGAAAGGTCAAAAACCTGGGAATCTCATTAGGTGACCCTGATCTAAAGCTTCTTTTTCAGATATTAGAAGATGATGAAGATAGAGAAGAGGAGTCTTATGATCAGATTGAACAAAACTTTGTGCTTGATGGAAATCGTAGTGATAATGAAGAAAATCCAAGTTACATATCCCCTTTGGATGCATTTTTGAACTTAGAGAAACAAGAAGAAGAATCTGCAGTACAATTCTTCTTGAGGATGTTTAATATCCGTCAAGAAGTACCTTTAGAATGCAGACCCCCAGCCTCTAATCTTTTCAACAAAATGCGAGATCTAGGTCTTTTATATGATCATCAATTCCTTACCTTTCTCAAACTAATGAATAATGAACTAGATGCAGAGGAGAATGAATGCAAGACTGAAGTAGCATATGAGTCAAGTGAGGTTTTAGATGTGAATGGAGGAGACTGTTTTGGACAATTTGAGGAAAGATCTTTCCATGATGATACTTGTATGACGTTGAATATTAGTGAATGTAAAAACGAGGAAGAGGATTCTCTCAGCATGGAAGAGATTTCAGCCTTATTAGACATAGAATACCAAAGAAACGTTGAGAAGAGTGGTCCAAATTTTTTCTCAATCCACCATGATAAGGAGGTTGAAGAATCAGTGCATATTCAAGAGGTACTAGATGAAAAAAATGATAAATTTCAAGAATCAAATTGTGGAGATGAAATAGAATTGCATACGGTGTATGAACAAGAGAAAGTTTCGGGAGATAATCTCAATGAAGATATTAGTCTTGTTGATGAAACACTTGATGATCCAAATGAAAGATCTCAAGAAAGCATGCCTGAATTCTCTGTGTTCTTGAATCCATTATTTGAAGAGGAAGCAAAGGAAGATGTGTCTAAGTTCTCTGTGTTCATGAATCCATTGTTTGAGGAAGATCCTTTATGCAATGAAATCCATCAGCATCATAATGAAGATGGCAGTCCTAATTTTAAAGTTGATGAAACTCATGAAGTGCATTCAGAGGGTGAGATATCTTTCAGTTCATCCTTTAAGCCAGAGGTACAACAAATATATGAAGATGAGATGGAATCAGCTAGACATGATGAAAAGAATGTATTGAAGAATAGTTCTGAAAATTATCCAAGTGTCCCATCTAATCAAATTCTTGGTAAAAGAGAAGAAGATTTTCCTAAATATAAGTTATCTTCAGAATCTTCTTTTGAGGAGAAACATCATCAGTATGGAGCAAGTTGTGTACAAGAGGACAATCAAGCAATGACAATTTGTTCTAATGCTCTTGTAACTAGTCAGGTGCCTAACTCTAGGAATCCTCTATTCAGCAATGACCACAGTGCACCTACTAATTTCCCAAAGGCTAAGACAGAAACTAAAAAGTATATTGATGAAGCAAAACCGATGTGGATTGACCATAGGGATGATGTATCTAATACAGCAAGAGATCAAATGTTGGGGATGAGTGATTATGAAATTTGTTTATTTTCAAATGCTCTTGTTGATACGGAAAAGGAACAGTATGATATCAATTTCATGAGATTCAAAATGTTACATGATCAGAATCGGGTATTTGATAGGGGAAAGAATCAGTGTTCACTTTGGGGGGGCCGGGGGCCACCCAGTTTTCCACTTTGCAAATAGGTTAAATCTATGGTCTTCTTCTCCAGAGATAACTGGAATCTCATTATGCCCACAAGGAGCATATGTCCCCAATAAGAGCCACTAATGGAGCCTTATTTTTTGGCAAAAATCTGGGCATCCATTTATGATGTTGAAGACCTGATGAAGTTGTCATTAATGTCATAGAACGTAAAAAGAAAATTGCCATAAGAGGCTTGAAAAGGTGATAAGGGAGTGTTGGAAATCGAGTTGCAGTATTGACTTAAGTTTATGTGCAGCAATAAGGAATTAGCATGTTCTTTCTTAATATGCTTGAGTATGGAGAAACAGATATAACATAATATGAGGAATACAGTTTAGCAAACACATCAATATATGTATATAAGTGATTCCTCCGTCAGATTTCACGAGCAGATGTTTTACTGAAGCCACCAACAGAGAGAAAAACTTATAGATAGCATCATCGAGAATCAATTGTAAAACTACTGCACACAATAAACAGCAGCGCTGAGAATATCATAGGCAAGGCAATAATTGTGATCATCCAGCAATATGAAGAAGATAATATGATTTTCCAGTCAGCAACTCTTGAAACAAAGACACATACATGAATCTAACATCATCACATAGTTATAGTCACATCAAACCATGGATTTCCATTGATAAGACAAACGATGAGGATGGTGTCAAATGTCATTTTTGATGACTACTTGTGTATGCCGGCCAGGTCTATAATGAATTAAGGTTGAATCCGCCAAGTATAAGGATGGATACGAAGATATGGTGACAGGAGTATGTGTTTGATAAACAGCGATATAGAAGCACCATAGACATCATTTGAAGAAGACAAAGCACTCCAAATAACATACGCAACATATACAAACAAAGCATATTATCCACGTGCAAATCACTCAGAAGATTATGTATCTTATTGCACTCGAAATGATAAAGTTTGTGAGTACTCAGAACGTATGCGTAGATAAGAAAGTTAGGAAACTTCCAGGATGTATGTCTCAGTGTGTGGAACAGTGGCTTCCGCTCTTGCAAATTCAAATACTGAGAAGCAATATTGAAGATGTTGATGACAATAAACAACAATCTTTAAATATACTTAGGCATGAATAATAAACAAGTATTGCAGATGAAGACTTGCGCATTTCCACGGCATATTTGATGATGGAGGATCCCGTGACAAAAGATAGTGACTTCAATATTGGATGCAGCGATGGCAGTCTATGCAGAGACGTTTGATATAAAGACTAGATGCAGATCAGACAATTAACAGGTTGCGCAACACCAAAAGATTTAATCAGTTTGACTTAAAAAACACCTATATAATTGAAATACTTCAAAGCAGAGTTATAAATATTCTTCTACAATAAAGAATTATATTAACAAAATGTTGTATTTAATGAAGAGGTGAAAGTGTGATTAAGATGCCTGGGAACATATTAAAATAATAATAATGTAAATATTAGTTACCTTTTATTATTAAAAGAGGTATGAACCATTTTGAAGAGACGTGATTTTTTATTTAAAAAGTCACGTTACTTCATATCTAAGATATAAATAAGGGATGATTCATTTGAAAAAGAAGAGATATTCAACAAAAGAAGCAATAAAAAACATATACATTTATTTGTATGGAGGGATAAGGAGTAAAAATATGACTTTGTAATATAAATTTAATTATTTTATTTTAATAATAAAATAAAATGCCCTTTGTTTATTATTAAAGGTGTGGAGAATTAAACTGCAGATGAACCGTCCTTTATAATTATTATTTTTGAATATTGTATACAATTTAAATATCAGATAAGTGGACACAGTCAAATAGCATCTTAAACTCGATCATCACAAATGTCGTGAAATATTTAATTGTTTCCGAATTTGTGTCCAGTTTGTCTCTGAGGAGTTAAAGTTCAATCTGGACTAATTTAAGATTGCATAAATATTTGATCTGTCACGTCTTGATTATTTAATTGATTGGCAGTATAAGTGCGTAGAACATTATAAAGTTGTACGTAATCTTCATTGAAGTTGACTCTATTGCCCGAATGAGCAGAGGCACTGGTCTTTTATTTTTGAAGTATTGGGTTTATATGTGAAGTCAGAAAATCTATCAATTCCTTCCTACAAACCTCAAATCCATTATTAAGAATCATTACACAAAACATTTAATTCAAACATTCAGCATTCAATTTCATATTGATCAAGTTCGAGGAATTTGCCAACTGGAAAACTCACAAGCTTAAATTCGCTATAGAAAAACCTTGAAGAAAGTGATCAAGTTCGAGGTGAAGGTTTACCTGCCTAGGTGTAGCGAAGCCTAAAGTGCAGGGGAAATTGAATTATTCCCGTTTGTTGGCCAGAACTGATTTGGAAGCCTATTGGAGAATTGGCAGGCTCTAGGATTTCCAATCTGCGGTTTTGGGAACCAACAGGTGGTGTGCCTGTAACTCTTGACACTACACTTGATGAGGATGATCCTTTTCAAGGAAACATGGATAATGCGGTGACAGAAGAAGAAGGAGAGAAAGAAGAAAATCAGAAAGAAGAACAAAAAGAAGAAGGATAGGAAAAGGAAGGACAGCAAGAGGAAGAACAGAAAGAAGAGATAGGGACAGGTAAAGAAGAAGAGACAAGAATTGAGATCAAGCAAGAACTTGATACTTCCACCACTTTATTGTTGGCAAGTATGGACAAGCCTGTGAGCACTGACGTAGAGAACATGGATGAGGATGAATTGATGAGATTATCCTTCATGGCATTTGCTAAGGCAAAAGAAAGGTCAAAACAAAAAGGTGACAAAAAGGTTAAGGTAATTGCTAAGGTAGTTGATACAGTGAATAAAATACTCCCTATACCTCTTGTATTTCAAGGAAAAGATGATGCTGAGAACCTTAACATGGCATTAGACAACTTTGATAGTCACTATGAGTCTCTAGTGAAGATCACAGAGGAGAAGGCAAAGAAAAGATATCTGGAGAAAAAGTTGAAGGAAGTATGCCGGTCTATTTCATGGGACTTGGGAATTCTGAGAACAACTACATCTAAGGCTAAAAGTTGTGTTGCACATGGAAGGAAGTTGTATAGCTATTACATTAACCCTCTCAGACACATTCAAAATATTGATGATATAATAGCTAAGGACAGGGCTACTTTGGATAGTATGATGGACAGTTGTGAGACCTCCTCACAAACTGTATTGGAGATGGACAAACAGGCATCGAAGATTGCTGATAAGATGAATGTCTTGGATATAGACAAAGGGAGAGTAATGACAAGATTTGCTTTGCTGAAGAGTCTAATCACTCCTAAGCTATCAATTCTTGAGGCACATCTTACTGAGATGGAGAAGATTGGGGATTCAATGACCAGCTCTATACCCACTGAATTGAAGGCAACAAAGACTTCACCTATGCACTGAATGGCCTAATTCTTGTTAGTGAATTGTTGATCAAATCATGGATTGATGAAATAAAGATCTTGGAAGATTCCTTCCAAGATATTCTAAAACTAGTGAGCAAGCACGAAGTCCTACATTTTTGTAAAATTTTGCAGTTTTGGGTATAACTTTGCCATTGATGTCAAAGGGGGAGAAGAAGAGAAGAAGAAAATTAAAAAAAAAAAAAAGTAAATAAAAAAAAGCAAGAAGAGAATATATATATGCATATAGAAAAGAAAAAGAAGAGGGAAGAGTACAGTTAGTATTTTAGACACTTAGTCATTTTTCGCTAAGTGTTGCCATCAATGCCAAAGGGAGAGATTGTTGGCAAGTGATGTTTTGAGAGCACTATAAAGCACTTGAGGGTTGTCATTTATGGCAACACATATGATATGGTGATTGCATGAAGTATGAGTGTTGAAGATACAGTCTTAAAAATGACTAAGCATGGAATCGGATTTACAAAGTACTGCAGAACTGTTTTGGACACCGAAGATAGTATATGATAGATGATAGCTTGCAAGCTTAGAGGAAGACAGTTTGGGATGTATATGACCTTCAGTTAAGATCGCTTGTGATTTGGTATTGATATCAGTAAGTTACAGTGATATGAAGACATGCGGAGACAGAGGAACAGTGAAACAGGGCATATGAATAGTCGCGATGATTAAGAGAATGTAAGATGGAATGGTAACGTGCTAAGTTAGATAAGATTGTATATTGCCGACACTTTGGTAATACAAGATCGCCGACTTAGTATTTATTGTTTGCATTATTAATTAATATGTTTTACATTGTATTTGAGAGCCGATTGAATGACAAAATACATATAAATGAAGAATGTTTTGTGAAAGCGAGATAAGATATATATGAGATATGGATGCGAGTTTGGAATATCAATAATGGTTGATGGCAGACGCGAGATCAAAGATTGATAGAGGATATTGAGAACTATAACTGGAACTATCAAAGCATAGTAGATGCTTGTATTGTTCATTCTTGAGAACTCTTTTGTAACTAAAATATTGATTGTAAGAGCTGTAAGCTCAGTATACCTTTAACAGGATTTTGTATACCTTTAATAGGGTTAATATTCCTCTAACAAGGAAATGTCCTATGTAATACTCAGCTCCTAACAGGGCTAGGTCTCCTAACAAGGACATTATACTTTAGTGCATATTTGTGGGTACCATCCCCACCGGGGTTTTCCCTTGGCCAGGGTTTCCTCGAAAACAAATAATGGTGTTATGAGTTGTGTTATTCGTTTATGTCTTTTTCATTTCAGCAATCATGTGGATTATTTGGAATTGGTTTAAGTTTAATTTAAAGTGTTGTAATATTGATTCAGCCCCCCTTTCAATATTACTCAATCCTAACAGACTTCATATAAGATTCAATGATCTCTTCAGATCTACCCTTTGTAAGCAGGTTGAGGAATCTAATCCAAAGATATTAAAGTTGGCTCAATAAGCATTTAGCGCAACCCGTCAATCCATGTGAAAACTTATTACGACTTTTCCAAGGTAGGCTGGTCTCTAAATCCAAAGCTCTATTATCAAGCCTATGGACAACCACTCCCTCTATTTTAACTTGGCATGTTTGAAAAGAAAGGAATGGGAGAACTTTCCAAGTTATAATGCTTAGTTGGGATATTTTCTTGTTGACATTGGAAGTAGTCACAAGTCATGGAGCTTCAATGAAGGTGGCCAACAAATGTTTGATTATTGCTTGGGATAGAGATATGATGAACAGCTAGAGAAACCTCTCTGCTCCTCACAATCATGAGATTTCTAGGCTAACTGAAAAGCAATTAACAAATCATTGATTTCTAGGCCTAACTGCAAGAACTTTAAAAAAATGATAGAAAAGATGCAAATCTTTGGGTCTATTCCCTGTGTCTTACTAATACTAGGTGATGGAAAAAGGAATGATGATCATGACAGTCAAGTTTCTTCTACACGGAGCAGGTTTGGTTAAATAGGAGGATGGATTTTATTGGTCTGATTTCATAAGCCCTGATTTTAACTCATCCACTTAAGCATGTCACGCAGTCTTCATTAAAAGTGATACAAGTATTTATTAGCTCCAATATGAATATATATATTGGGATGAATGTGTTAAGATTCTAGATCCAAAATGTAAAATGTCAAATGACTGAAATTCGGAAGCGGCCAAAATTGGGATGAATATGTTAAGCATCAAATGTCTTTTATACTAAACTTGGTTCAAAAACTATTAAACAACAGAGCAGCTGACAGAGAATATAGCACACATAGAATCAACCCACGTAATTTAACTATTTTATATTTACCCAGAAGAAGAATTTGAAAAAACCTAAGGATTCTCATTAGCTACAAGTCATATTGAACCTCATTCAATTTAGGTAATACATTTTATTCCCTGTACTAGCAGCGCAGAAATTATGGAGAAAATATCATACACAGAATCAACCCACGAAATTTAACTATTGTACATATTGGAAACTGGTAAGTAAGTAGATTACCTGTTAGAAGAATTCTGTAAGAAAGATTCTGTTTGTTCTCATTCGTCTGCTGCCATCGCTCTTCTTTTGCTGCCACCATGGACAGGGGACAAAGAAACATAACACAAGAATAAAGCTATTAAATTTATATTTTCTACAGTAATAGAGATGAAAGCTTTTGTTTCAAGTTTTACAATGCTTTCATTAGCATTTGCATTAGATGTAAGATCATTTTGTGTTATGTTTAGCATGTAGTTTTGAAACTCAAAAGTTTGAAGTACTGCTCATGATATTCATTGTTTCCCTAGCTAAAAATGCCAATTAACCCCATCAAATTTGTAATGACTGCAACCCAATAGACCACATCTCTGTGAGGTATTTTGTCACCGTACTTAACTGTCAGTTTTCCAAGATATAAAATTGTAAATCACTTACGATTGATGCTTATACATTTTTCCAGCATTTTTACCATGGAGTGCAAGAATATTAAATACATCTAACTTAAATTCATTTTTTATCATTTTTAATGGATCTCTAACCATGTGTCAAAGCCCCAACAAATTCGCTAAAAGAGATCTAAAACTCTAATACTTATTTAACAAGCCCAATATTTTGCATATGCTATAATCATTTCATTCCATAGAATTGTGGAAGCATTTTATGGGATAATTATTAATTTTTGCCTGTGTTCCTTATGTATGACAAAATCAGCTTCCAATAATTTATTTTGCAAAGCGGTGTATTTTCATTTAGAAGACAGATGGAAAGACAAGGATGAGCATATCTTTTTGGACATAGCAGGAGCTTGCATACATTGGTCTGGTGGGAGGTTACATCTGAGCATCTGTAACTCTGGCTACTATTCAAGCTGAGCCCATGTCCATCTGATACCTTCGTGTTAATGAAAATGATAACATGTTAAAGTAGTTACCTAGAACAATGTTTAGAAGGAGCATAAACTACAAAAAGTTAGACTGCCCATCACAGCCTGCCAATTGCATCCTCTTTTTCAGTCATACTTTCATTTTGAAGACAGATGGAAAGACAAAGATTAGCATATCTTCTAGGACATAGCAGGAGCCTGCATAGCTTGTTGTTTGGTGGGAATTTACATCTGAGCATTTGTAACTTTGGCTTCTGTTCATGCAGAGTCCAAGTCCATCTGATACCTTTGTGTTTATGGAAATGGTAACATATAACAAATAGTTATCTAGATCAATGGTTACCAAACGCATAAAGAACTACAAAAAGATAACATTATAATCTGTCAATTGCATCATTTTTTAACATTATGTTTTTTCAAATTTGGATGAATTTTAAACCCGGATCTCGAACCCGAACCCGAATCACCAACTTAGTATTTCACTGAACCATTTCAGCAAGCTGCTTTCATGATTTTCCAGTGGGTACTATCTGTTCAATTGCCTGAGTACTACTTTGCAGCCTTATAAGGTTTTGCCTACGTAAGGTGAGGAACTCAGCTTGGCTTTTGAGGCAGTCTTTAAGAAAATGTTGATTTTCCTTCTGCTGTATTTCTATGTGCTAAATGAATTAATCCTAACTAGAGGCAATTGGTTTAATTTCATACTGAATTCAGGTGGATTTAGTTGTATTTCTGTTTTTTCTAAATGGATGAATCCTCAGCAGCCTTCTAAATATTTCCCCTACGAGATGAAACACATCTAATACATAAGCATGAAGCAATGGAGCAATGATGCAAAGATACAGCCATTTTGTACAGTTCAAAATAGTTCTAGCATCTATATATGAATGTTCAAAGTTTAAACCATTGAGAACATACACAAAATCAAAATAACTTGTATAAAATAGAATGCGCTACTAAATTACAGTACAAATATATAAGATACTTGATACTACCATACACAAAAAAAATTCAGGGGCAATTTAATCAAAATAGATTTAACATAAGTTACACCAGAACAACCATTGGAAGAAGAAATCTGAAATAATAACTGCAACTTTTAAGAAATGGCTGCATCTATTTGTTTATCTGAAGCATTCCTTGGTTGAAGCAAAGAATACCACCTAATCAATGCATTACAGAAAAACTTGCAACCAAAACTCGAAAAGATTACCTGCAGCTTTTTTTAGCAGAACTGAGGCTGGAGGAGTCTTCAGAATGAAAGTGAAGCTCTTGTCCTGTGTCAACCAAGATCAACCATTATATTTGCAAAATGTTTAAATGGCATAAATATACAGCTTTCTATGGATAGAAAATCTTGTTATCTTCCAAGAAAATAATGCATGGGTCATATAAGAAAAGCCAACTACGATTTTCTATGAATACGAAATCCCTGCTGTCCCTACAGCAGTAACAAAAAAAATTCCCAATATATCCATCAATAGTGCCAGAACCTAAGTTACCAATTCGGGTGTGGATGCAGTGCAGGTACAAGAATCGAGTGTGTGGATGCAGGAAATATTTTTTGGAGGTTTTGGATGAGTTTGGGTGCGTTTAATATACAAAAAAATGCAAGAAATATACCTAATGAAATGATTTAATAGTATGATACTTCATCATTGATCAAGATCAAATATTCAAATAAGCCATATCATATACGTGAGAATGGAATTTTTTTTGAAACAGGTCCAAAAGGGATGAATAAAATTATTTCTAAAATGCATCTCAATGAGGCTAATCAATCTCTCATTAGATTTCAGAGTCGGCTATTATAATTAATATTGTGTTGAGATTCATTCTAGCAAAAATGAACTACTCCAGCTCTTAAGAAACACCTATATCTTTTTGGAGAGTTCTACTGCATTGTAAATCTCTGCTCTTGTTTAGCAACACTGAGATCTGGTTCATGAAGTGTGAAATGATTTCCTTGTCAGTTCTCCATGCAACTGTCCTCTTGGCCTTGTTTTTAATTACAGACATTCTGCCAAGGCATCTTTTAGCACATGTTTTAGTTATTTTTTTAAAAGTTGAAGTCACTTTTTGGCATTTATTACTGTTCTGGGCTCCCAGATGCTCGAGGATGCCCACAGGGAGCATTACAGCTCCCTGTGGATGCGTTGTGGATGCGCTGGATGCACATCCACGGACATCCACAGGAACTGTAACGCTCTCTGTGAGCATCCACAAGCATCAGAATCAGCACCTGCATCCGAACGCATCCGAATCCGGATCCGGGGCCTCTTGGAGAGCATCCGGTAACTAAGGCCAGAACCTAAGTTCTGCATGCAAGTGTAATCAAGCATGGGGTTAAAGACTTAAGGCAACAGCTGGCAATGACAGGCTACCGCACTGGACAAAACTCTACTGAAGCTCTAAAAATGAGTCCATTTCTACCTTGTATGAGTAACATAGGAAATATGGGAGCAAAAACAAACAGACAAATTAATAAATTATGACAAATACAAGAAAAATACTTATGGGTAGAATTTTCTTCCTGTCAGTAATATTTGAGATTGAAAAAAATGATTGAACATCTTGTCTGAAAGCGGAAACTTAATCGTAAGAGATTCAGTAAGAGACCCCAAGGTCCAACACCAAAAGGTAGTCATTAAAGCAATAAACAGACGAACATAAGAGTGAGTAGATACTTTTGTTTAAAAAAAACAAAAAAAAGTGTGAGTAGATACTTTTCCCTGTAAGTTATTTGTCTTGTGATTCTTTTGATTTAGAATACATTTTTTTTTTACAATGAAATACAAAAGTCGCCATCGATAAATGAATTGAAATAAGGAATAACTTTTAGTGAGTGTAGTGAAACAATTTTTAAATGCAGACATTCTAAGATAATTGAAAAAATCTAAACATCTGATGATTCTCAGCTGCAACAAAGAAAATAGGCATACATGCCTGGTTAAAATAGCCAAGACTGGGAAAATACATAGGATACTAATGGAAAAATTCAAGTCAAATGTGTAATTTAACGATGGAGATGTATCAAAAGGTACATATACCACCACCAATCAATTTGACATGATTTCCTCCATAATCAGTAAAATCAAGAATAGGGAGGGTATTCTGGATGGAGAAGGAAACAAATGACTGACAAAAATACCAGCAAAGTTGGATAGCTGACATTTTAAGTCAGTGCTAATATTTTTAAAAAAATTTCCTTCTACTACTACTAACTGATAACTTCTGATTTGGTTTTATTGAGCTGGTGAGGCTTGAGTCTCAAACACCAACCTGTGCTTTTTAGGATGTCAGAGCTTAAAGTTTGGCTGCATAAAAATTCTCCACACACTGGTCTATGGAGATCAGGTGTTCCCACTAACAAGGGATTAGTCTTGATCACACAAAAAATTAAAACAGTCTTGCAAATCATGAAAACCCAACAGTTTCACCTCTATTATTCCAGAAGGATCATTTGCCATAATTTGCAATTGGAATATAGCTCAGAAACCCAAAAGAAATAATGTACCTACATTCAAATTATGAAAGAATTTATAACATGAATTTGAAAAGAAAACCATGAAGTTCTAATACTCACATCAAATATTGTAATTTCAGCAGAAATGACAAATCTAGCCTTGTCTGAGGTCCTGGCATTGTACTTCTATGCTCTTAAACAAGATACATATCCAATTCCTTTAACAGCTAATCAAACACACATTGTAACAACAATTAATAAACAACAAAGCAAATAAGAGTGTTGTGACCGATCAATCTAACTGAAAAGGCTGGTAGCTAAATCCAAATCTCGTCTATGGGATTCTAGGCTAATTGACAAGCAATTAACAAATTGTTGATTTGTAAAGCTTATCTGCAAAAACTTTTAAAAATTGATGAAAAAGATGAAAATCTTGGGTCTATTCCCATGTCCTCGGGATTAGATTGATACTCTTATTTTCATTTGCTCAACAAAAAGAAGATCAGTTAAGGTGGTCATGCACCTCAAACTGGAGCCTACTCAATTAGGCTCAACTATGCATCCCTTCTGGAGCCTCTAGAAGATCCTACTTGGCTGACAATCAAATGCCTCGCAAAAGATGTAGCATTTGCATTAGTGGCTGCAAAGGAAAAGGTGCTCACTGGGGACATACTTGAAATGGAATTCAATGATCTCTTTAGGACTGCTCTTTGTTCTTTGTAAGCAGGTTAAGAAATCTAAGTCAAAGATGTTAAAACTTTTTTTTTACTTATTACTTCTGTCGAAGATGTTAAACATGGCTCAATGAACATCTGTCACAACCCATCAATCTACCTAGAAACTTATTACATATTTTCAAGGATAGGCCGGTTGGTCAATCCAAAGCTCATCTATGGGATTGTAGGATAACTGACAAACAATTAACAAATCATTGATTTCTAGGCTTATCTGCAAGAACTTTTAAAAAATGATGAAAAAGATGCAAATCTTGGGTCTATTCCCTACTTCTGTGGTCATCCTCTTAAGCTTGTCAAAATTCTAGATCCAAAATCCAAAATATCAGATGACTGAAGTTTGAATGCAGCCAAAATTGGGATGAATGTGTTAAGCATCAAATCTTTTAGACCAAACCTGGTCCAACAACTCTTAAAACAGAGCAGCCAGCCAGCGAGAATATATCACATACAGATTCAACCCATGCACATATTGGAAACTAATAAGTAGATTACAACCCATGTACATAATGGAAACTAATAAGTACATTACCAAGAAGAAGAATCATTTGAGCAAAGCTGAGGATTCTCCTTTTGAAAATTAATATGAATTTCAACAAGTCATATTGAACATCATTAAATTAGGCACAACAATTTATTGCATGTATAGTCAGCACATACATTGAATGTATGGATAAAATATCATTCACAATTAAAACAAATAATTTTAACTATTCTATGTATTAGAAACTGATCAGTAAGTAGATTACCTGTAAGAAAGAATTCTTCCCGTTCTCGTTCTTCTGCTTCTTCTCTTGTCTCTTCTTTTGCTGCCACCATGGAAAAGACACACCAAAATACAGGGAAAAAAAAAGGGAAAAACAAGATTAAAGTGTACAGAAAACAAAATAAATAAACGGACCAGCGTGCACGCTCAAACCAAGCAACGGGGAAAAATTTTCAAATTAGAATAAGAAAAAATACGCACAGGCAGGCAGCAAAAGAGGAGAATGAGTCGTCTAGTTTTCCCTCATTATTTATTTATAACCCGTCGTTTATGCTTTATTTGATTTCTTTATGCTTTACTCCTCAGCTTTTTTAACTCCATATTAAGAGTATTTGCTTTCTTTATGCTTTATTCTTTTTGCTTTCTTTTTGCTTTCTTTATGCTTTTTTTACGGTCTTGCCTAGATTTTTTTTAATGCTTTATTTTATTGTTAGAAAAGTATTTATTATAAATAAGACATTTATATTGACTATGATTTTTTTGGCTTAAAATAAAATGTTTTTTAATTAAAATTATGCTTAATAAATACTAGTAATTTAGCAATGGCACACTAAGAGATTTCTTAGAGTCGATTTAATTAAAACAAATATCTTCATTTCTTCCACAAGTAAGATTTGCCAAATTTGTAAAATTATAAGTAACAATATAATAGCATCAAGGGAAATTTTTCTTTTAAACAAAGAAAAGAGATATAATCAATATGTAGAAAATAATACTAGCAATTGGTTACAAGATCTCTAACTTAGAAAAGTGTAGATAAAATGGAAGTAATATAAATAAAAGGTAGTATTTAGTTTGAGTGGAATTGAGTGAAGGAACAAACTTGGTATGAAGGACTTATATTTGATAATGCCAACAATCGCTCCTCCACTTGTTTTGAGTGAGCAACATGTGGGTTGGTATGTTTGTGTGCATATCTTTGGAATGTAAAGGTATATATGCGGAGACCTAAAAGTTCTTGAACTTTTGAAATAGTTGTGAATGTCAACCCTTGGCACTCAATGTCGATTGTTGTACATTGTAGTGTAAGCCCTTATGATTTGTGTATTGTTAATGTCATGGTACCATTTTAAGTGATTTGTGTATTATTAATGCTCATGCCATTTTAGGTAGTAATTGATGGCGTAAGACCACAACTCAATAGGGTTACAAACACATTTTTTGGTTCAATGTAATCCCACATTGGACCTATGTAATTTTTGAAGTGATTAACAACAAAGTTACAAAGAAATGAAGTTCCTGCCAAAGTGTTGGAAGGGTTGTTTGAACTTTGCAAATGAATTTGAGAGTTTAAATGGTCATTGTCAAAGTCATTTATTAGTGTAGATTAAAGGGAAGAAATTGTAGTGTTTTGTACTTGAAACTTTCAATTCTTAAATAGTTTTACCTAAATCTTCCCAAAATATAGAACTTAAATACCCTTTAGAATTTTTTATTATGTTTAGAATTTAAATTTTTTAGTTATTCAAAATTATATTATTAAAGAAGTTCGGTGTGTCAAAGCTACAAAAAAATTGTCACCTCATTTGTTTGTTTGTTTTGCACATTTAATTATATTATAGCATATTTTTCAGTCCAAATATTATAGAGGAAGTCCAAAGATAAACACCAATGTTGGATTATATTATAGTAGATTATACAAATTAGATAGATTATATTATACAAGAAGACAATAGATAAATACCATAGATTGCTTTAAAATTGAGACATTATCATATAAATATATCATTAGGTAGATTACATTTCACTGGGGAGCCCAATAAATATTCCATCAAACAAGCTTCAACATTTGAGGCCAGTGATTCTTATACATCTGGGCTTGCAATTAGCCCTTAACATTTTTGGAGCCACGATAAGTTTGTGCCATATTATTTGGCATCCCTTGCAATATTTCCATGGGATGTGAAGGTTGCTCTCTCTTGAATGATGTGTATACAAATCCAAGGTACAAGCTATTTGCAGAGCTTGGATCCTTACCAAAAAAATACAATAAGAACAAAATTAAGATTAGAATTTAAGTTTGGAGGTGTAGAAGAAGTCTTTAGCAAACAAACAAATACGCTGTTATTCAAGATTTAACATCAACATCCAATATTAGTTGTGTGAAATGTCTTTTAATAAGGATAAACAGAGCAAAACATAACAGAGGAGACCTACAAAGAGCATCGAGGAACTCAATTTCTTGGAGCAGTTCAATTATAGTTGCAAATTTGTTTTCAAAGATAAAACTAGAGGGCATTTATTTTAAATACAACTCATTCATCTTTTTATATACTTTATTAATGACCTCCACAAGTAACTTACTCAATATGGGCAACGACTATGCAGCCACAAAAAATATTTAACCATACGAAGGGGAGACACTTAGTTTTTTTTTCAAAAGTTTGCAAAAAGCTATATATAAAAAATGATTTTGGCAGCTGGATAGCCACTACCCTCAATATGAGCTAGTTTAGATCTTTTAATTTACTTTCAAGTCAAGTCACATTTGTGAGAATTGTTCTACAAAACTAACCAAAAGTAGAGACCCATTGTAATTCACAACCCTTCATATGTATGTGTTCCTATCAAAATTGAAAGTCAGCCACTATTGAGACAATACTAAAATATTGGATCCACAATTGTTTCTACACTTCTATTAAATTATTAAAATAAATATTTTTTAAAAAATTAGTCATTTAACCCTTCAAAGTAAGAGATATTTGTTTTCAAAGAAAAGAATAGAAAATCGTTAAAAAAAATAATAATTTAAAATCGTAAGTACAAAAAGATGAAAAAATGTTTTTTTGTGTTCATCACATTGACCTAATAGGACATATGGGTCTAGGCAACATTTTTAGCATCCAAGATTAAAATGAGTGCACGATTTAGAAATAAAAGATCAAGATATTAGAGTTGATCTAATTTTTGAAATTAAATGATGAATAATAAGGGGAAATATTGTAGGTGTTGTAGGAGTTTTACATTTATCAAATACTATGTAAAATAAATGTTTCTTTATATGTTGTTCCATAATAATATATATCTAATTAAAATGATCAAATTTAATTAAAAAATAATCAAATGTAAATGCAAATTATGCACCTAGAATAACTAGAGATCAATAAAATGCTTATATAATTTGGTTTGATTCAACTTTGATCTTTGATTGACTAAATGTTCTTGTAGGAAAGTTGCACTTAAAATTGATTATGACTAAGCAGCTTAGGAACAAAATTTATTAGGGCTATGTGTTGGCATTGAATTTTCATTGTTGTCAACTAGGTCAAAAGGGGGAGTCATATGCAAAATAAGTCAGTTAGCACATTCATGATAAAGCATAAACTGACAATGTTTTTATTGTATGTGGTTATAATGTATGCAACTTAGTAAGGTACATAGTTATTCACACATATTCATAAAATGGATGTTAAAGAACTTACTAGTCTACAACATGTGTTATTGAAGTCATGATGCATAAAATGATAATATTTTAACCTTGTCTAGGATGGTAACAGGGAAAACCAACCGACTCTAGGAACAAAGTCACTAGTGATAAGAGAAGGAAAAGTATGATATATGAGTGTGATTCATAAATCTAATTGCTTAGTAATTAAATAAAACTCACATATATTGTGATTATATTCATGATACAATGTTTAAAATGTTTGCACTTATTTTTTTTAAGGTTGTAAGCCTAAAGTAAGACTTGTATTCAATATAGTTTCTTGAATCTGTTCAAAAAGACTAAAGCTACGATGTGTATCTACATGCATTTCATGAAGTGATGACATGTCAAGTATGTAGACAAATGCAGTTGATCGACATGTGATGGTATTGTCATCATAAGACTTTTCTTCAGCATCTAGGGAAGTTGAATATGGTAAGTTAAACAATCATTAAAATATGGGTTTGTTTGAATTATGAAAGAAAGAAATGAGGAGGGCTGCAATGTTCATTGTTATGAGAAAAGTGGTGCTTGTGAATAGCTCAGTCATGAATGGTTCAATCATTGAATGTTAGTCTATGCATTTTCAACAAGAAGTTTCAAACCAAGTAAACTTTACAGATGTAGAATGTCAATACGCAAAACATAGATCCAAAGAAAGGAAATAACACATTTAATGGAGGTGGATGAATGCATGAAAGATTGATGGCAAAGAAAAATGAGAGTGGCAATCAATTTCAAGGAGATATGGAACCTCAAGGATGAGGTGGAAAGATCCAATTGGAAACATATTTTGAATGGATAGAAGCTCGATGAGGATAATTGGAAGTTAACATATGACAATTGGAACCCTTGACCAAGGAATTCAATGGTCTTAACCTAGGGAAAAAATTCTTTCTAAAATAATCTTTGCAATAGAAATTTTTATGTGTAAGTATATAATTTATGAAATAAAAAGTTTATAGATATTTGTGTTCTCGCGCGCGCACCTAAAAAGATGAGATAGGTTGATTGGATGTAAACAAAACATCAATGAAGCTATGTAACCTTTGATAGAACAAAAATAGAGAAAGAGAAGTCACGGGTGATGTAACAAAAATAGAGAAAGAGAAGTCACAGGTGATATGCACAGTTGTTTGAGATTGTAAAATGTATGAAATTTTGAAGAAAAAGTGTGAGTGTCCAATGTATTATGTACATGGTTGAACAACAAAAAAAATTGGAAGTGCATATGTATGAAGGGGAGAAAAGTTTAAGTTTGTAGTGATAGTAATTAGTACGCCTGATATTTCTTGTAGCAACATATACATATAAAAAAAGAACAAGGGATTCAAATGAAAGAAATGTGCAGATATTGTGTAAGGTGAAAAAGAGAGTAAGGAGATTTGTGAAAATTTGGTCTGAAGAAGAAAGAAGGAAGAGTGAATGCATAGGTAACCAAGACAACATTATGTGAAAATAATTTTATTATTGTTGTTCTTAGTGAGAAGGAAGGAATGCAGAGATAAGAATCTCATGTATTATTATTGGTTCATGGATGTTAATTCTAGTAGTGATCCAAGTTGTTAGGAAATGTAATACCTAATGAATGGCCTTCAGTTCATGTACCTGCTTCTAGTCTAGAAAAATGGTTGGTCCCACCAAGTGTGAGAGAAACAAAATTATTGATACTAAAATTTGCATGTAAGATAGCAGCCTTTTGTAGAGAGTTCAATAATTGGGGGATTCATATTGCGCATTACTAAACGACCTCTGGGATTTTAGAAATCAGCTCTTCATCTACTTTCTATTTTGTGGAAAAAGGAAAGATAGAAAATAATGAAAGTAAATCTACTTTAGGTGAAACACCACGACAATATTTGGTAAAACATCATAAACTATAAAAAGAGTCATAGACATGGTATTACAACTTATAAAATCAAATTCTATTGCAAAAGATTTAGAATAACAACACATTAGATTAAGTGGTGATACAGATTATAACAAGTAGAAAACCCACAAAATATTCAACAATAATTGAAAGGTCACAAGCATAGTATATCATACAATTTTATAGTAAGGACTAGAAACAAATTATACTAAGATCAAAATAAAATCAAACTACTATTGATATCTAAATCCAAAGTTTGCATATTGAAAAGTGCCAACAGAATAAAAGAGCTCAACTCCCCATTTATAACCCTTGGGGTTATCTATTCCAATAAACAAGACTCTCTCTATCAAGGCTAAAGAGTAAATGCTTGTAGGGACCACAAAGGAAAGCCACAAAAGGAAAGGGGCGATTGTGATAGGTCCAAAAGAAAGAGATTTACCACATGTCAACACAATAGACATTCCAAAGAGAGGTAGAAAGAAAAAATTGAGGCAATGTGTGGATGCAATATATGTGGACATCCTCCTCTGAGAAAGAGACTACAAAGCCTAAAAGAAGTGGTCCACCACAAAAAGGTCTTGCCTCATAACAAAAGGGAACAAAATGTAAGTTGAAGCAAAATATAAAAATTAAGGTTCACACAACTTATCTCAATAGAAAGGTCTACAACTTGGTGACTCTTGGGGTACTTTGCTTGTAAAGAGCTAAACTCATAACTTAGGAAATCAACCAAAATTGTGCACCACACAAGATGAGGATCAATTAAAACTTTTGTATGGGGACCTATAAAAGGGTCCATTCCTCCTCTAGCGATAGAACCAGTTCCTACAAAAACATAACAGCTTGATCTAGCAAGAATATTTCCTTAAATGAAATATCAGTCATCTTTCCCGAGGCAAATTCCATGTTGAGGTTTAATTTGACAAGGGGCCATTTGATACCCTCGACCTTTTTATGTAGTAGGGGAGGAGGCTCAAACCTTAAAAGATCAATTGTTCCTACTACTTCTCATCCAAAATATTTTTAATATGATCCTCTTTAATAACCCTTGCATCTACGAGGAAAAGAAGTGAGAGTCCCCACTGCATGAATTGTTAAAAAAATATCCTCTTACTTGCCATCTGGGCGTTGAGGGTGTGAAGGCAATCTCTTCCCCATAGAGCATTTTCATGTCTAGCTATTAATTCATTGGCCTTTTTCATCAGGACTCTCTGATCCAAGATTCTTGCTGCTGGTAGGGTATTGATTGAAACCATAGATACCTTTTCAACCAGAGTCCTTAACTCACTCACTCTTGAGGCAATTTCCCGCAAGGTTTTCTCAATTAGGTTTCCTACATCAATGATCAATGTTTGAGCGTCATAGAGGAATTTTAAAGTATCTACCAACACAACTATCAATCTTTTTTATCTTTTCCTACAATAAAGTGTACAGTTGTTGTAAAACTAGGAGGTCTCCTTGCATTTGTTGTACAGGTTGGCTAACAAGCTGGTGTTGTAGTTGTTGATCCTTGTTAGCAATCTCGTCATATAAACTATTAATTCTTGTTGAAGCATCTATGATTTGTTTGTGTAATTGCTCCAACTCTTGGTTCCTCAATTGCAACACAACCTCTATTGTTTGCTTGTCATTTCATTCTTCGTCAAAGAATTCTTGAAGCTCCTAAAGCATATGATGGAAAGTAGGTTCTTTCTATTGAAAATTTTGTTGGTTTAGATCCAACCCTTGGTTCCTCGCTTGTAATTAGGCTTTTGCCAACTCTACTTTCCTTTTTTCAGCAATTTCACACACCAAGACATCATTCAAGCCCTTTTGAACTCTTTCTCTCTCAAGGGACCTCTCCCTTGTCTGCCTCACAAATTCTTCTTGAATTGTGGCCATATGTTGTTGGAGCTATGTTGCTACTTCATCTCTCATATGTAGGGAGGCTCTAGTATCTTCCATCTCATTCTGACAATCCTCACATGATGACATCAAGGGTTGGGTTTCACCTCGGGTTGCTTCATATTCTACTTGAAGTGCACATAATTGCTCCTTTGTTTTCTTATTTTCCTTCCATACCCCATTCTAGTCTAGAAATATGGATGTTCCCATCTAGCGTGCCAGAATAAGAAAAAATGTTGATATTAAATTTGCATTTAAGTAACATAAAAACCTATTGTAGTGAGTTCAATAATTGGGAGACTCATATTGTGCATTATTGAATGACCTCCAGGATTTGAGAAGCCAACTCTTCATCTACTTTCTATTTTGAGGAAAAGGGAAATAGAGGGAAAAAAATGAAAGCAAATCTACTTAAGGTAAAACACCACAATGAAATTTTGTAAAACACTTCAATATTTGACAAGAATATCGCATAGTACAATAATAAACTACATAATCCATAAAAACAGTCACAAACATGGTCATACGACTTATATAATCATGTTCTATTGTAAAAGTTTTAGAATAACAACACTATTACATTTAAAGGTGATAGGGAGTATAACAAGCAAAAAGGCCATAGAATATTCAATAATAATTGAAAGGTCCCTGACATAGTTAATTATACAATTTTACATTAACGATCGAAAATAGATTATACTAAGATCCAAATGAAATCATACTGCTACTGCTATCTAAATCTAGAGTTCGTATATTGAAATGTGCGAATAGAATAAAAGAGATCAACTTCCTTTATAACCCCTAGGGTTAGACTATTCCCAAAAACAAGACACTCGCTATCTAGGTGAAGGAATAAATATAGCCACCTCCCATTCTCCTCAGACTCTTCTAAAGTTGAAAGGTCAACCTCTAGAATGAAATATCAATTGAAGAAACACGAGTCATTTAGCAAACTGTAGCCAAAAGTCAAAGATCGTTGAATTATGTCTTTTTTTACTCAAAAAGGTAGAGAGGACAAGTACATGCATAGGTACAAATGAGAAGAGGGTGGCATCATCAAGCAAGTAGTTTTCGCTTAAGGAAACTATCATATTAAATGCTTGTTGGGACCACCAAGGAAAACTACAAAAGGCATGATTGTGACGGGTGCAAAAGAAAGAGATGTCATGCCTCAACACAGTGAGCATTTCTAAGAGAGGCAAAAAGAAAAACCTAAGACAATGCAAGGGCACAACACATGGACATCCTCGACCAATCACGAAGCCTAAAAAGTAGGGCTCACCATAAAAAGACCTTGCCGCTTAACAAAGGCGAACAAAATATAAGTTGGAAAGAAACATAAAAATTAAGGTTCACACAACTTAGCACAGTAGAAAGATCTACATGCCCTTCACACAAAATTCATTTAATCATACATGAGTGGATGTCATCAAAAACTTCACATAAGAGCCATAAAACTAAACTAAGCACACCATAAGAGTTTTATAAAAACTATAAACAAAAATAAGACAATTTAATGACATGTCACTAGACTCTACACACAAAAACCATGCAATCATTCCACTAAAAAGCAATGTCACTCAATCATGATGCAAGAACAAGTACATATAAGTTTGACCAAACAAAACCCATATAATCAAATCATGCACAAGAGTGAATTTCACTACAATCTTTATACAAAATCCATTTACTCATCTTGATTAGAATCAATCACTCCACAACACATGAACAAATAAAATCCATACAAAAATGACATTTCCATTCAAACCTACAAAGAGAATCATAATATAGAAGAGAGCATGTCCTCAATTACAATGCATAAACAAGCACAATATGTACCTATTGGTGAACAAATTTTTCTCCACTTGAAATAAATTGTGTTGACCCTATACCTCTTTGAAGACAAACAATTCTACAACAGTTGGGTAAGCATGGGATAATTGCTTCCCTTTGAATTTCGCAAGGTACAACTCCCTCTCAAAAATGTTCAATGAATTTTTTAACAAACACAAACAAATGTACTTTTGACTAGAAAGTATGCAAGGATCTCTCGAATACTCCTAGGTATTGAGGTATTTTCCAAAAATTATGAATGTAGAATTTAAGATTAAAGGAAAGCACAGTTCCTTCAATTATCAGAAATTAACTTCCTATGAGACTAAACACAAGAATTATCTGGAAAGATTGATAATCACAATGCATTAACGAACAATATAGGGCAAGAGATATACTCACTCACAAAGTAATTAATACATCATAAGTTCAAATTCAAAGATTTAAACCAAGCCTTGTATTAAAATATTCACGCTTGTACAGAGCAAAGTCTAAGACAAGTGCAGATCATTGTATCTTCCCATTTAATTCCATTCAAAACAAAAAAGCCAAATTAGTACTAAAAAAGCTTCTAAACTAAGTCTAAATCTAAAAGTTCCAACTCTTCTACTGTTCTATGCTCTAGCATATATAGTTTATAATCCTTGAGGCCTCCCTGAAAACTTGACCTCTCGGATTAACAAAAATACGAAATAGTTACAAACCAATAAAAAAAAATAGTTTAAAGATAGTTGTCCCTTAATAAAAAAACTTAAAAATGCAAGATCATTGCACATTTTTGGCTACTTGTCTTATGACATGGCATCTCAAACAAGTTTCCAGGTCCTAAAAGTATTCCACAGCTCTTGAGTTGGATGAGAATCCAAACCCTTCAACCCAATCAACTTTTACCGACATGTGTTCTTTTCCCACTTGAGCTCCCGGATTTTCTGCAATTGCCTAGGTAACTACCCTTTGTTCAGGTACATGATGGATTCTACATTCGCTATCTTGGTGAAGTCTTGAGTTATAGGTTCCTCAGTTTCTCTTATAGTATTCATAGTATTCTTGAAGCTTTTAATCATGTCGTCTACGTCCATGTTTCCTTCTTCAAATTGGAGGATACCTAACGGGTTCACCACCTTGATATCCTTCAATGCATTACTGTGCATTTCCTTGATCTCTTTCTCCATGGCACGCATGTTTGAAATCGCGGCTTTAAATAAAGAACTTTTCCAGCCCAAGTTATGTTTCAAAATAAACAACTTACAAGGGTCATCCATCTTCATTGGGTTTTCTGATAGGAATTTTGTCACCCCATATTCTTCTATCTCATGAACTTGAGACATGATGGCTATGTATTTTTCTTCTTCCAACTCCCAACCTGGAATTAAGGTCTGAATTTCTCTAAGAAATGCCTCTCCATCCGCATAGGTGGACATGAATTCACGTATAAATTTGCTTCCTTCTATTATGATGTCATCGACCCAATTCTTCATTGCCTATGTTAAGGCTTAGCACTGTTGCATTTGTTTTAGCAATCGCTTGTTGTCAGTTGAGTTGGGATCAAAGTCCTATGGAGATTGAGCCAGAGGCAGTGCCCCAACATCATTTAGCAAACTGAGAAATTCAGCCATTGTGATCATGAGTTGTTTAAGCTCTCACTTTTCCTTGCCATCTTTTTGAGATTGGCTGAGCATGTGATTTGTAACACCCCGCCAGGGAACCCAAGAGAGATTAACCTAAAACATGCTACTAAGTTTGGAGAATAATTTTTTTTTCTTCTAAAGTTAACATACAAGATAAACATCAGTGTAGAAACAATTACCATTTACTCACATTGAAACAACAACCATCATAGATTACAAAACTTGAGGGTCCCATGACATAGAATTACTTAAGAACAAAACACAACTAAATAAACATCAATAAAAGATTCTATAACATAAATATTACAATTACATCATACATCAATAAATTACAATCCTCATGGACATCCATGATATCTCCATAAACTCACATCCACTGCACATGTCACAGGGTATGTGGTAATCTCTCTAACAATAATAATACAATGTCTAGATTAGGTATCACATGCGATACTCTAATACAAAATTACAAATAATGAAGATTTGAAAAGAAACATCAATGAAGGATCATAAAGAATCCAACTGCATAATCACCATCAAGCACCGACACTAGGACGTCACACCTCAAATGGTAAAGAATCACTACCACCCGTCCATGTAGAACCACAAAGGCCCACCCCACTATGTTGAGGAGATAACAACAAAACCCAATCGGATAACCAATACAAAAGCAAGGATAAATCCCTAAGAAGAAGGATCCTGAAAGCACTCTAACTCAAGGTATGCAAAGATAGGTAAGACTCACTAATCCAGAGGCAAGCGACACATGTAGAATAACTAGACTATGCATAGGAAGGTGTCATCATGTATGTCTAACCCTTGAGTTTTGTCCTGGTAATCTCTCTAGATCCTGGCACCCAAGTGACCATACATGACATAAATGACCTCTTGTACAAATGAAGTCATCACCTATGTCAACTCATGCCTTTAAAGGCGGTTAGTCATCTTCTCAACATCCATCTTAGTCTGTACTAGCACTCAAGCATGGGTGAGGACTCATATCTTATTAGGTTCATTTAAATACCCCTTAATTATATTAGGTTAATACTTGATTACTAATACTTACAATAAGTGGTCTTGGCAGCCACTTGTGGGCCCCGACGCTTATTGCAAGCCACCTCCTTCTACATGTCTAGGTAAACTACCCTAGGCTCACAGATCTCACCTAGATCTAATCAGGTATACAACTAGGTAATCCCAGGTCTAGTTTCACACACAAGAACTAGAAATGATTACATAGATACCATAAACAGTAAATAAAACATCATTAGCCCAAATGGTCAAGTTAGGGATGATAATCAGAATATACACACATATCAAAACATAACTAAAAACATAACCATCTGACACATATCCTGACCTCTATTTTCCCTTAGGTCTTCTAGTTCCCGTTAACATAAAAGGAAAAAGAAAACACTCCAGGAACGAAGAATACACATTTGCATCATAGATAACTGAAAACTAATCCATAAGCATTTAAAATTCTATTTTGAACATAACTGAATCTAAGTCTAGAATTACATAAATCAGCTAAGAGAATCTAATCATAAACATTGTAACAATGCCTTAATGAAAGAATATTCCCTATTTACGTTCTATGAATTCAATAGAATAAAAACACCCAATTTCAGTAGATGCACTTCAATTCCCAACATTTGATCATTTAATAATTAGTTTTCAATGATGAAATAAAGTCTATCAATTCTATTGTATAAATATATATACACAACCTTAGATAATTGACAAGAAAATTAAGTTAATTTATTCTGACTCTATAATAATAAACTATTTAGTAAAACCCTAATTGACATATCAACGAGTCACAAAAATATTAAGTTATTTCCATGATAACGATTTACCTAAGTATGCAATTAATCTTAAAGGAAATTATCATTTTAAATCACATTTGATGAAAATCCATTAAATTAAATAAAATCTTGAGCATATAAATTCTATTCCATTTTTTTAAAATAAGCTTATATTTTAAACAAATATTCCTTAAATAATGTTAATAAATATATTTAACATTAAAAAGAATAATAATTTTAACAAATTATCAACAGGGATAAACTATCACTAATTAACTAAGAATTTAAAGTAAATTAATACATAAAATTTAAAGAAACTAAACTACTTTAATTTAATAAATTAACTTATTTAAACTAAACAAGAGATTTAAATTGAACTAAATTAACAAATAAAATTAAAATTAAATTTATTAAACAAAATTTAATTGAACTAATTAAATAAACTAAATTAAACTACATATAAATACAAGTAAATAAACAAAAATTAAATATATAAAAAAAAAATAAACAAAACTTTTTATAAAAATAAACTCCAGTCGCAAGTGGGCCTACGCATGCGTAGGTACCCCTGCGCATGGCAGAGTACCCTACCTGCGCAGGTACTACAGGCGTACCATGCCTGCGCATGACAATCGAGGGGGGGGAGGTGGTGGCACCCGCCCCTCCAAACAACCTTTCTAATTTTTTATTTATTTATTATTTTTAATAAATAAATCCCCAATGTAGTTTTAAAAAAAACCAAATTATTGTATTTTTTTAAAAAAGACAAAGCACATTTTTGAAAAAAAAACAAGGGATATTATAAGTTTTTTTTTTATATTTTTTTTTACTCAATCTAACTATATTTTTTTTAAAACCAATCTTAAATTTAGATTCTTGTACACAGGAATCTATTATGTCTTGAAAAAAGGTATATATATTGAATCAAATCAAATATACCAAAGTCATGCCACAAAAACATTTTTTTTCTTTTGAATGTAATTTAATTTTGACTGGGTATCTTTTTAAAAACCAGAGATCATATTTTTTTAATCAGTATTGGGTTTTTCATCCAAATTGATTTTCTTTTATAAGGTAGATTTATTTTTCTACCAACATTATAGTTTAACTATAACCTAGGTTTAATTTTTCATTTTATAGGAGACCTATGAGGTGTCTTCCAATGAAATTTGGCTAGCATAACATTACTATGCTAAAATTTAATAAAAACCTAAAATCAATTTAACTAGGGTTTTTTAAATACCCAGAATCACAGTAAGCACATATCTAACTATTGAGACACATATAAAATTTGCTCAAACAAAGAAAGCCAGATAAATGCAAAACTAATCTAACAGGAAGAATTTCAAAGCCTACCTTGGATCCAATGCTAGAAACTGAAATAGAAAACCTATAAAGATCTATAATCTAGTAATCCTCTGAAGATAGATCCAACCTGCAGATCTGGATCCACGAAGAACGCAACACCCAAAATTTCAGATGCACAATGAAGCCAAAACAACAAGTAACCACGGCAAGCAAAATTCTCCAAAATCCAAGGCACAAGCTCTTCCACCAATCTCCTCCAAAACCTGTCTAATCTCCAAAATGAATGCAATTCCCCCTATTAGGGATTCAATTCCCCCTTTCATGCAAACCCTAGAGATGACTCAACAGTTAACTTCCAATCAAACTACAATTACAATTTGAAAGTAAATCCTAATTAATAAATTAAAATAACTTTATTTTGCACAACTCAACTTTGACTATTGAAAACAAGTTGTTATTTTTTAGAACAATTCACTTTTGAATAATGCACATGTTGATAATTAAAAATTCATATTAAATAGGTTAAATCTTTAGAGCATCCTAAGTCAATGCAATTAAATATTTAATTATTTAATAATGCACATAAACATAATTAAATCTAATTACCAATTAAATAATCAATTAAATCCAAATAATCAATTATTTAACTTTTAATTATTTTTTCTCAAATAAACTTAGGAATATTAAATTTCAACTATAATCACTAAATTAATAATCACATAAAATCACCCACATAAGCAATAAATCAATTGAAATCAAATCACATAAAACCGAACAAACTTAGGAGAAGGGATCCACAAATTCTTGTCAACTAGACGCATTTGGGTAGGGTAGTCAAACTAATACTTGTCCAATCCTAGGACAATTAAGCTTAGGTTAGGGTTTTGGGTCTATGTATATTATCTCCCCTCTTTACCATTGAGATGAATATTTATGGGCACACTCACTCCTGCCAATTCAGGGAAGATGATGCCTTGTACCTGCAAACCTATCATCACAAGATGAAGCATGTACATCCAATATATATATAGCAGACAATGATAGGGTGTGGTCAGATGTGTAGATCTCAACTATGCAAGTAACTATGCCTCCATCCTCTACCACACAAACATGCCAAACAAATACACACATGATAACCACACACATGCAAGTATGGGGTCAATATCATAAATCAATATAAAACATAAACATAACATCATAATGATATCATCATCTAATCTATGCAAACACATGATACACATGAACATAATCCATAATCATCATTTATTAAAAAAATAACTGATCACAACAAAAGTGACCTAAAAGAATTTGACCAATCAACTGAAATAGAAAGCAAACTAAAAGAAAACTATGGGTGGGTACTACATGATCAGATGAGAACTTGAACAAGTGGTCCCTGGTATCCCTGGTTAGCGCATGAAATTCCATCTTTGTGACTTTGAAGTCTTTTGCTTTAGGTTCCTAGATCCCTTCTTTTTGCTTAAAGGTCGCGATCTCAGCAGTCACCTTCCCTGTAGTGGGGTCTGTGGTTAACCTTGCATTGCTTTTGACCTTCTTTGCCTTTGGAGTGTGGACGACATACTTAGTAAGTATTTCCTTAACTGGTAATGAAACATGCTTGAAACTACGTTTTCTATTCACTGAATTTGTTAACCAAGGGGGGACCGAACTAGAAGCCAACATATTATCAGTTGTTTTAGCAGGTGTTACACTCGCCTGTTGAACCTCGAGTTTATTAGCAAATACCTCTTGATCTTTCTTAAGGTGTTCAGGTGAGAAGGAAATGTCCTCATCGTTGATGTCAATATCAATAAAGCTAGAATTTGGAGAGGCCATTTGCGCACGACTTTAAGATATGGTCCTTGACCTCGTCCGGGTCCTAGTAGGATGTCCACTTGAGGTTGCTTTATTTTTAGATGAAAGGATATTACCTGCATCAGTAATCAACAGGGATGTGTTAGAGGATTTGGGAAACACTTCAACTGGGATGGGGTTTGCATTAGTCTTCTCAAGGGATGTAATTTTTGTCTTGCCCTACCTTTTTCTCTTCAAATAGTCATCTGTGACTCCAAAAATGAACCTAGCCCTCAATTTCACATTATCCTCTTCTTCTCTTGTCCAGTCTATCTCTGGCAAAGCCTCTGTGTTGGAACTGCCATAATTGGGTTCGACAATTTTAGAATTATCTTCATCTAGGCCATCTATATTGAACTTCAACTGTGAGGTTTTGATCTAGGAGACCAAAAATGATGCAGAGCATCCCAAAAATCCAACAATTTAAAGAGACAATCAACTCTAAGGTCTCAACAAAGGACCCAATTCATCACAGGCTCAAAAACCTCTTCAAGGTTTATGCAAATCTCCAATGCATCAGTGCAATTCTTCAATCAGTTCGAAAACTTATTAGGGGCATAAACATATTAAAATTCCTCATTCCAATACACAATATCAACCATCTCAAATGGTTCCATCCACATAAACAACTTCAATACATTATCCTTGCAAGCTTCAAATAGCATCACATACCTTGTCTCTTGATTTGATAACATTGTTGTCTTTAAAATAGTCTTTAACGATTGATTGATTTGACCCATCAAATCACAATATCAATTTTTTTGAAAATAATAAATTTTTTAGCCAACATCAAGGACTACCATTTCCCAAAATTACAAGGTCTTATGATTCTATTTGATCCCTCAACTTATAACTATTTTGGACTGTCGTTTTTGGATGCATTCTCAGAATATTCACAAGTCTTGCCTGCTAAGGCATCAAATATCTTTCATAATACATAACCAAATGATACAAGAGCAATTACATATAAAATATTTATGAATCTAGTTTCATAATCTGTAATCCATTAAATTTTTCCATAGTTCAATCATGAGATAATCACAAACCATTGCCTGTAACTCCATTTAACACACTTTAAAACTAGTTTTCACCAAAATGTTCATAACTTTTGCAAATCTAAACAAAAATGACTCAAACCAAAAGGAAATGAAAGATTATTTACATATATTTTCAATCAATTTTATTAGAGGTATTAAATCTTTCATATGCATCTATACCAAACACTGCAACACGACTATTCTCAGGAGATCTTGAATCTACAAACAACAACTTCCACCAAAACATGCATAACTTATTCATTTCTTTATAAAATTAAACCAAACCAAAAGCATGAGAAAGAGGATTTAGCATTCTATCTATCCATTACTATATTATAAGGTTTTCAGGCTGTACATGGACGTACAAGGCTTGTAAACAGAAACTTAACACAAAATAACTAATAAAAATTTAAGATTCAAACACACCCAATTGTTCCAAAATGTTCTCCTCCTTCTCTATTCTCTCCAATATGATTTAGTTTGACCATACAATTATATTTATAAGGTATTTGGTAGTTTTTAACTTCATAACCAACTCCTAGACCAACCATCATTTTTTGCAATGTTGGCAACTTTCTCAATGTTGCATTTTACAACTTTTTATGCAACTTTTACATTTTTGACAAAATGAATTCAAAACTTTGTCAAACCTTTCTATACATATCCAAATGGAATGTTTAAGATCCTTTATAATTATTTTACTCATCCAAGGGTATTTTACACAAATTTGACCATGTAGACCTAAACATGACCTATTTGACACCTTGAGCAATATTGTGCACATTCTTACATTTCTTGTCAACACCTTTACACGTGGATTCAAAATGAATCAATACATCATATAACTGAAATTAAATGACACAAAAACCTCTTATATCTCATAGTGACCTCTACAATTAGGTGCTCCTGCTCCAAACAACCTGGAATGATCCCTTTTCTTATCTGCCTCTTCCTCTGCAAGGTCTTCCCAAAAATCTTCGATATGTGGGTTCAGTGTCGGCTGGTTACTCAGACCAAGGACTTGTCTTGCGAAGGCTTTGTTATCAAACCCTCTCCTTAGATCATAAAACTACATGTGGAAATTTACCAAGTTGCTCTTATTGAGTCATCGATCATGCTCTTCCAGGTCATGGCTCCAAGTCTAATTAGGAACATAGAATCCCATCTTTCCTCTAGAAGGTTGTTTTTTATTATTGTGAACATTTGCCTGCAAAACCTTTGCTAAAACAAAGCAGTCAAAGGTGAACCTTGGCAATTTAAGGGGTTCTTCATCAAAACCTCCCACTCTGACATATGTAAACCGTGGGAATTGGATATAGAAACTGCCATAATTTTGAACTAGTTTCTGCGCCTTTGATGAAATTCTCTGCCTTGGGGTCCCAGCAAGTTGATAACATAATTTTCCAAGGGAAACATCATGAACCCTTTTTTAGTCCTTTAGGACTCTGTCTCTTCTCAATAAGGGGCAGTATTCAAAGATACTTAGGTCTTCACTCCAAGGTTCATGGGGAATTCCTCCAAGATTTTGAGTACATGCAAGATAGTAAATTAAGTATGAGGACATCTAGAATTCTTTCTTCATTTCCTGTGCTTGCTTGAGTTGGTCTCTTAATGAACCCACAATTATCTCGGCCCAGTCAAGACTTTGCTTCCCTTCCAAAACAATCTCTATGAAATGGTACAAGACCAAGACCATTATGTCATGGATGTGAGGTTTCATGTGGTCTTTGGTCAATAACTTGGGCAGCCAAGACCCTCCTTTGTAGAATGACTTAGTTTGCTTATGAGCAATGTGACTACTATTTTTGTCACTTCTTTCTCAAAACTGAGAGAGCGACTGGGTTGGGGTAAAGCTGGCAAAAGCCTCATCAGGTAGCTTGAAAACCAGCATTATTATTTTTCTAGTTATAGACAAGAGACTCTGACCTTCATTATTCAACACACACTTAGACTTGACGTCATAGTGGTTTATGCACTGCTAAATTAGCTCAAGGCTTACTATGGCTGGGGTTAAAGTTGCGGCCTGAAGCAACCCACTAGACAAGAACTCTAAAGTATACTCTTTCTCTACAAAATCTATCAAATTTTCAGCCATTTTCTCTACTTCAACCCCCAACAAATCAGTGTTTGTGATCACTGGGGTACAACACTCTAAATTCGTAGGATTTTCAAAGAAATGCATGCTGGACTTTGTTTTTCTTGTCCAAAACAAATAAAGAACTGCAATCCTTTGATATTGCCTATCATGCAAAAAACAAGAAATAAAAAGAGGCTTTTTAGCATTTACCTGTGTTCTATCGACTTAGGGAAATAACCTCTGTCTTTCATAGTTGTGACTCCACAATTTTGCTTCAAAAAGAAATAAGCCATTTAACATACTTTTAAAGAATTCTCATACCGTGGAGTACAACTAGAATGAGGAACACTAATGACGGCATAAAGTCGAGAGTGGAGTGAAAATGATGATGTGACATCGGTTGTTGCTTTGCTTCGTAAAACTGTCCAAAACATCATTACTTTCCATTTAATGTCATTACTTCACTCGTGCTGAGGTAAAATCTACATTAATTCATATTGCCAGCTCAGATTTCCCCCATAATTTCAATCTTTTCAAGGCTGACCGTACCATTATCTCGATGATTACTTCAATGACATGCTACGTCACCCAACTCATTAGCTGTCACATCAATCTTTGGGTTTGTCATTATCTTTTTTGAACTCCTTCGAACTACTTTGAACTGATGTTAGAAGAGGTTCAAAGTGGTTCACTAAGGCGTGGTGACATATGCACGGGTCCCACCTGCAATTACCAACATTAGACAAAAATCTTTTGATTGAACCTCTTTGAACTACTTTGAACCGAGATTCAAAGGGGTTCAAAGTGGTTCACGAAGGATCAAGAACTACCAACACTTGGCCGAAGGATGCTGACTTGACAAAGGCAAGTTTGAAATGCTACGACAGTTATCTCAAAGGCAAAGCTGACATTGAAAGAACTTTTGAAGCAAGTTTTGAAAAAGGAGGAAACCAAACAATTATTAAATATATCCTAGGGTCAAGGACACTTTTAACATGGTGACTCAAATAGACTCTAACAGTACCCCATGAGTTTGATGCAACCATCAAGCCAACCCCATACAAATCAAATCTCTACATGGCTTTTTAACCTTTACATGAAACTCATATAGTCATCATGCACAAGCAAATGTCATGAACTATAAAACATGAATAGATACACTAGGCAAATCATAGTAGCTTGATGCAAACTATTAATGATACAAGCATCATAATGATACAATGACACTTATTCCTATACTATGGCATATTCACCTGAACTATATATGACATTTCATTAGAACCATGATCCATGAACAAGCACAGTAGACACACCATACAAGTTTGATGCAACCTTTTGTATGCTATATATGTTATTAGAACCTTTAAAAACACATACAACTCAACTAAATATATACTTCATTAGAGCCTTCATGAAAAATATATAAAATCATCATGTAGAAGAATCAAACTATCAACCATACGAAATTCATAAATTCATCATGTAAGAATCACACATGAACAAGCACACTAGGAACATCATAGAGTTTAATGTGAACTTCATGAAAACCCATCATGATGCAAGCTTAGCAAAATATGATGGTACTCATTTTTCATAATATGCTACATATGCCATTCAACCCTTATACACAACAACCATCATGTAAACTTCACACAAACACAATGACACTCATTGTCCATACTATGCTATTTATGCCATTCAACTCCAATACATGCCATGTGTCATAATTCACTAGAACCATTAGATGTGAGTCACTTCCATTTAATTACAATACATGAATAACAATACTAGGCATGCCATAGGAGTTTAATGTACAATATCCATATAACCAATGCTATTTAACTATAAGCCATAAGTGACACTGGATGCATCATAAGAATCAATGAGATACATCTCTTCAAGCACTTATAAAAGAGCTATATAAATCAATTACACATATTCAATGTCATCAACTATAATGCACAAAAAAGCAATGCAATCTACAATACTCAAATACATAGTAAAGAACAAATGGCATTAAATTCATAAGCCAATCACTCAATCATTGAGTTTTTCACACAAAACTCATAATAATCATGAACACAGGTCATTCTCACACAACCACATGTATACCATTAGAGCTTTTGAAAAATGCATAATACTCATGCATAATTTTTAAAGTCAATCCATAAGAATCAATCAATTATTGGACCTTTCTCACAAAAAGCAATATAATCACAATGTACAAGATTTGAGGTCACTTGACATATTATGCATGAATATGCATACTACGCATATTATCTAAGTATGACATGACTTTGAAAAAAACCATAATGCAAAATATGTCATTATAATCTTCAAATAAAACCCCTACAAATTAATATCATATACATCATTAGACTATTCATACAAAAAGTGATATAATCATGATACACAAGAGCCAATATGACTTATTCATTATGCACAAGCACATACTAGACAAACCATAGGAGTTTGATGCAACCGTTAAACAAAATCCATATAACTTGTTGATATGCCATTAGAAACCTTTAAAAACCCATACAATCAAAATATCTAATTAGAACCTTCACAACAAAGCCATACAATCATCGACAAATTAACTAGATTGCCACTCAATCGCGATCCACAAACACACTATGTACACCATAGGAATTTGATGCAATTTCAAATAAAACCCATACAACTTAATGATGTAAGTGTCTTAGACCTTTCATGCAAAAGCCATGCAATCATAATGCACAAAAAATCATTGTCACTTAGCCACAATGCACAAATAAGCACATGAGGTACACCATGTGAATTCAATGCAAAGTAAAACTCATACAACTAAGTGACATGTGACATTAGTTGCTCCATTCAAAGACCATTGAATCATCATGTAAAGGAGTCAATATCACTCAACAATGATGAATAAAAATGTATGATAAGAACATAATAAGAGTTATATGCAATCTTCAAATAAAATTCCATACAATTATCATGCATAATAAGATTGAGATTAAGATTTAGTAAACCACTAACAATAAAAGTAAAATTTAAAAAATAAAGAGAAGAAATGGAAGATTTCAGTGCTTTTTGAAGCATTCATCATTTTTGCATGAACATCTAGAAAGCATTCATGACGATTTAAAAATAAAAGAAGTGGTCATAAGTACCACAAAAAGACTATGTGAAGCACAGAAGAAAACTTTTAAAAACAAGTGGCCACATATTTTTTGCACTAAAATGATTCAATGAATTAAAAAATGTGAGTGAATTTGATTCCTTAAACCTTTGCTTTCTTCCTACAAAACTATGTTGTCATGCTTCTCTTCAACCTTATTTTTGGTGCACTAAGCCTTTGAATTTATTTTTCTATCGAGAATAAATTAATAATTCAGTAGTTTTCAAGCCCAACAAAAGATTCCTCCCTACCAGCCATGCTAGTGAAATTACAATAGAAAAGACTTCTCATAAGATAGTCATAAAAAATGGAATATTATGTAATAATCTAAGTTTTAACTTTTATATATTAAGCATATTATTTGCAGAAATCGCTTTCAAGCAAATTCCATTGAATCCAAATCTTTGGTGTTAACTTGAAAAACTAATCTAAATTTAAAGATAGTTCACATAAGGAAAAATGAGTTTAACAGATATAATGGGAATAATAATAATAGACCCTCATAGTATGCTCAAGTTTTATCTACAGATTTTAAAAATGTTCTACACAAAATGATTTGACTGGATCAGAAATATTACAAGTACTGTGAATGTAGCAAAATGTTTTCCTTCAGTAATGTTGCTCTATGATTCAATTGATTTGAAATGATGAGTAATCTGCCACCCCTAAAGCCTTATTTTCTTCTTATTATTTTACTTTAGCTTCTAAAGCTTGACTGGCCATCTTGGACCCTATATGCATGGTAGCAAAAATATACTATAGAAAACAAATTGATTATAAAAATAAATTAAAAAAATTAACATTTGTATACCCATAATAAACAACAACACAAACATATAGAATCATTAAATTTAACAAAATAAAAATTCTAAATTCTTTGCCATACCTTGCAACTCAATATAAATTGATATAGAACTCCTTCAACACCACCTAAAAAATAATTCAATAATCTCTCTGCAAACCAACACTTTCAACACTTGTTGGAATCTTCATTTAGGACTGCAGATCAAAATAATGAAAAGATCAATAAAATATCAGAAAAATAAAAAGCTAGAAGTTGTTACCATATAAAGCATCATTTTCAACTCATTTTAACCTTAGTTTATGACTGTCTTCCAAAATCAGATATCCTAATTTCACATCCGATGTTTTTCCAATCTTTTCCCAGTTTCTTCAAAAATCGTATGCTTGTGGTTTGCCAATTTTCCCCAAATGATTTTTGCTACTATGGTTGGCATCAACAGCTATTGAAACCCCTAGTTGGCATCAACAGCCAATACATTTTAATAATTCAAGGGTTTGGCATCAACAGCCAATACATTAACTATGAGACTTCATTTAAGTTTTGTGTTATTTAAGTTTCGTTCATTGATTTCTTTATACTGTGTAGTGTTGTTGATTCCCTCTTAGATCGTTCTTTGATAAATTGATTATAATAAATTATCATAAACTCATCTTCTAACCTATGATGTTTTGATAGTTTATAGATACCTAGATCTGTAATTGAGCTACTTCAATGATCAAAAGTATAAACAGATTTACTAGCCACAAATGAACAGCAATACCTTGCCCTGTTCTCCAGGTCAATGCATGTTGAGCTCTGCCTACTGAGGAATGCATACTTGATAATGGATATTGAAGAGATGAGATCTAGAAATAGTTGTTGTTGACTTGCTACCCCTAGGCTACTTGAAAGAGCTGCAGAGCTAATATATGACTATCAACATTGTAGTCAATTATTATCTTTCAGGGGAAAAAAAGACATGTTTATCCTTGTCCCAAAGAGTCAACTGAGTGGTTGATGGCTCCAGATTGAAGCTGGTAAAATAAAAAAACTCTTAAGGATTTGAATCTCTGTCTCCACTTTTGTTCATCAGACAATCAAACAATTTTATTAACTCAGTATCAAAAACAAAAGCAAGGGTATGTATAATATACCTAAGCTTCCAAAAATACACTAATGGTTTCCATGATGAGAAAAGATACCAGAGATGGAAGGGAAAATGGCCCTCAGAAAGGAAGAAGGAAACAAACTAGAGAAGTCGATGGCCTCACATCCGAGAGAAGAATTGGAATGCAGACCGCAACAAGTAGGGAATCTCCCAGGTACGTCACTCTCGTCAATACATCAAAACTCAACCATTCTAACATAATAAAATAGAGTTCCATCTGCATAGGGGATCCCATAATAAAAATGGGTCTTTTTTTAAGTTTTCAAAAAATGGGTTCAACCCTGCATTAGGGAGAGACAATACTTGGAATCCCAACTTAATACCCATATTCCCAACATCTTCAAGGGGCATTCTGATCAATCCTCCTCTGCCAAAAAAATCTTGGACGGACACTTATTGGAAGATTCATAGAAGAAGACTTGCCTTATTAGGGAACCTGAACCGAAATCCCCAGAGTTGGGGAGCTTCTAAAAAATGGTTTCAAATTTGGAGACCAATCCACAAGGAAGATACCCGAAAGGGATTCAACGAAGCTCCATTGGACCAGGATGGGGAAGGCAATAAGGTAGATTCTTTACATATTGCAATGGAGAAGCCAGTATCAACAAGGGACCAAACTCCTTCGATCACCTTTTCGGAGGAAATGCTAGCTAAGAGGAAGACATACCTCTTCAAACACGCAATCATTTGCAAATTCTGGGAAATTAACATGGAATATGGTGTATTCCACAGTTGGGTATCTACAAACTGGTCGAATTCTATCCAAATTTACTCTTTAGATAATGAACTAGGATATTTTCTAGTCATTTTTGAGGATAAATTATCTTGAGACAAGGTTTTCCGAAACAAAAAATGGTTCTACAAATCACAGGGTCTACATATGCAATACTGGATGCCCAACTTCAACAACAAGGATAATGTCATCAGGTTCATACCCAAGTGGATCACACTACAAAACTTACCTATGGAATACATAGGAAAAGAGATCATTCATATCCTGGCTAATAAAATAGGAATTTATCTCGACCATCACATAGACTGCTCTTCTGCTTCTGTGAAGATATGTTTGCTTGCAAGTATAGAATGGGAATTCCCTACTTCAATTAAAATTATTTCAAAACAAGGCAATTGGATTCAACTCATTACCCAAGGGGTTGAGAATCTTCCCATATCTGAGAAAAGACACCAGGAGATGGAGGTGGATAAAATAATCAGGGAGCTCCATTCAGGTTTGGCAAGAGATCAAGAAGCTTATACCAATCTCTCATTTTCTCATCAAGAAATGGAGATGGCCGGAGACTTACATTTAGAAGTTACAGAAGTTTCAGAACAGTCGCAAAACCACAATGCTCGAGGAGGCCATTCAAGCTGGGAAGAGTCAACGGTCTTGGAGTCTTTTATCCGAGTGTTAGGTTGGGTCATGCACAGGTTTGTAAAACAACCCCATCAACATGGTCTTGCAATAGCTTACCCAGAAAAGGCTTCCAATAGTTGCCAGGATACTCTTTTGTTTAAGAGTCTTCAGGACCCAGCGCTGCCTCATATTTCTCCCTTGATTCTAGGTTTTCGATGTTTTCCCGAAGCATCTTCACTTTTTCCCTTGCATAAGACCATTTTCTTAATGCCTTTCAGGTTCAATCCTTTAACTTTACAGCAAATCATTCTTTAATGGGTATCGGAAGTCCAATTGGATTTGATAGAGGAAATAGCAGATCAAGTAATGAGCGAGGAGGAATCTTCAGATCGACCCCTGCAGCCAATGGAGATGCTGTTGGAGAAGCCGACGTCCTCAATTGATTTAGAAAAGGAAAACTTAAATGCAAAAGAAGCAACAAAAGAAGATGACATTCTTAAGATTAAGTTATGTGACCTCAAAGCCTCAACCAAAACAAAAAGTCCGGCCACAACATCTTCTTCACCAACCTTTCAAGGGGTTAACCTTCAAACTCCTGATTCATCATCTTCTTCTTACTCGGGATGGAGAACATCTTACAGACTGAGACTCAAAGAACAAAAAGAGATGACTAAGTTACTAGCCCCTCAAATTTAGAAAACCTCATCCACATTTAGAGTCAAAGGAGGGTTAATTAATCTCAAACCATTAGAAGCAAGTATGGATCACCTCAGAATTAATAATCTACAATTGGACAGAGGCGTACTTTCTCAAGAGTATGAGGAAACACAGATCTCCGTGAAACTTCAGGCAGTTTATGATCTTTTTGGTGATACAACATTAGAACAACCAACCGGGGATACTCAGAAGTTAGCATATGTGGAAAGGCTTCTCGATGAGGATTTTATTGAGGATGAAGAAAGACTAATAGACATCTCAGTGCTCACTCAAGAAGAACCAAAGGAGGATCACCGATAAGATTTTTCACCAAAATGCAACAGCCTAGGACTAGTGAAATCTATTCTAGATTGTCACATGGATTGTGGAAAGATCAAAAAGTAGGGGAGAGGAAGGAAATCTAATGCATCACTCAGGAAGGAAGTTGGCGAGGAATCAGATCAAACCAAAATAACATCATACATTAATGTAGGAAAGGGGAAGTTCCTTCCCAAGTTGCAATGAGAATCATCTCCTGGAATGTTAGGGGCCTCAATGCCCCTAACAAACAACGTTTGGTCAAACGTTGTATCATAACATCTAAAGCAGAATTAGTTCTACTACAGGAAACAAAGATGGATAAAGAGTAATTGGAAATCTTCGCCAAGAATTTAGGAGATTGGAAGGTTCATAGTGTAGATGCAATAGGATCCTCAGGTGGCTTATCAATTCTATGGAATCCCAGGTTTTCTTCTTTCATTCCAATGGATCATGGACCAAATTCGATAGTTGGGAACATAATTAGCACCAAATCCAATTTAAATATTCATATAGTGAATGTATATGGCCCCATCTCACATAAGAAGAAGGCAGAATTATGGACATAAATCTCTAATTACTTTGCTCAATGGCCAGAGGACAACTTTATAGTGGGGGGTGATTTCAATGCTATAGTTCATGCATCAGATAAATTAGGGGGATCTCTAAGAACCTCTCAGTCGTAGAATGATTTTAGGGATTGGTTACAAAAAGAGAGTCTTATGGAGGTGGAGCTGCAAAATGGCTCCTTCACATGGTCTAACCGAAGAATGGGCATATGCAACATCTCAGAAAAACTGGATCATTTTCTATTTAAAGGAGACCTTACAGAATTTCCTTTTGACTTAAAAGCCTCTATCACTCCAATTTCAGGATCTGATCACTTCCCTATTCAGCTTAACATTCTCGAGGCCAACAGACCCTTGGGATGTCCTTTTAAATTTGAAAATATGTGGCTTAAAGAGGAGAATTTCTTGGAGCTCATAGATGAATGGTGGAAGGATTTCAAAGTTGAAGGTTCTAAGTTATTTTGCTTTGTCTCCAAACTGAAATACATCAAACAAAACCTTCTCATATGGAATAGAACTCATTTTAACGACATCTTTGCATCAAAATTGGAGATTGAACAAAAATTGGAGAATCTGAATCTAAAAATAATGCAATAGGGATTGGACCATGACAGTTACTTAGAAGAAAAATCTCTCTTAAGGGATTGGGAAGATATCCTAGCTAAAGAAGAAATATACTGGAAACAAAAATCTAGAGAGTCTTGGCTAGCTGAAGGAGACAAGAATATAAATTTTTTTCACTCAAGTACAAAATAGAGGAGAGGCATTAATAGGATTTCTCAACTCAAGGATGTTGTTGGCTCTATATTAGAGGATCAGAAGGAGATCATCAAAGAAATCACCAGATATCACTCTCAGCTTCTCAATTGTTCTATCTCATCTCCCTTGAGGATTCAACAACAGGGTTATTGGAAAACATCCCAAATATCATTACTGATGCAGATAATCAGATGCTATCCAGACCCTTTCAGGAAGAAGAAATCTAGCATACTATATCCCAAATGGCTCCAGACAAAGCTCCAGGATCAGATGGCTTTCCTCCAAGCTTCTTCCTTCATTGCTGGAGCATTTTGGGCAAAGACCTCACTGATGCTTTGGAGGCCGCAAGAGCTTCAAGTAGATTTCTAACTGAAATCAACAATACTTTCATAGTGTTAATACCTAAAGAAGAACAAGTCATTAATTTGGATGAATTCAGACCAATTGCTCTCTGTAACACAATTTACAAAATTCTCTCTAAAGCTCTAGCAAATAGACTAAAAAAGGTCTTAGTTAAACTAATTGGGGAGGAACAGATCAGTTTTGTCTCGGGTAGATCAATTCTAGATGGGATAATCATAGCCCAAGAAGTGATACATTCTATCCAGCATAATAAGCAATCCAGCATGATTATAAAATTGGATATCAAGAAAGCCTATGACAAGGTCAATTGGAGATTCTTGATTAAATGTATGGAGCGATTTGGGTTTTCTAAAGCATGGATCAATTTGATATTTTATTGTATTTCAACTCCTAAATTCTCTATCTTGGTGAATGGATTGCCACAAGGCTTCTTTGAAGGCTCTAATGGCATCAGACAAGGAGATCCATTATCACCATTTTTATACATAATTATGGCTGAGGCATTAGGGAGAAGTATGATCAGTATGCAGGATCAAAACCTAATCAATGGCATTACAATATCCTCATCCATTCGACTAGTTACTCATCAATAATTTGCAGATGACATTATTCTCATGGGTCATGGGAGTATCCAAGAAGCTAAGCAGATTTCCAAGATACTAGATCACTATGGACAAGCTTCAGGGCAACTAGTCAATAAAGAGAAATCAATGGTCTTCTTATTCCACACAAAAAAGAAAATCCAACAAAAAATTGTAAAAATTTTGGAATGTAAATCAGGCTCTCTCCGATGTCCATACCTGGGCATCCCGATTGACAAATCCCTCAGAACAACATCGGTTTGGAAAGCTCTCAATGAAAAGATGGAGAGGAAGATGGATAATTGGAAAACCAGATGGCTATCTTGGGCTGGGAGATTATTTATGATCAAAGCAAAATTATCAGCAATACCAATTTACCTAATGTCTTGCCTTTCACTTACCACAAAGGGATATATGGATATGGTGAAGAAACTTAGGAAATTCTTTTGGTAGGGTACAGATACTAAGAGGAAATTTGCATTAATCTCATGGGATAAAATATGTAAACTGAAATCTTTTGGTGGCACTGGCATTAAAAATCAATTATGGCAGAACCAAGCTCTAGGTGCAAAGCTTTATAGGAAAATAGTGAATAATCAGGATTTCAAATGGATTAGAATTATCAGAGCTAAATATTTAGGCAACTTTAATAAGGAAGATATAGTCAGAATTAAAGAGTTCCCAAAAGGCTCGAGAATATGGAACTTCATAGCTAAGTCAAGACATATTATTGACAATAACATATCTTGGAATATCAAAGATGGAAAGGAAGCAAGATTCTGGGAAGACTCTTGGGATGGACATCCAACCATCAATTCACAGTTAGGCCCCAATCGGATCAGTCATATTTGTACTTCATCCTGGGGACCATATCTCAGTGACTATATCATCCCTTCATCCTCTGCTGCTATAGATGGTTCTTGGGAGTGGAAAGACTTCTCATCACTTCAATTAGATACAAGAGAGGTAGATAAGCTCAAAACATTGATCAAAGAGAGGCCCTTTCTTCTCAAACAAGGAAAAGATGAAATCATTTGGAATGGGGCAAAATCAGGATCCTACAATGTCAAAGAGGGTTACAATCTTATAGCCAAATCATCCACATCCAAAATAGAAGAGATCCCAACACAATTATGTTGGAACAAGGTTGGACTCCCAAAAGCTGGGTTATTTATGTGGGCAGCATCCCAGGATAGAATTTTAATTGCAGATAAATTTATTAAGATGGGATATCAGAATCCATCCAGATGCATTATGTGTTTTAAGAATGAAGAGGACGTAAATCATCTATTATTATTCTGTCCCTTTGCTAAAGATTGGTGGTACTAGCTTTATTCAAGATTAGGATGGTCATCAGCCCCCCCAAATAATTTACTCCAGCTTTTGATATCATGGCCACAAATCATGGGAGGAAGTTTATTCAGTAATCTATGGATGATCTCTCCATCAATTTTGATTTGGGAGATCTGGAAAGAAAGGAATAGAAGATTATTCCAGGATAAATTTTTGAAATTTGAAACTATAATTAACAAATTGGAGGCAGCCATAGTTGAGGTAATGAATTCCCGGATCCAAACTCAATCAGCACAACACAAATTATTTACCAGTTGGGATGATCAGATGACAAAAAATTGGTTTGGGTTAAAAACTCCAATCACCCTAGGCAGAGGATATAGAAGAAATCAAGAACTAAGGAAGGCATGTGTCTGGAAACCCGCTCCAATTGGATGGTACAACTTAAATTTTGATGGAGCTTCTAAAGGTAACCCAAGCCCCTCAGGAGCGAGATGCATCATACGCTCTACAACTAGGAATGTGATTGCCAAACAAGCCATACCATTACCCAAAGATACCAACAATATGGCAGAATTTAAAGCACTATTGTTTGGACTGATACTAGCTCGGGAAGTAGGGATCTCAAAGCTTGAAATTGAGGGAGACTCGCTGATTACCATCAATGCAATCAAAGTCAGATCAACCCCAAATTGGCATCTTATGGTAGTTTTAGAGGTAATCTTACAGTTAATGGATAATTTTGAATCGAAAACCATTAACCATACTTTCAAAGAAGGAAACACTGAAGCAAATGAGCTAGCTGACCTGGCAGCTAGAGGAAAAAATTTGAAAATTCTATCCGACATCAGTAGAGTTTCAACGGAGCTCATTGAATCTAACCACTAAATCAAAATGGTCAAATCAGGTCCTGATATATTTTTGCCTCAGAAGTTGACAGAACGGCTCCTTGTGGTGATAAGACGGACGTCTTCTCTCATAGCGCATAACGCATGTAGGAGTCTAGAACATTAAATGAGGAGTTGGATTAGGACAAGAGGAGCAGATACCTATTGTACATCGAAGAGTGACAGCGCCCAAACATGAGTTATCTTCTAGCGTCGAAAACCTTGGTTGTTTTCAGTCGTTCACCTCTGCGGAGTTAAATCTCTAACACCAGCTTTTCCTATATGTGTTGCTGCGACTGTGTGGGGCCCAATTCTTTATCGTGTTAGTTGTTGCTAGGTCAGGAAATGAAGAAAGTCTATCGAGCGAATGGGAGTTTTCCTTTATTGCTAAAGCTCAAGGGTGCGACCTAGTTTCCAGATAAGTCAGACGGTCTTCACATGTCAAAGCATCAACGGTGGTCACTAAAGCACAAGGGATTTGTTAGAGCTATGTGAAATCATGTCGGCTATTGATTCTTCTTTGTGGTGTAGGGTTTCAAACTGTGGGTCCATGGTGACATGTATGCATAAATGGCGCCCCCTATTGGCCGAAGGAAATAAAGAGGTGGAGTGTTGTCAGCAGGGCTTATGTTAGAGATTTTGATCGATGGTTGGTGTGTGATCGCATGGAATATTCTCTCCCCATGCGATCATGCGCCCACTATCCGATTAGATGCCGTTGGTTTGTCTGTAGTGGGACCACGTGATGATTCACCGTCGAGGTGTCAGGTTGGGATTGGCTGAGCTGGTAAGGGAATGTCATGCCCACCATCCGATAAGGAAAATATGAGGTGGAGGGTTGTCAGCGGGGTTGGGGTTAGAGATTTTGATCGACGATCGACTTGTGATCACATGGAATATTCTCTCCCCATGTGATCATGCACCCACCGTCTGATTAGATGCTGCTGGTTTGTCTGCAGTGGGACCACGTGATGATTCACCGTCGAGGTGTCAGGTTGGGATTGGCTGAGCTGGTAAGGGAATGTTGACACATCGGGGGGCCCAGACTTTTCAGTGGGGTCACAACATGGATGATCTGACGGTGGGTGCATGTTCTAGTTGAGTCTTGGAGGTATACGTGAAGATGCGATGACCGTTGATCTTCCAGATGCAGGCCCAGTCAAAGTTCTCACCAGTTCATGGATAAAGTGGGCACTAAGGTTTGTGGTGAGGGATGGAGGCTTGTCGCATGTTCGCATGAGCCAGTTTTGTGTTATGCGATCATGCGACAAGCCCTTTGTGGTAATTTTATGTGGTGGCGGTTAATGGTGGTAAAGGGCTACGATGTGTCGCATGTTCGCATAGCCCTTTTCCTAGCTATGCGATCATGCGACAACTGTTGAAAGACGCTGTGGTGAAATTAAAGGTGGGTCTGTGTGTCGGGTCTTGCCGACGTGTCCCTTTCTAATTGACCAGCAAGCGCTGAGATGGATATGCATCATGGGTCCCATAGCCAAGGGCAGGTAATGGTGGTGAAGGTTTATGGGGTGTTGCATGTTCGCATAAGCCATTTTCAAACTATGCGATCATGTGCAACCATTAAGGGAATGTCGGCGTTGCGGAGTTAAAGTTGCCAAGCCCGTGAAACATGATGATCTAACAGTGGGGATATAAAGTAGATCTTAGTTCAGATGATGACCGTTGATAGACTGTTGGCGCCTTGAGGATGACCGTTGCATTTCAAGTTCAAATTTGTAGAGGAGTTTCACGTCAGGAAGTACCAGAATTGATGGCTTTAGCAGTGGTTTTCAACTGGTTTGGTGGCCCAGTTATTGCTGACTGATCCGAGGGGCTCAGTGACCGTTTGCAGTGATGTTTTGTACCTGGTGGAGTAGGTTGTTGAGCTCAAGAAGCTTTTTGCAGGCGGTGATTTGTACTGGCTCTCATGGCTATCACTGTCTACTCTATTTGTTGGCATTCCCTAACTGTGCAAGTCCAATCAGTTGGTGGGCCCGGGTCTTCAAGGGCTTTAAAATGATTAGTTGTCGCATGATCGCATGTCAAAATTTTTTGACATGTGACCATGTGACCAGTTACTTCTTGTGTTGGGCCCGTTGGAGGGGAGGGCAGTGGTCCCACTGGCAGTTATGTGGCATCCTGTGGTTGGCTGTCGCATGATCGCATGTCAGAGTTTTCTGACATGCAATCATGCGACTGGTTGACACCTATTCCTCAGCCTGGTGGTAGGTGGTGATGTGGCATTTTTGATTGGTCGAGGTGGCGGTGACATGGAAGTTATCGATGGGGTCGTTATCAGAGGGGTTTGTGGGTTGGCCAGCGTGTGTCAAGATTTATGGCTGGCGTATGATCTCAAGGAATATTCTTCCCCCTTGAGATCATACGCCAATCGTCTGATTAAAGGGGCTTGTTTTTAGTGGGTCCTATGTGCTATAAATGTGTCACACTTCTATGAATCATTACATGCAAGGAAACTCAAGAATGAGCCCTCACAAATCGATCCATAGCTCCCTAGGCATGGAGTGCAAGGGTTTTTAAGAATGCTCTCAGCTAGAGCTATTTAGCCTATAACCATGCTAGTAAACCATGCAATGGGAGATTCAATGAAGACAAGGGCAAGAATGCCAATATCCTCAAGAATCAAGAATGAAAATGCAATGCAATGCTATGCTAGAAATGGAAATGCAAGCTAAGCTATGAAAGGAAATATGCAAGTGTTACAACCCAAGCTAATTAATCTATGTGAGCTAATCTAGAGCATAAAAATGAAGTTAATCTAAGAAAGCATAAATATGAAGCTAAGCTAAGAATGTAAGAATGAGATGTAGAATGCAAGAATGAGATGTAGATGCTAAGAATGCTCTAAATCTTCAAAAACTCCAAAGTGACCTAGAAATCCTGCAGCATAAAGTTAGCATAAAAAGTTGGGGATCTAGAATGAAGAAGAGAGCTCTCTTTTTAAAGGAAATGAGAAGGAATGGACCATGGAGATTAAGAGGCAAAAGATTTAATCAACGGTGGAGCTTAAAAGAGGAGCAATCGATGTGCACAAATATCCTCCAATAGGAAAATAAGAGTTGACTTTTGTGTCCATATGAGACAAAAAGTGCCTTTTCCCTTTTTATAAAATAAGAATAATGCTTTATTTGTGCAACTTAGGATAAGAGGAAAAGTGGGGGCTTTTTATTTAATAAAAGGGGAGGAAATATTCCTTTTAATTAAATAACGACTTAGGATAAGATGGTTAGCCCATAGAAAATAATCGAATAAATGATAGAGCTAGGATTTGATCAAGAATAAGCAATTTATGATTTAGCAAAAGGGGCTAATAGTCTAGGTGAGCATTTTTAGGTGTATACAGGTCCAACGTGCTATGGAGATGCTGGTGTGCGTGATTTTCATTGGTTAGGGAGCGGTATTGTGGAAAGTTGTCAGCAGAGTTGAGGTTGTAATGTGTTTGATGTGGCGCCAGTTGTTCGATCTCGCTGACATGGTGGTTCCTGGTTGGAAGTTGACGGTGGCAAGTACTGATGGTTTGTCGCATGTTCGCATGAGCCAGTTTCATGCTATGCGATCATGCGAAAAACCCTGTGTGTTAGCGGTGGCGGTTATGCGGAAAGGTAGAAGGGTGACATGGAGGTGTGTCGCATGTTCGCATAGCCCATTTCTTGGCTATGCGATCATGTGACAATTGTTGAATGTCGTCGTTGCGGAGTTAAGGCGGGTCCACGGTGCTAGTGTTGTCGTGTTGCTCAATTCTGGTTGGCTGCTGACTGGTGATGTGGCCGGAGACTTCTGAGTGGGTTGTGATTGCAGTTGTGTGACTAAAGATAAAGGTTAAGTTGCGAAGCTCAGAAAAAATAAGAGGGTCTACGGTCAGGACTTAAAGCTGGTCTCAATTTGAATATGGGCTGTTGATTCCCTACAAGCGCCAAGATATGACCGTTGTTTTTCAATTCTAAATTTGCAGATGGTTTTTGCGACAGGAAGTACCAAAATTGAGGGTTTTAGAAGTATATATCAGTATCAGCTGATTATTGTTGCTGAAAGTTGAAATGATTTCATTCTGAACATTAGGCCCTGCAACAGTGAGCTTGAACTAATGATAGATACTTTGTTAATTTATGTTTGTATTTATATATATAAAAATCTCAGCTTCGACCCTTCATCGATCAAAAAATAAATAAAATACCTGAGAAACAAAAGATTCAATTGGAATAACAATGGGAAGGATACTGCAATCTCATCCTCCAAAGAAAATAAACTGCATAGATTATGATTTCATCTAGTTTTATCTCTGGTAATTCAAAATAAACTTGTTTTCGGTGAGCAACATGTGGGTTGGTATGTTTGTCTGCATATCTTTGGAATGTAAAGGTAGGGTGTATGCGGAGACCTAAAAGTTCTTGAACTTTTGAAATAGTTGTGAATGTCAACCCTTGGCACTCAATGTCGATTATTGTACATTGTAGTGTAAGCCCTTATGATTTGTGTAAGCCATGATAAGTTTTTGCCATATTATTTGGCATGCCTTGCAATATTTCCATGGGATGTGAAGGTTGCTCTCTCTTAGAATGATGTGTATACAAATCCAAGGTACAGGCTATTTGCAGAGCATGGATCCTTACCAAAAAAATACAATAAAGAACAAAATTAAGATTAGAATTTAAGTCTGGAGGTGTAGAAGAAGTCTTTAGCAAACAAAAAAATATGTTGTTATTCAAGATTTAACATCAACATCCAGTATTATAGTTGTGTGAAATGTCTTTTAATAAGGATAAACAGAGCAAAATATAACAGAGGAGACCTACAATGAGCATCGAGGAACTCAATTTCTTGGAGCAGTTCAATTATAGTTGCAAATTTGTTTTCAAAGATAAAACTAGAGGGCATTTATTCTAAATACAACTCATTCATCTTTTTATATACTTTATTAATGACATCCATGAGTAACTTACTCAATATGGGCAGTGGCTATGCAGCCACGAAAATTTTTAACCATATGAAGGGGAGACACTTAGTTTTTTTTTCAAAAGTTTGCAAAAAGCTATATATAAAAAATGATTTTGGTGGCTGGATAGCCACTACCCTCAATATGAGCTAGTTTAGATCTTTTAATTTACTTTGAAGTCAAGTCACATTTGCGAGAATTGTTCTACAAAACTAACCAAAAGTAGAGACCCGTTGTAATTCACAACCCTTCATATCTATGTGTTCCTATCAAAATTGAAAGTCTGCCGTGCTATTGAGACAATACTAAAATATTGGATCCACAATTGTTTCTACACTTCTATTAAATTATTAAAATAAATATTTTAAAAAAAATTAGTCATTTAACCCTCCAAAGTAAGAGATTTTTTTTTCAAAGAAAAGAATAGAAAATCGTAAAATAAAAAATAATTTCAAATCGTAAGCACAAAAAGATGAAAAAATGCTTTTTGTGTTCGTCACATTGACCTAATAGAACATATGGGTCTCGGCAACATTTTTAGCATCCAAGATTAAAATGATTGCACGATTTAGAAATAAAAGATCAAGATATTAGAGTTGATCTAATTTTTGAAATTAAATGATAAATAATAAGGGGAAATATTGTAGGTGATGTAGGAGTTTTACATTTATCAAATACTATGTAAAATAAATGTTTCTTTATATGTTCTTCCATAATAATCTATATCTAATTAAAATGATCAAATTTAATTAAAAAATAATCAAATGTAAATGCAAATTATGCAACTAGAATAACTAGAGATCAATAAAATACTTATATAATTTGGTTTGATTCAACTTTGATCTTTGATTGACTAAATGTTCTTGTAGGAAAGTTGCAATTAAAATTGAATATGACTAAGTAGCTAAGGAACAAAATTTCTTAGGGCTATGTATTGGCATTGAATTTTTATTGTTGTCAACTAGGTCAAAAGGGGGAGTCATATGCAAAATAAGTTAGTTAGCACATTCATGATAATGCATAAATTGACAATGTTTTTATTGTACATGGTTATAATGTATGCAACTTAGTAAGGTACATAGTTATTCACACATATTCATAAAATGGATGTTCAAGAACTTACTAGTCTACAACATTTGTTATTGAAGTCACGATGCTTAAAATTATAATATTTTAACCTTGTCTAGGATGGTAACAAGGAAAATCAACCGACTATAGGAACAAAGTCACTGGCGATAAGAGAAGGAAAAGTATGATATATGAGTGTGATTCATAAATCTAATTGCTTAGTAATTAAATAAAACTCACATATATTGTGATTATATTCCAAAATACAATGTTTAAAATGTTTGCACTGAATTTTTTAAAGGTTGTAAGCCTAAAGTAAGACTTGTATTCAATATGGTTTCTTGAATCTGTTCAAAAAGACCAAAGGTACGATGTGTATCTACATGCATTTCATGAAGTGATGACATGTCAAGTATGTAGACAAATGCAGTTGATCGACATGTGATGGTATTGTCATCATAAGACTTTTCTTCAGTATCTAAGGAAGTCGAATATGGTAAGTTAAACAATCATTAAAATATGGGTTTGTTTGAATTATGAAAGAAAGAAATGAGGGGGCCTGCAATGTTCATTGTTATGAGAAAAGTGGTGCTTGTGAATAGCTCAGTCATGAATGGTTCAATCATTAAATGTTAGTCTATGCATATTCAACAAGAAGTTTCAAACCAAGTAAACTTTACAGATGTAGAATGTCAATACGCAAAACATAGATCCAAAGAAAGAAAATAACACATTTAATGGAGGTGGATGAATGCATGAAAGATTGATGGAAAAGAAAAATGAGAATGGCAATCAATTTCAAGGAGATATGGAACCTTAAGGATGAGGTGGAAAGATCCAATTGGAAATATATTTTAAATGGATAGAAGCTTGATGAGGATAATTGGAATTTAACATATGACAATTGGAACCCTTGACCATGGAATTCAATGGTCTTAACCTGGGGGAAAAATTCTTTCTAAAATAATCTTTGCAATAGAAATTATATGTGTAAGTATATAATTTATGAAATAAAAAGTTTATAGATATTTCTGTGTTCTTGAGCATGCCTAAAAAGATGAGATAGGTTGATTGGATGTAAAGAAAACCTCAATGAAGCTATATAAACTTTGATAGAACAAAAATAGAGAGAGAGAAGTCACGGGTGATATAACAAAAATAGAGAAAGAGAAGTCACAGGTGATATAACAAAAATAGAGAAAGAGAAGTCACAGGTGATATGCATAGTTGTTTGAGATTGTAAAAGGTATGAAATTTTGAAGAAAAAGTGTGAGTGTCCAATGTATAATGTACATGGTTGAACAGCAAAAAAAATTGGAAGTGCTTATGTATGAAGGGGAGAAAAGTTTATGTTTGTAGTGATAGTAATTAGTATGCCTGATATTTCTTGTAGCAACATATACATAAAAAAAGAACAAGGGATTGAAATTACTAAACGACCTCTGGGATTTTAGAAGTCAGCTCTTCATCTACTTTCTATTTCGAGGAAAAGGGAAAGAGAGAAAACAATGAAATCAAATCTACTTTAGGTGAAACACCACGATGATATTTGGTAAAACACTTCAATATTCAACAAAAACATGAAATAGTACAATTACAAACTACATAAACTATAAAAAGAGTCATAGACATGGTATTACAACTTATACAATCATGTTCTATTGCAAAAGATTTAGAATAACAACACATTAGATTAAGTGGTGATACACACTATAACAAGTAGAAAACCCACAAAATATTCAACAATAATTGAAAGGTCGCAGGCATAGTAGATCATACAATTTTATATTAAGGACTAGAAACAAATTATACTAAGATCGAAATAAAATCAAACTACTATTGATATCTAAATCCAAAGTTTGTATATTGAAAAGTGCCAATAGAATAAAAGAGCTCAACTCCCCATTTATAACCCTTGGGGTTATCTATTCCAATAAACTAGACTCTCTCTATCAGGGCTAAAGAGTAAATGCTTGTAGGGACCACAAAGGAAAGCCACAAAAGGAAAGGGGTGATTGTGATAGGTCCAAAAGAAAGATATTTTCCACGTGTCAACACAGCAGACATTCCAAAGAGATGCAGAAGGAAAAAACTGAGGTAATGTGTGGGCGAGATATATGTGGACATCCTCTGCTGAGAAAGAGACCGCAAAGCCTAAAACAAGGGGCCCACCACAAAAAGGTCTTGCCGCATAACAAAAGGGAACAAAATGTAAGTTGAAGCAAAATATAAAAAATAAGGTTCACACAACTTATCCTGATAGAAAGGTCTACAACTTGGTGACTCTTGACGTACTTTGCTTGCAAAGAGCTGAATTCAGAACTTAGGAAATCAACCAAAATTGTGGGCCACACAAGATGAGGATCAATTAAAACTTTTGTATGGGGACCTATAAAAGGGTCCATTCCTCCTCTGGCAATAGAACCAGTTCCTACAAAAACACAACAGCTTGATCTAGCAAGAATATTTCCTTGAAACTCCTAAAGCATACGATGGAAAGTACGTTCTTTCTATTGCAAATTTTGTTGGTTTAGATCCAACCCTTGGTTCGTCACTTGTAATTAGGCTTCTACCAACTCTGCTTTATTTTTTTCAGCAATTTCACACACCAAGACATCATTCAAGCCCTTTTGAACTCTTTCTCTCTCAAGGGAGCTCTCCCTTGTCTGCCTCGTAGATTCTTCTTGAATTGTGGCCACATGTTGTTGGAGATATGTTGCTACTTCATCTCTCGTATGTAGGGAGGATTTGGTATCTTCCATCTCATTCTGACAATCCTCACATGATGACATCAAGGCTTGGGTTTCTCCTCGGGTTGCTACATATTCTACTTGAAGTGCACATAATTTCTCCTCTATTTTCTTATTTTCCTTCCATACCCCCTTCTAGTCTAGAAATATGGATGTTCCCATCAGGCGGTCCAGAATAAGAAAAATTGTTAATACTAAATTTGCATTTAAGTAACATAAAAACCTATTGTAGAGAGTTCAATAATTGGGGGACTCATATTGTGCATTATTGAATGACCTCCAGGATTTGAGAAGCCAACTCTTCATCTACTTTCTATTTTGATGGAAAAAAATGAAAGCAAATCTACTTAAGGTAAAACACCACAACGAAATTTTTTAAAACACTTCAATATTTGACAAGAACATTGCATAGTACAATAATAAACTACATAATCCATAAAAATAGTCAAAAACATGGTCATACAACTTATATAATCATGTTCTATTGTAAAAGTTTAAGAATAACAACACATATTACATTTAAAGGTGATACTGAGTATAACAAGCAAAAAGGCCACAAAATATTCAATAATAATTGAAAGGTCGTTGACACAGTTAATTATACAGTTTTACATTAAGGACCAAAATAGATTATACTAAGATCCAAATGAAATTATACTGCTACTGCTATCTAAATCTAGAGTTTGTATATAGAAATGTGTGAATAGAATAAAAGAGATCAAATCCCTTTTTAACCCCTAGGATTAAACTATTCCCAAAAATAAGACGCTCACTATCTAGGAGAAGGAATAAATATAGCCACCTCCTATTCTCCTCAGACTCTTCTAAAGTTGAAAGGTCAACCTCTAGAATGAACTATCAATTGAAGAAACACGAGTCATTTAGCAAACTATAGCCAAAAGTCAAAGATCATTGAATTATGTCTTGTTTGACTCAAAAAGGTAGAGAGGACATGTACATGCATAGGTACAAATGAGAAGAAGGTGGCATCGTCAAGAAAGTAGTTTTTGCTTAAGGAAACTATCATATTAAATGCTTGTTGGGACCACCAAGGAAAACTACAAAAGGCATGATTGTGACAGGTATAAAAGAAAGAGATGTCATGCATCAACACAACAAGCATTCCTAAGAGAGGCGAAAATAAAAATCTAAGACAATGCAAGGGCACAACACATGGACATCCACGAGCAATCACAAAGCCTAAAAAGTGGGGCTCACCATAAAAAGACCTTGCCACTAAACAAACGCGAACAAAATAAAAGTTGGAGAAAAACATAAAAATTAAGGTTCAAACAACTTATCACAGTAGAAAGATCTACATGCCCTTCACACAAAATTCATTTAATCATACATGAGTGGATGTCATAAAAAACTTCACACAAGAGCCATAAAACTAAACTAAGCACACCATAAGAGTTTTATAAAAACTATAAACAAAAATAAGACAATTTAATGACATGTCACTAGACTCTTCACACAAAAACCATACAATCATCCCACTAAAAATCAATGTCACTCAATCATGATGCAATAACAAGTACATATAAGTTTGACCAAACAAAACCAATATAATCATATCATGCACAAGAGTAAATTTCACTATAATCTTTATACAAAATCCATTTACTCATCTTGATTAGAATTAATCACTCCATAGCACATGAAAAAATAAAATCCATACAACAATGACATTTCCATTCAAACCTACAAAGAGAATCATAATATAGAAGAGAGCATGTCCTCAATTACAATGCATAAACAAGCACAATATGTACCTGTTGGCGAACAAATTTGTCTCCACTTGAAATAAATTGTGTTGACCCTATCACTCTTTGAAGACAGGCAATTCTACAACAGTTGGGTAAGCATGGGATAATTGCTTCCCTTTGAATTTTGCGAGGTGCAACTTCCTCTCAAAAATGTTCAATGAATTTTGAAACAAACACAAACAAATGTACTTTTGACTAGAAAGTATGCAAGGATCTCTCGAATACTCCTAGGTATTGAGGTATTTTCCAAAAATTATGAATGTAGAATTTAAGATTAAAGGAAAGCACAGTTCCTTCAATTATCAAAAATTAACTTCCTATGAGACTAAACACAAGAATTATTTGGAAAGATTGATAATCCCAATGCGTTAAGGAAGAATACAGAGCAAGAGATATACTAACTCACAAAGTAATTAATACATCATAAGTTCAAATTCAAAGATTTAAACCAAGCCTTGTATTAAAATATTTACGGTTGTATAGAGAAAAGTCTAAGACAAGTGCACATCACTGTATCTTCCCATTTAATTCCATTCAAAACAAAAAATCCAAAACAATACTGAAAAAGATTCTAAACTAAGTCTAAATCTAAAAGTTCCTACTCTTCTACTGTTCTATGCTCAAGCATATATAGTTTATGATCCGGGAGGCCTCCCTGAAAACTTGGCCTCTCAGATTAACAGAAATACGAAATGGTTACAAACCAGTAACTTAAAAAAAAATAGTTTAAAGACAATTGTCCCTTAATCAAAAAACTTAAAAATGCAAGATCATTGCACATTTTCAGCTTCGTGTCTTATGACGTGGCATCTCGTACAAGTTTCCAGGTCCTAAAAGTATTCCACGGCTCTTGAGTCGAATGAGAATCCAAACCCTTCAAACCAATCAACTTTGCCCGACATGCATTCTTTTCCCACTTGAGCTCCCAGATTTTTTGCAACTACCTAGGTAACTACCCTCTGTTCAGGTACATCATGGATTCTACATTCGCTATCTTGGTGGAGTCTTGAGTTATAGGTTCCTCAGTTTCTCTTATAGCATTCATAGTATTCTCGAAGCTTTTAATCATGGCGTCTTCATCCATGTTTCCTTCTTCAAATTGGAGGATACTTGACGAGTTCACCACCTTGATATCCTTCAATGGATTACTGTGCATTTCCTTGATCTCTTTCTCCATGGCATGCACGTTTGAAATCACGGCTTTAAATAAAGAACTTTTCCAACCCAAGTTCTATTTCAAAATGAACAACATACAAGGGTCATCCATCTTCATCGGGTTTTCTAACAGGAATTTCGTCAACCCATATTCTTCTATCTCATGAACTTGAGACACGATGGCTGTGCATTTTTCTTCTTCCAGCTCCCATCCTGGAATTAAGGTCTGAATTTGTCTTAGCAATGCCTCTCCATTCGCATAAGTGGCCATGAATTCACGTATAAATTTTCGTCCTTCTATTATGATATCATCGACCCAGTTCTTCATTGCCTATGTTAAGGCTTAGCCCTACTGCATTTTTTTAGTAATCGCATGTTGTCAGTTGAATTGGGATCAAAGTCCTGTGGAGATTGAGCAAAAGGCAGTGCCCCAACATCACTGAATGAACTGAGAAAATCAGCCATTGTGATCATGAGTTGTTAAAGCTCTCGCTTTTCCTTGCCATCTTTTTGATATTGTCCAAGCATGTGATCTGTAATGCCTCACTAGGGAACCCAAGAGAGATTAACCTAAAACATATTGCTACTAAGTTTGGAGAATAATTTTTTTTTATTTAAAGTTAACATACAAGATAAACATCAATGCGGAAGCAATTATCATTTACACACATTGAAACAAAAACCATCACAGATTACAAAACTCGAGGGTCCCATGACATAGAATTACTTAAGAATAAAACACAACTAAACAAACAACAATAAAAGATTCCATAACATAAATATTACAATTACATCATACATCAATAAATTACAATCCTCATGGACATGTCCATAATATCTCCATAAACTCACATTCAGTGCACATGTCACAGGGTATGAGGTAACTGCTCTAACAATACTAATACAATGTTCAGATCAGGTATCACATGCGATACTCTAATACATGATTACAAATAATGAAGATAAGAAAAGAAACATCAATGAAGCATCATAAAGAATCCAACTGTAGAATCACCATCAAGCATTGACACCAGGATGTCGAATTTCAAATGGTAAAGAATCACTACCACCCGTCCATGTAGAACTACAAAGGCCTACCCCACCGTGCTGAGGAGATAACAACAAACCCCAATCGGATAACCAATACAAAAGCAAGGATAAACCCCTAAGCAGAAGGATCCTGAAAGCATTCTAACTAAAGGTATACAAAGATAGGTAAGAGTCACTAATCTAGAGGCAACCGACACATGTAGAATAACCAGACTATGCATAGGAAGGTGTCATCATGGATTAGACATAGGAAGGTGTCATCATGTATGTCTAAGCCTTGAGTTTTGTCCTATGGTAATCTCTTTGGATCCTGGCACCCAAGTGACCATACACGGCATCAATGACCTCTCGTATAGACAAAGTCATCAACTATGCCAACTCATGCCTTTAAAGGTGGCTAGTCATCTTCTCAACATCCATCTTAGTCTGTACTAGCACTCATGCATGGGTGAGGACTCATATCTTATTAGGTTCATTTAAATACCCCTTAATTATATTAGGTTATCACTTGATTACTGATACTTACAATAAGTGATCCTAGCAGCCACTTGTGGGCCCCAACGCTTATTGCAAGCTACCTCCTTCTACATGTCTAGGTAAACTACCTTAGGCTCATAGATCTCACCTAGATCTAATCAGGTATACAACTAGGTAATCTCATATCTAGTTTCACACACAAGAACTAGAAATGATTACAGAGATACCATAAACATAATGTAAAACTTAACCATCTCACACATATCTCGGCCTCTATTTTCCCTTAGGTCTTCTAGTGCCCGTTAACATAAAAAGCAAAAGAAAACACTCTAAGAATGAAGAATACACATTTACATCATAGATAACTGAAAACAAATCCATAAGCATTTAAAATTCTATTTTGAACATAACTGAATCTAAGTCTAGAATTACATAAATCAGCTTAGAGAATCTAATGATAAATATTGTAATAATGCCTTAATGAAAGAATATTCCCTATTTACGTTCTATTAATTCAATAGAATAAAAATGACCAATTTCAGTAGATGCACTTCAATTTCCAACATTTGATCATTTAATAATTAGTTTTCAATGATGAAATAAAGTCTATGAATTGTATTGTATAAATATATATACACAACCTTAGATAATTGACAAGAAAATTAAGTTAATTTTTTTCGACTCTATAATAATAAACTATTTAGTACTACCCTAGTTGACATATCAACGGGTCACAAAAATATTAAGTTATTTCCATGATAACGATTTACCTAAGTATGCAATTAATCTTAAAGGAAATTATCATTTTAAATCACATTTGATGAAAATCCATTAAATTAAAGTAAATCTAGAGCATATAAATTCTATTCCATTTTTTAAAAAAATAAACAAAACTTTTTTTTAAAATAAACTCCACTTGCAGGTGGGCCTGTGCATGCACATGTACCCCTATGCATGGCATAGTACCTTGCCTGCGCAGGTACTTTGCCATCACAGGCATAACGTGCCTACGCAAGACAGTCGAGGGGGTGGGGGAGGTGGTGGCCCCTACCCCTCCAAACAACCTTTCTAATTTTTATTTATTTATTATTTTTAATAAATAAATCCCCAATGTAATTTATTTTTTAAACCAAATTAATTTTATTTTAAAAAAAACAAAGCACAATTTAAAAAAAAACAAGGAATATTATAAGTATTTTTTTATATTTTTTTTTACTGTTATTTAATTTTACAATCTAACTGTATTTTTTTTAGAGAGGATAATTTTTTTTTAAAAAATCAATCTTAAATTTATATTCGTATACATAGGAATCTATTCTGTCTTAAAAAAAAGTATATATATTTAATCAAACCAAATATACCAAAGTCATGCCACAAAAATATTTTTTTCTTTTGAATGTAATTTAATTTTGACTGGGTATTTTTTTTAAAAACCAGAGAGCATATTTTTTTAATCAGAATTGGGTTTTTCATCCAAATTGATTTTCTTTTAAAAGGTAGATTTATTTTTCTACCAACATAATAGTTTAACTATAACCTAGGTTTAATTTTTCATTTTATAGGAGATCTATGAGGTATCTTCCAACGAAATTTAGCTAGCATAACATTACTATGCTACAATTTAATAAAAACCTAAAATCAATTTAACTAGGGTTTTCTAAATACCCAGAATAACAGAAAGCACATATCTAACTACTGAGACACATATAAAATTTGCTCAAACAAAGAAAGCCAGATAAATGCAAAACTAATCTAACAGGCAGGATTTCAAAGCCTACCTCGGATCCAATGCCAGAAATTGAAATAGAAAACCTATGAAGATATGTATTCTAGTAATCCTCTAAAGATAGATCCAACCTGCAGATCTAGATCCACGAAGAATGCAACACCCAAAATTCCAGATGCACAATGAAGCCAAAACAACAAGCAACCACAACAAGCAAAATTTTTCAAAATTCAAAGCACAAGCTCTCCCACCAATCTCCTCCAAAACCTGTCTAATCTCCAAAACGAATGCAATTCCCCCTATTAGGGATTCAATTCCCCCTTTCATGCAAACCCTAGAGATGACTCAATAGTTAACTCCCAATCAAACTCCAATTACAATTTGAAAGTAAATCCTAATTAATAAATTAAAATAACTTTATTTTGCACAACTCAATTTTGACTTTTGAAAACAAGTTGTTATTTTTTAGAACAATTCACTTTTCAATAATACACATGTTAATAATTAAAAATTCATATTAAATATTTAAAACATCCTAAGTCAATGCAATTAAATATTTAATTATTTAATAATGCACATAAACATAATTAAATCTAATTACCAATTAAATTCAAATAATCAATTATTTGACTTTTAATTAAATTTTCTCAAATAAACTTAGGAATATTTAATTTCAACTATAATCACTAAATTAATAATCACATAAAATCATCTACATAAGCAATAAATCAACTGAAATCAAATGACATAAAACTAAACAAACTCGGGAGAAAAGATCCATGAATTCTTGTCAACTAGATGAATTTGGGTATGGTAGTCAAACTGATACTTGTCCAATCCTAGGACAATTAGGCTTAGGTTAGGGTTTTGGGTCTGTGTATTATCTCCCCTCTTTACCATTGAGATGAATATTTATGGGCACGCTCATACTGCCAATTTAGTGAAGATGATTCCCTGTACCTACAAACCTATCATCACAAGATGAAGCATGTACATCCAATAAATAAATAAATAAATAAATAAATAAATATATATATATATATATATATATATATATATATATATATATATATATATATATATATATATATAGCAGACAATGATAGGGTATGGTCGGACGTGTGGATTTTGACTATGCAAGTAACTACGACTCCGTCCTCTACCACACAAACATGCCAAACAGATACACACACACGATAACCGAACACATGCAAGTATTGGGTTAGTATCATAAATCAATATAAAACATAAACATAACATCATAATGATATCATCATCTAATATATGGAAACACATGATACACATGAACATAATCCATAATCATCATTTATTAAAAAAATAACCGATCACATGAAAAGTAACCTAAAAGAATTCAGCTAATCAACTGAAACATAAAGAAAACTAAAAGCAAACTACGGGTGGATGCTACATGATTAGCTGAGAACTTGAACAAGTGGTCCTTGGTACCCCTGGTTAGCACATGAAATTCCATCTTCGTGACTTTGAAGTCTTCTACTTCAAGTTCTTGGATCCCTTCTTTTTGCTTAAAGGTCACGATCTCATCAGTCACCTTCCCTATAGTGTGGTATGTGGTTAACCTTGCATTTCTTTTGACCTTCTTTGCCTTTGGAGTGCGAACGACATACTTAGTAAGTATTTCCTTAACTGGTAATGAAACAGGCTTGAAACTACGTTTTCTATACACTGAATCTATTAACCAAGGGGGGACCGAACTAGAAGCCAACCTATTATCATCTATTTTAGCAGGTGTTACACTCGCCTATTGAATCTCAGGTTTATTAGTAGATACCTCTTGATCTTTCTTAAGGTGTTCAGGTGAGAAGGAAATGTCCTCATCGTTGATGTCAATATCAATAACTAGAATCTGGAGAGGCCATTTGCGCACGACTTTGAGATCTGGTCCTTGACCTCATCCGAGGTTCGGTAGGATGTCCACTTGAGGTTGCTTTATTTTAGATGAAAGGATATTACCTGCATCAGTAATCAATAGGGATGTGTTAGAGGAGTTGGGAACCACTTCAACTGGGACGGGGTTTGCATTAGTCTACTCTTTGCATTAGTCTACTCAAGGGATATAATTTTGTCTTGCCCTGCCTTTTTCTCTTCAACCAGTCATCTGTGACTCTGAAAATGATCCTAGCCCTCAATTTCACATTATCATCTTCTTCTCTTGTCTAGTCTATCTCTGGCAAAGCCTCTATGTTTGAATTGCCATAATTGGGTTCGACAATTTCAGAATTATATTCATCTAGGCCATCTATATTGAACTTCAATTATGGAGCTTTGATCTGGGAGACCAACAATGATGTAGAGCATCCCACAAATCCAACAATTTAAAGAGACAATCAACTCTAAGGTCTCAACAAAGGACCAATTCATCATAGGTTCAAAAACCTCTTCAAGGTTTATGCAAATCTCCAATGCATCAATGCAATTCTTCAATCAATTAGAAAAATTATTAGAGGCATAAAAATATTAAAATTCTTCATTCCAATACACAATATCAACTATCTCAAATGGTTCTTATCCTTTCAAGCTTCAAACACCATCACTTACCTCATTTCTTGATTTGATAACATTGTTGTCTTCAAGACAGTCTTTAATGATTGATTGATTTGACCCATCAAATCACAATATCAATTTTTATGGAAAGAATGAATTTTTTAACCAACATCAAGGACTACAATTTATGAAAATTACAAGGTCTTATGATTCTATTTGATCCCTCAACTAATAACTATTTTGGACTGTCGTTTCTAGATGCATTCTCAGAATATTCACAAGCCCTGCAAGCTAGGGCATCAAATATCTTTCATAATACATAACCAAATGACACGAGAAATTCCATATGAAATATTTATGAATCTAGTTTCATAATCTGTAATCCATTAAATTTTTCCATGGTTCAATCATGAGATAATCACAAACCATTGCCTGTAACTCCATTTAACACACTTTAAAACCAGTTTTCACCAAAACGTTAATAACTTTTGCAAATCTGAACAAAAATGACTCAAACCAAAAGGAAATGAAAGATTATTCACATATATTTTCAATGAATTTTATTAAAGGTATTAACTCTTTCATATGCATCTGTACCAAACATTGCAACACGACTGTTCTCAGGAGATCTTGAATCTACAAACAACAACTTCCACCAAAACATGCATAACTTATTCATTTCTTTATAAAATTGAACCAAACAAAAAGTATGAGAAAGAGGATTCATCCTTCTATCTATCTATTACTATATTACAAGGTTTCCGGGCCCTACATGGCTGTAGAAGGCCTGGAAACAACAACTTAACACATAATAACTAATCAAAATGTAGGATTCAAACACACCCAATTGTTCCAAAATGTTCTCCTCCTCTATTCTCTCCAATATGATTTGGTTTGACCATAAAATTATATTTATAAAGTATTTGGTATTTTTTAACTTCATAACCAACTCCTAGACCAACCATCATTTTTTGCAATGTTAGCAACTTTCTCAATGTTGCATTTTACAACTTTTTATGCAACTTTTACATTTTTGACAAAATGACTTTAAAACTTTGTCATACCTCTTTATACATATCCAAATGGAATATTTAAGACCTTTTATAATTATTTTACTCCTCCATGGGTATTTTACACAAATTTGACCATGTAGACCTAAACATGACCTATTTGACACCTTGAGCAATATTGTGCACATGCTTACATTTCTTGTCAACACCTTTACACGTGGATTCAAAATGAATCAATACATCATATAATTGACTTTAAATGACACAAAAACCTTATATATCTCATAGTGACCTCTACGATTAGGTGCTCCTACACCAAACAACCTCGAATGATCCTTTTTCTTAACTGCCTCTTCCTATCCAAGGTCTTCCCACAAATCTTCAATATGTGGGTTCAGTGTTGGCTGATTACTCAGACTGCGGACTTGTCTTGCGAAGCCTTTGTTATCAAACCCTCTCCTTAGATCATAAAACTACATATGGAAATTTACCAAGTTGCTCTTACTGAGTTGTCGATCATGCTCTTGCAGGTCATGGCTCCAAGTCTAATTGGGAAAATAGAATCCCATCTTTCCTTTGGAAGGTTGTTTTTTATTACTGTGAACATTTGCCTACAAAACCTTTGCTAAAACAAAGAAGTCAAAGGCGAACCTTGGAAATTTAAGGGGTTCTTCATCAAAACCTCCCACTCTAACATATGTAAACCGTGGGAACTGGATATAGAAACTGCCATAATTTTGAACTAGTTTCTGCGCCTCTGATGAAATTCTCTGCCTTGGGGTCCCAGCTAGTTGATAACATAATTTTCCAAGGAAAATATCATGAACCCTTCTGTAGTCCTCTAGGACTCTGTCTCTTCTAGGACTCTATCTCTTCTCAATAAGGGGCAATATTCAAAGATACTTATGTCTTCACTCCAAGGTTCATGGGGAATTCCTCCAAGATTTTGAGTACATGCAAGACAGTAAATTAAGTATGAGGACATGTAGAATTCTTTCTTCATTGCCTGTGCTTGCTTGAGTTGGTCTCTTAATGAACCCACAATTATCTCGGCCTAGTCAAGACTTTGCTTCCCTTCCAAAATAATCTCTATAAAATGGTACATCCAATCTTTGAAAAGTAGCATTTGTTCTAACCCTCTCACTCTATGCAACAAGACCATTATGTCATGGATGTGAGGTTTCATGTGGTCTTTGGTCAATAACTTGGGCAGCCTAGACCCTCCTTTGTAGAATGACTTAGTCCACTTACGAGCAATGTTAATTTGATTTTTGTCACTTCTTTCTCGAAACCGAGAGAGCGATTGGGTTGGGGTAAAGCTGGCAAAAGACTCATTAGGTAGCTTGAAAATCGACATTATTGTTTCTCTAGTTATAGACAAGAGACTCTGACCTCCATTATTCAACACACACTTAGACTTGATGTCATAGTGGTTTATGCACTATTGAATTAGCTCAGGGCTTACTACGGTTGGGGGAAAATTTGCGGCTTGAAGCAACCCACTAAATAAGAACTCTAAAGTATACTCTTTCTCTACAAAATCTGTCAAATTTTCAGCCATTTTCTCTTCTTCAACCCCCAACAAATTAGTGTCTGTGATCACTGGGGCACAACACTCTAAATTCGCAGGATTTTCAAAGAAATTTATGCTAGACTTCATTTTTCTTCCCCAAAATAAATAATGAACTACAATCCTTTGAAATCGTACTATCATGCAGAAAACAAGAAACAAAAAGAGGCTTTTCAGCATTTACGTATGTTCTGTCGACCTAGGGAAATAACCTCTGTCTTTCGCAGCTAAGACTCCACAATTTTGCTTCAAAAAGAAGTAAGCCATTTAACATACTTTTAAAGAATTCTCATACCGTGGAGTACAACTAGAAAGAGGAACATTAATGACGACGTAAAGTCAAGAGTGGAGTGAAAATGATGATGTGACATCGGTTGTTGCTTTGCTTCGTAAAACTGTCCAAAACATCATTACTTTCCATTTAATGTCATTACTTCACTCGTGTTGAGGTAAAATTTGCATTAATTCATATTGTTAGCTCAGATTTCCCCCGCAATTTCCATCTTCTCAAGGCTGACCATACCATTATCTCGATGATTACTTCACTAACATGCTACATCACCCAACTCATTAGCTGTCACATTGATCTTTGGGTTTGCCGTTATCTCTTTTGAACTCCTTTGAACTACTTTGAACTACTTTGAATTAATGTTAGAAGAGGTTCAAAGTGGTTCACTGACGTGTGGTGACGTATGGACGGGTCCCACCTGGAATTACCAACATTAGACAAATTTTTTTTGATTGAACCTTTTTGAACTACTTTGAACCGAGGTTCAAAGGGGTTCAAAGTGGTTCATGAAGGATCAAGAACTACCAACACTTGGCCGAAGGACGCTTACTTGACAAAGACAAGTTTGAAATGCTACGACAGTTAACTCAAAGGCAAAGCCGACATTGAAAGACCTTTTGAAGCAAGTTTTGAAAAAGGAGGAAACTGAACAATGATTAAATATATCCAAGGGTCAAGGACACTTTTAAAATGGTCACTCAAATAGAGCCTAACAGTAGCCCATGAGTTTGATGCAACCATGAAGCCAACCCCATACAAATCAAATCTCTACATGGCTTTTTAACCTTTACATGAAACTCATATAATCATCATGCACAAGAAAATGTCACGAACTATAACACATGAATAGATACACTAGGCAAACTATAGTAGCTTGATGCAAACTATTAATGATACAAGCATCACAAATATACAATGACACTTATTCCTTTATTATGGCATATTCACCCAAACTATATATCACATTTCATTAGAACCATGATCCATGAACAAGCACAGTAGACACAACATACAAGTTTGATGCAACCTTTTGTATGCTATATATGTTATTATAACCTTTAAAAAAACACATACAACTCAACTAAATATATACTTCATTAGAGCCTTCATGAAAAGTATATAAAATCATTATGTAGAAGAATCGGATTATCAACCGTACAAAATTCATAAATTCATCATGTAAGCATCACACATGAACAAGCACACTAGGAACATCATAGAGTTTAATGCAAACTTCAAGAAAACCCATACAAATACTTGATACATATGCCATTATGACCTTCATTAAAAATATTTACAATGTGATAGCGTTAGATTTCCTTAGACCCTCCACATAAAAGCCATATAATCATTATGCACATTAGTGAAAATCACAAACCATGTCCTCTAAACAAGCATACCAATCATGATGCAAGCTTAGCAAAACATGATGGTACTCATTGTTCATAATATACCTCATATGCCATTCAACCCTTATACACAACAACCATCATGCAAACTTCACACAACCACAATGACACTCATTGTCCATACTATTCTATTTATGCCATTCAACTCCAATACATTCCATGTGTCATAATTCACTATAACCATTACATGTGAGTCACTTCCATTTAATTACAATACATGAATAACAATACTAGGCATGCCATAGGAGTTTGATGTACAATATCCATATAACCAATGCTATTTAACTATAAGCCATAAATGACACTGGATGCATTATAAGAATCAATGAGGTACATCTTTGCAAGTACTTATAAAAGATCGATATAAATCAATTACACATAGTCAATGTCATCAACCATAATGCACAAAAAAGCAATGCACTCTACAATACTCAAATACATAGTAAAGAACAAATTGCATTAAACTCATAAGCCAATCGCTCAATCATTGAGATTTTCACACAAAACTCATAATAATCATGCACACAGGTCATTCTCATACAACCACATGTATACCATTAGTGCTTTTGAAAAATGCATAATTTTTAAAGTCAATCCATAAGAATCATTCAATTATTGGACTTTTCTCACAAAAAGCAATATAATCATAATGTACAAGATTTGAGGTCACTTGACATATTATGCATGAATATGCACACTACACATAATATCTAAGTATGACGACTTTGGAAAAACCCATAATAAAAAATATGCCATTATAATCTTCAAATAAAACCCCTACAAATTAATATCATATACATCATTAGATTATTCATACAAAAAGTGATATAATCATGATGCCAATATCACTTATTCATTATGCACAAGCACACACTAGACAAACCATAGGAGTTTGATGCAACCGTTAAACAAAATCCATATAACTTGTTGATATGCCATTAGAAACCTTTAAAAACCCATACAATCAAAATATTTAATTAGAACCTTCACAACAAAGCCATACAATCATCGACAAATTAACTAGATTGTCACTCAACCACGATCCACAAACACACTATGTACACCATAGGAATTTGATGCAATTTCAAATAAAACCCATACAACTCAATGATGTAAGTGTCTTAGACCTTTCATGCAAAAGCCAAAAAATCATTGTCACTCAGCCACAATGCACAAATAAGCACATGAGGTACACCATGTGAATTCAATGCAAAGTAAAACTCATACAACTAAGTGACATGTGACATTAGTTGCTCCATTCAAAGACCATTGAATCATGTAAAGGAGTCAATATCACTCAACAATGATGAATAAAAATGTATGATAAGAACATAATAAGAGTTATATGCAAGCTTCAAATAAAAGTCCATACAATTATCATGCACAATAAGATTGAGATTAAGATTTAGTAAACCACTAACAATAAAAGTAAAATTTAAAAAATAAAGAGAAGAAATGGAAGATTTCAGTGCTTTTTGAAGCATTCATCATTTTTGCATGAACATCTAGAAAGCATTCATGATGATTTAAAAATAAAAGAAGTGGCCATAAGTACCACAAAAAGACTTTGTGAAGCACAGAAGAATCCCTACCGGCCATGCTAGTGAAATTACAATAGAAAACTAGTTCGATTTCTCATAAGATAGTCATAAAAAATGGAATATTATGTAATAATCTAAGTTTTAACTTTTATATATTAAGCATATTATTTGCAGAAATCGCTTTCAAGCAAATTCGATTGAATCCAAATCTTTGGTGTTAACTTGAAAAACTAATCTACATTTAAAGATAGTTCACATAAGGAAAAACGAGTTTAACTTGAATAATAATAATAGACCCTCACAGTATGCTCAAGTTTTATCTACAGATTTTAAAAATGTTGTACACAAAATGATTTGACTGGATCAGAAATATTACAAGTACTGTGAATGTAGCAAAATGTTTTCCTTCAGTAATGTTGCTCTATGATTCAATTGATTTGAAACGATGAGTAATCTGCCACCCCTAAAGCCTTACTTTCTTCTTATTATGTTACTTTAGTTTCTAAAGCTTGACTGGCCATCTTGGACCCTATATGCATGGTAGCAAAAATATACTATAGAAAACAAATTGATTATAAAAATAAATTAAAAAAATTACCATTTGTATACCCATAATAAACAACAGCACAAACATATATAATCATTAAATTTAACAAAATAAAAATTCTAAATTCTTTACCATACCTTGCAACTCAATATAAATTGATATAGAGCTCCTTCAACACCACTTAAAAAATAATTCAATAATCTCTCTGCAAACCAACACTTTCAACACTTGTTGGAATCTTCATTTAGGACTGCAGATCAAAATAACTAAAAGATCAGTAAAATATCAGAAAAATAAAAAGCTAGAAGCTGTTACCATATAAAGCATCATTTTCAACTCATTTTAACCTTAGTTTATGACTGTCTTCCAAAATCAGATATCTTGATTTTCCAATCTTTTCCCAGTTTCTTCAAAAATCTTATGCTTGTGGTTTACCAGTTTTCTCCAAACGATTTTTGCTGCTATGATGGAAACCCCTAGTTGGCATCAACAGCCATTGATCCGTATTTGAGGGACAATACAGTTTAATAATTCAAGGGTTTTGCAAAGAGACTTCTTTTATGGATATAGATTAACTATGAGACTTCATTTAAGTTTGATGTTCGTTCATTGATTTATTTATACTGTGTAGTGTTGTTGATTCCCTCTTAGATCGTTCTTTGATAAATTGATTATAATAAATTATCATAAACTCATCTTCTAACCTATGATGTTTTGATAGTTTGTAGATACCTAGATCTGTAATTGAGCTGCTTCATTGATCAAAAGTATAAACAGATTTACTAGCTACAAATGAACAGCAGTACCTTGCCCTGTTCTCCAGGTCAATGCATGCTGAGCTCTGCCTACTGAGGAATGCCATCTGTTTGTCCTATTGAAGAGTTTTAGTTAAGATTTTGCTAATGGTATACTCTTTAAGATAATTGTTACGCCTGATGTATTATGAAAATCCTACATATATTGTAGGGAGCTGCTCTTGCTTGAAGCTCAAGGTTGAGAATTGAATGCGTGCTTGATAATGGATATTGAAGAGATGAGATCTGGAAATAGTTGTTGCTGACTTGCTTCCCCAAGGCCACTTGATAGAGCTGCAGAGCTAATATATATGACTATCAGCATTGTAGTCGATTATTATCTCTCAGGGGAAAAAAAGACATGTTTATCCTTGTCCCAAAGAGTCAGCTGAGTGGTTGATAGCTCCAGACTGAAGCCGGTAAAATTAAAAACTCTCAAGGATTTGAATCTCTGTCTCCACTTTTGTTCATCAAACAATCAAACAATTTTATTAACTCAGTATCAAAAACAAAAGCAAGGGTATGTATAGTATACCTGAGCAACAAAAGATTCAATTGGAATAACAATGGGAAGGATGCTGCAATCTCATCTTCCAAAGAAAATAAACTGCATAGATTATGATTTCATCTAGTTTTATCTCTGGTAATTCAAAATTGCAATGAACTCCTTTCTCAAATCCACTTTGGCTGCAGTAATCCTTCCTGCATACTATAAATGATTTTTGAAAAGAAAAGAAAATTCCTAGAACAAAATGAGAATTGGCCAACAAAAGATTCAATTGGAATAACAATGGCAAGGATACTGCAATCTCATCTTCCAAAGAAAACAAATTGCATAGATTATGATTTCATCTAGTTTTATCTCTGGTAATTCAAAATTGCAATGAACTCCTTTCTCAAATCCACTTTGGCTGCAATAATCCTTCCTGCATACTATAAATGATTTTAAAAAAGAAAAGAAAATTCCTAGAACAAAATGAGAATTGGCCAACCAATTGACCAGACTGATCTCAGCGTCATGGTGAGACATAAATGAGCAATCTGATCTGAGTGTCAGGATGCTTGATTTCAACTAGCATGAAAGTAGAGCAAAAGATAGTGGCATCTTCATAGCGAATATTGTTGTATCTTTATCTTCCCTTAGGTAGCTGAAATTCTCTCAATTTGATTAGAATATTTTTTTGGATTTCCATGAATTAGATTGGAATAGTTCATAAAGTTTAGCAGCTCACAAATATTACCACCTGTTATAATGAAAATTGGGGCTGAACAGATCAGCTAACTCAAAGGTAGAAGTATCAACATAGAAGTCAGCATACTCCCAATCTTTGCGCTATGTTGATTTTTGGAAAATGTGGAAGCATTGACAGGGCACTTCTGAATTAAGGTTGGTCTATGGGCTGAGGATTTTTTTTTGGAAAATGTGGAAGCATTGACAGGGCACTTCTGAATTAAGGCTGGTCTATGGGCTGAGGATTGTTTTTTGGAAAATGTGGAAGCATTGACAGGGCACTTCTGAGTTAAGGCCTGGTCTATGGGCTCCATAAAATCCTCACCTGGTGAAAATTAAAAAAGAAAATCCTTAAATTATTCCCCACACTGAAGAAAAATTTCAACTTAAAAATTGTTGACGGTACATAAGAGGCCAAAAATTATTGAACTTGTCATTATGAGAATCTCTTTTTAAGTTTACAGCCTTTCACAAATGTTTGCTTTCTTTTTCTGTGATGGATGTGTTTATTAAAACAACAAACCAGCATCATGTGATGAAGCAATCAGTGTCACCCAAATTGAAAAACTCATTTACATGAACATTTTCAAATTCTCAAGAAGTTGAGGAAAACATGACGACCACCAATCAATTTGACATGATTTCCTCCATAATCTGTAAAATCAAGAATAGGGAGGGTATTCTGGATGGAGAAGGAAACAACCGACTGACAAAAATACCAGCAAAGTTGGATAGCTGACATTTTAATTCAGTGCTAATATTTAAAAAAAAAATTCCTTCTACTACTAACTGATAACTTCTGATTTGATTTTATTGAGCTGGTGAGGCTTGAGTCTCAAACACCAACCTGTGCTTTTTAGGATGTCACAGCTTAAAGTTTGGCTGCATAAAAATTCTCCACACACTGGTCTATGGAGATCAGGTGTTCCTACTAACCAGGGATTAGTCTTGATCACACACAAAATTAAAACAGTCTTGCAAATCATGAAAACCCAACAGTTTCACCTCTGTTATTCCAGAAGGATCATTTGCCATAATTTGCGATTGGAATATAGCTCAGAAACCCAAAAGAAACAATGTACCTACATTCAAATTATGAAAGAATTTATAACATGAATTTGAAAAGAAAACCATGAAGTTTTAATACTCGCATCAAATATTGTAATTTCAGCAGAAATGACAAATCTAGCCTTGTCTGAGGTCCTGGCATTGTACTTCTATGCTCTTAAACAAGATACAGATCCAATTCCTTTAACAGCTAATCAAACACACATTGTAACAACAATTAATATACAACAAAGCAAATAAGAGTGTTGTGATCCATCAATCTAACTGAAAAAGCTGGTTGCTAGATCCAAATCTCGTCTATGGGATTCTAGGCTAATTGACAAGCAATTAACAGATTGTTGATTTGTAAAGCTTATCTGCAAAAACTTTTAAAAATTGATGAAAAAGATGAAAATCTTGGGTCTATTCCCATGTCCTCGGGATTAGACTGATACTCTTATTTTCATTTGCTCAACAAAAAGAAGATCAGTTAAGGTGGTCATGCTCAACTATGCATCCCTTCTGGAGCCTCTAGAAGATCCTACTTGGCTGACAATCAAATGCCTCCCAAAAGATGCAACATTTGCATTAGTGGCTTCAAAGGAAAAGGTGCTCACTAGGGACAGACTTCAAATGGAATTCAATGATCTCTTTAGGACTGCTCTTTGTTCTTTGTAAGCAGGTTAAGAAATCTAACTCAAACATGTTAAAACTTTTTTTTAACTTATTGCTTCTGTCAAAGATGTTAAACTTGGCTCAGTGAACATCTGTCACAACCCAGCAATCTACCTAGAAACTTATTCCATATTTTCAAGGATAGGCCGGTTGGTAAATCCAAAGCTCATCTATGGGATTCTAGGATAACTGACAAACAATTAACAAATCATTGATTTCTTAATTGACAAAAATGATGAAAAAATGAAAAGATGCAAATCTTGGGTTTATTCCCTACTTCTGAGCTCATCCTCTTAAGCTTGTCCAAAATATCAGATGACTGAAGTTTGAATGCAGCCAAAATTGGGATGAATGCGTTAAGCATTAAATCTTTTTAGACCAAACCTGGTCCAACAACTCTTAAAAACAGAGCAGCCAGCCAGCGAGAATATATCACACGCAGATTCAACCATATACATATTGGAAAGATTACCTAGAAGAAGAATCATTTGAACAAAGCTGAGGATTCTCATTTTGAAAATTAATATGAATTTCAACAAGTCATATTGAACATCATTAAATTAGGCACAACAATTTATTGCATGTATTGTCAGCACATACATTGAATGTATGGATAAAATATCATTCACAATTAAACCCAATAATTTTAACTATTCTATGTATTAGAAACTGAAAAGTAAGTAGATTACCTGTAAGAAAGAATTCTGCCCGTTCTCGTTCTTCTGCTTCTTCTCGTCTGTTCTTTTGCTGCCACCATGGACAAGCCACACCAAAATACAGAGAAAAAAAAAGAATAAAACAAGATAAAAGTGTGCAGAAAACAAAATAAATAAACGGAACAGCGTGCACGCTCAGACCAAGCAACAGGGGAAAAATTATCAAATGAAAATTAGAAAAAATACGCACAGGCAGGCAGCAAAAGAGGAGAATGAGTCGTCCAGTTTTCCCTCATTATTTATAGCCCGTCGTTTATGCTTTTTTTGATTTCTGTGTGCTTTACTCCTCAGCTTTTTTAACTCCATATTAAGAGTACTTGCTCTCTTATGCTTTATTCCTCAAGGCCCCGTGTTTGTTTCGCGGAAGATGAAAGGAATATGAGGATGATAACCCGATTATGACCCATATCCACTGTTTGGAACCTTAAAAGTCATAATCGGGTTATCATCTCAAAACCTGAATATGGGCCGAAAATGAGAATATCCATCTTCCAGCCGAAGAGGTGGAATTTGTTTTGATAACCCGATTTTGGCATTTTATAAACCCAATTTGATGAACGGTCGGGTCCGCATCTTCCTGTTATATTGTTTCGTGGATACGATTTATTGTTTCATGGATACGACTGTGGCGAAGGCGATTTATTGTTTCATGGATACGACTGTGGCGAAGGCGATTTATTGTTTCGTGGATACGACTGTGGCGAAGGCGACTGTGGCGAAGGTGATTTATTGTTTCGTGGATACGACTGTGGCGAAAGGCGTCTGTGCATACGACTGTGGCGAAAGGCATTTGTGCATACGACTGTGGCTGGTTTCCTGGTTGCGAAAGGCGTTTCTATTCTCGCGAAATGTAATGAATTTTTTTTTTTCTTTAAAAATACTTGTGGTTTGTAATGAATGGGGCGTGTGAAATGTTCGAGCAGTACGATAGTTCTGTGCTTTAGGGCCGTCATTATAGCAATGTTTTAAGAGTTTTAATACTCATAATAACATTACTTAGATTTGGCGAAGCTCTCAAAGGAAAGCTAACAGAGGAAGACGAGGGTTTCAATAAGGGGGTTTTTGGGTTGCTTGCAGGTTTGTCTTCAACTCATCTTGGTCTGCGTTATTCAAGGTACGCTAACTCATCCTGTGAATGGTAGAAGAAACCCTATTCTTAGCACGATGACAATGTTGCTTCTCTGCATTTGTAATATGGGTTTTTGTAATAAAGTTCTCTGCATAATATTTTTAAACTTTTGAATGTTATTTGTGAATGGTAGAAGAAACCCTGTTCTTGGCACGATGACAATGTTGCTTCTCTGCATTTGTAATATGGGTTTTTGTAGTAAAGTTCTCTGCATAATATTTACTTTGTAGAAGAATTTATAAACCCCTATACGCCTGGTGTTAGATCCTTGAAGTCATTAAAAATGCTGTCTGTTGAGACGATTCCATGAGTTCACTTTTGATGCTATTTTTGAAATCGATGATAACCGGCAATAAATTTGTGTGCCGTCAAAATAAGGAAACTGATTGAGAAAACCTAGTGATAAATCAAGCTACAGCTACATATCAAATCTCATTAAATCTTTGGAACTATTTCCATTTAACATTATGTATAATGATAAAATCACTCATCAACAAGCCATATATTTCCCATACTTGAAATATACGTTATATATTAATTCCCATATATATAGAAAAAATCATTTCACTGGTGGTGGATTATATATGATTTTCTGTGTATTTACTGATAGTTCATGATGCGCCGTATATTTCCCATATTTTATGAAGTTAGAAATTTGATGGCAACAATGAAATTCACACAATTTTTACCAGAAGCATTCAAATTTAATACCTAACTACTTGTGAGTGTGCTAGGTCAAGATAAACAAGGAATCTCCAGTTATCACATTTACCATAGAACCCCATGAATAATGCTATAGAAATGGTATTAGATGAGGCTTGTTTCTTTTCTATTCTGTACTCAGATTATACTTATTCGGGATCTTCTTCCTCCTATTTGGATATTTGTATTAGTTTCTTGACCACGTGTTAGTGGTCCACAACTGTATTCTATTTTTGTTTTTGTCACTTGCCATTTTTGGTCCTCTCCAGCATTTTCTCTTCCTAGATCTTTCTATTGTAAACTGGTGTGCTTCCAGTCCCATTGAGCTATTTTTGGTTACTTTAAAAAATTGTATGATCTCTTTGAACTGTTTTGATGAACTTCAATTATTCTAATATGATATTTTTCAAAATCTTGATTGCACTATCACTGTTGGAAATTGAACAGTTACTCATCTGTCTGCAACATTCAGGTATTAATACTTTATTTTTGTAACTCAATCAAACAGTCAACATGCTTTTAGTTTTTGCATTTTAATCATTGTTCACATTCTCGAAGAATTTTAAAATAGAAGGCTATACAAGTTTGTTGATTGAGAGAGGGCAGAGCCCTTAGAATCAACACAATAAATGGCTCCACAACATACAAAGCTAAATAGAAGCAAAGCAAAAAGAGTCGGGAAAGACTGGCTGTTTATATTTGTTTCAGATGAAATCAGGAAATGCACTGAATTTAATTTGGGAAGATAAAAAATTTCAGAATAAAAACCGATAGTGTTTTCCCCCTTTTACACACCTTAAGCCACTCAGATTTAAAAATGGTAGAACAACACATCATAATTGCTGTGTTGTTCGATTCAGGATTATATAATCGTTGTTCACTACATCATAATTGTCTAGGCTTAGAGGTTCGGTAGACTAATCACCATATTTTTGTATCTCAATGGAGATATGCCAAGACATGCTTGACAAGTTCAGATTGATGGATTCCAAATCCATGTCAGGTCCTATGGAGTCAAGATTGAAGTTATATGTTTCTGATCCATCTCCTTAAGTAAATGCAACTCTCTATTGACAAATGATCACAGGTCTGATTTACTTGACATACACTAGAGCGGATGTTAGTTTTCTTGTTATTTACCTTTCATGATTCATGCAAGAACCAAAGATATGCCTTTGGAAAGCAACAAAGAGGATACTAAGGTATTTCCAAGGCACCATGAATCATGGTTTGGAATATAAAAGGAATGATAAATTCTTCTTGACAAAATACGTAGATGTAGATTATGTAGGTTCTGTTAATGGATTTCACATCTACATTTTTTTTCTTCTCGGGTTCAGGTCCTATTTCTTGGGGAAGTAAGAAACAAGCCATAGTTTCTCATTTCTCAATGGAATAAGAATATTATGCACCAAGTGCAGGAGTTTGTGAAGCAGTTTGGCTGTGTCACATATTAGAAGGATTGGGAGTACCACAAAATCAATCCACAATCCTCAATTGTGACAATCAGAGTGTTCTGAAGCTTGTTCATAATCCAAAGTTTTATGAATGGACCATCACCAAACATATCAAGTTGACCGTCACTTCATTCAAGAACATGTTCGGCAAAACAACACTCAGCTCCAATTCTTTTCAACTCGAGAATAATGTGCTGATATCGTCACTATGCCTCTTGGACATGTCAAGTTTGAAATTTTTCAAGATTCTCTTATTAGTACTTTAAAACAATGATCTAATAAGGGGAAATGTTGTATATTTCATCATTTGCACTCATATGACTTGTTTGATTGGTTGTTTTTTTAAAGTTTGTTATTGTTTGATAGCATATTTAGGAATTTGTTAGCAATTTGTGGGAATTGTTATTAATTTTTTAAACCTTTCACTACTTGAACATACACAATTTTTTTATCATCTTATTTAATAAGTATATGATTTAATGCAATGCAATTAAATCCGCCTGTTAAACTCTTATTATGCACAATATGGGGTCTTGTAATGTTCTTACATGTAGCCTTAACCATCATCCCTATTCCATTGTTCACAATTTCTACAGCTACAACCACGTGCACTGCATTGGAAGGGTTAATGTAGAACATAAATTCAATGTCTGCATTTCGTAAAACAATCAACATCTCTAAGGAAATGGACCTTATTACCTGTGACAATAACATGAGTAGTGGGAGGGTCTAATGCTTGTCCACCCATACATGATTATAGAGCACCCATGCCTCACTGCCTCACCCATGTGATGTTCACTCACCTCCATCAATAGTCTAACTCTGGAATAATTATTTTCCTAGGATTGTAGTTACCTATTTGATTCTGGTAGGATCTGCATCAGATGGAACTACTTTCCAAGCCTTGACAAACACCAGTGGAAAATATTAATTTGCCAATGATATTATCCACAAATTCTGGAGCTTTATCATTATACATATCTTTAACTAGGTTTAAGTTCAAATCAGCGGCCTTTAATTTTTGTTGTAGTTTCATTACTCACCTGAAAGGTTGGAACTGCAGGAGTTGTAAAAACCTGGCTGTACCTACTAGAGTAAGATCCCGTGATCAAACAACCTAAAAATTTAATCTTTCATCTCAATTGTAACTTTATTACAAAGACTAAACTTTTTACGAGTGATCTGTCGAAGTTATGTGTTCAACCTAATAAGGCTACCTTTCCAGTTAAGGTTGCAAACATTTCCAATCCTGGCTCTTTCTAAATTACTTGGCTTGTTTTTGTCAAGATTTTTTACAAACTTGGTGATGGAGTCTTTTTCTTAAATACACACTTTTGCCTAGTGGGCCAACATATTTGATGATCAGCAAGAAACTAAAGCATTCCCAACTGAACTTTCAGTTTGAGTGCACTCAACTCTTTGCTCTCCACTTTTATAGTCAATTCTTTTATTCTCATTCTCATCACTTATGTAATCATCCTGCTACTGAAACTTTTATCAAAGACAAAAACATATGAACTCGAACAATATTTAAATACACACTGATACTGAATTACTAGTCTATTCATATATATATATATATATATATATATATATATATATATATATATATATATATATATATATATATATATATATATATATATATATATATATATATATATATATATATATATATATATATATATATATATATATATATATATATATATATATATATATATATATATATATATATATATATATATATATTGGCGCCAGGGAAGGAATATATGTAACGTACAATCATGATGAATACTCTATTCCATAACACAAATATACTATCATTACATAATACATACAATTATTCGGTCACATAGCATGAGTACATGCAAACATACAAAAATGTCATCAAGTCGAAGTCATATTTGCATAACACTAGGATCGATCAAAACTTGTACTTTTGTTCCCAACGACAGTTGGCCATGCCACCCGACCACACAAAACCATCGGGCCCCCTCCCATCATGCTCTGAAGATAACCATATGGTCCACATACACATACCCAACCAAGCATGCAACAAGGCTTCAAACACACAATGCACCAATACCCCACGAATCACAAGAAATGCACAACACAGTCAAGAGCCATCCACAAGAATATACTAAGGCACTTTACAACATGTTTACACCACATTGACATCCATATTACAAGGCACAATGTTGGCACTACTCACGACATGCACTCCATTGGTCAACAACCAAGAGTGTGGATCCACTTGGATGCCCCCATATATCTCATGTACCATCTTATGATTATTACACAGGCACCAAAGACCCACATATCATCACAAGTAGTCTTTCATTAAGCTCAACAATGGTAAACCACTTATCTAAACCATAAGCCCATATACACTCTTTTTGGAAATGGATTCCGGTATAAGCACCGTAGAAACATAACAAGAACATGACCACAAGCAGACCATAACCATTCCACAATCATGCCAAATATAACATAAATTTTACTAATTCCAAAAGATCCATAGAGAACTAAAATGAGAATGCACTTTTATCGTATTAAAAGGGTTCTTCAAAAACTAAGAAATATAAATTAAAGTCATTAAATTAAAATTCAAAATAGACTTTTAAAATTAAAATCAAAATCTATATTTATTCACTACTATATTTAGATGCTCATTAAACCTAAGTATTACTCACTACAGTTATTTATTGATAAAGCTTTTAAATAGAATTAAATGTGGCTCAAAAGTGCTTGTTAATAATCATAGACATTGCAAAATATCTCATCCATTTGAATGAGAGTCTTATTGGCTTTGGCTCTGTCTCTAAGTTTGAACACCCACTCAACTATGTAGTTTTTTGAGTGAAACTCATTGACCCATGATTCGTGAGTAGTGGTGATGCTCACAGAGGTGAAGCATCGGGACTTCCCGGTAGGTCCCGGTGCTTCACCTCTGTGAGCATCACCTAGATTCATTAATTCTCATGGGTTCGTGTTGAACCAGTAGTCATGAATCATAGGTCAATGAGTTTGACTCAAAAAACTACATAGTTGAATCCTGATAACAATATCACATACTCATCCACAGTCGTATCCACGAAACAATATATCGTATCCACGAAACAATATAACAGGAAGATTGCGGACCCGACCGAGAATCAAATTGGGTTTATAAAATGCCAAAACCGGGTTATCAAAACAAATTCCACCTCTTTGGCTGGAAGATGGATATTCTCATTTTCGGCCCATATTCAATTTTTGAGATGATAATATTCAGCAATCATATTCATGAACAGCAGTACCATATCCAGTATCATACAGCAGTATCATATTCAATATCATACAACAGTATCATATTCATTATCATATTCAGTATCATAAGCATGTTCATATTCAGTATCATATTCATGAACAACAGTATCATACAACAGTATCATATTCAATATCATATTCAGTATCATAAGCATGTTCATATTCAGTATCATATTCATGGACAGCAGTATCATATTCAGTATCATATTCATGAATAGCAGTATCATATTCATGAACAGCAATATCATATTCATTATCATATTAGTTGGTTGTTAGGGTCGATAATGTCATTTTGATTCAAGTTTTCGTATATCTCTTGATCTTGCTATGATATCTTAAGAAAAGAATGAGGCTTTTCTATGTATGTGGGTATGTTTCTATGTATCTATGTATGTATTTATCTATCTAATTGTTTATATGTATGAACTATCTCACCCTATATATCTATGTATGTAGGTATGTATCTATGTAACTATTTATCTATCTAATTGTATATATATGTACCTATGTTTTCAGGCCATTGATGGATCCTATTAAGAATATTGACGTTCTACAACGGGTAGTTGTGCGGACCAAATTTTCTCAGCTTCTCACAGCTCTGATTGCTTGTGTTGCCGCAGCCACAGCAGTGGCGGCCCTAGAATCTAATTCAGATAGGGGTAAACGATATAGAAAAGGAAATAATTTCTATAGAAGGGTTATTCATTCCAATGACGTGGATTGTCGTGATCAGATTCGCATGAGTAGGGGAGCCTTCTTTCATCTAGCTACTATCCTAAGGGTGAATGGATCCTTGAAAGATACGATACACTTGACATTAGAAGAACAACTTGTGATGTTCCTCCACACCGTTGGCCACAATTTGAGGAACCGCAAGATTGCCCACAACTTTGGCCACTCAGGAGAGACAATTAGCTGATACTTCCACAAGGTGTTGAGGGCTATCTTAGGACTCCACAAGGATTGCTTTCTACCACCTAGTCCAAACACTCCTCCTGAAATTAGTGGGAACGAACGCTTTGATCCATTCTTCAAGGTAATTGTTGTGTTGTTACATTTTTCTTGTACAAGTTTTTATCATTGAGGAGTGGTTGACCTTAGAATTGATGATTGTATCATATTGTATAGGATTGTGTTGGAGCTATCGATGGAACCCATATACCAATCACCATCGATGTCGACATGCAGGGTAAATATCGTGATAGAAAAGGCAACCTGTCGCAAAATGTTATGGGTGTGTGTTCCTTCGATCATAAGTTTCAGTACTGCCTTGCTGGTTGGGAAGGGTCTGCCACAGATAGTCGTGTTCTAGCTTCAGCTCTGTCAAGAGCAGATCCTCTTGTTGTTCCCCCGGGTAAGCCAAATCATAGTTTAATAATATGCTTTATTTATGTAGGAAAATATTTTCATGTTTTACATATTAATAATATACTTTATTTATGTAGGAAAATATTTTCTAGTGGATGCTGGATATCCCAATGCACCTGGATTTCTTGCTCCTTATCGGTGTACACGCTACCACCTGAAAGAGTTTTCAAGAGAAAATCCAATAAACTCAAAAGAAGAGTTGTTCAACCATTGACACTCCTCTCTTAGAAACTCAATAGAGCGTACATTTGGTATTCTCAAGCAGCGTTTTCCAATCCTGAGGCATGCCACATCTTATCCTATCATGACACAAGCCCATATTGTATTAGCATGTTGCATACTACACAACTACATTACGGTAGAGGACGACATTCCACCAGAAATTGACATTGAAGAGGAAGATGATTGTGATGGGGTAGATGTACCAGTGCTAGAGACATATGGGTTGTCTCAGAATGATAGAGACCGGTGGGCACAGTTTTGAAATGATATAGCAAGTAGAATGTGGGAACAGTATAGATCCCGACAATAGTTGTCCTTGTATGGCTCAACACTACCTGATGGTTACCTTTTTCTTGTCTTTTTATTTGCAAGTATTGGACTTGTAATGGTTAATGTGTTTTATTTGGGTAAATTGATGTATGAAGATACTTTGATATACATGATGGTTTCCTTTTTCTTGTCCTTTTTCATATATCAAACTGATGTATGAAGCTACTTTGATTAACAACAATTTGATATACATGATGGTTTCCTTTTTCTTGTCCTTTTTCATATATCAAACTGATGTATGAAGCTACTTTGATTAACAACAATTTGTGTACACAGCATGGCTAACACAGAATCATTGATGAACATGAATGAGAATACTAACACCAGCCAGATATCTTCTTTGTTGAAGAAGATTATGTGGTCAAAGGACATGGAATGAAAGCTTATAGACTCGCTCCTTGAGCAAGTACAACTAGGAAGAAAATGTGATGGAGGCTTCAAAAAAGAAGCGTGGACCGCAATTGAGAGGCGGTTCAATGCTGATTTGAACCTCAGCCTATCCAAGGAAAACTTCAAAAACAAGTTGAAAACTTGGAAGCTTGCATATAGAGTCATGAAGGAGCTTTGGAATACAAGCGGTTTAGCTTGGAATGAGGCTACTCAGTCCATGGATGCTGAGGACAGCATGTGGGAAGAGCTTCTCAAGGTAGGGTAATCTCTCTACAATTTTGATGGAAATAATATTGCCTTTTTTAAAAGTTAATAATGAAAGACAAAGAACCTAATCCATTTATTTATGCCAACATGCAACGAAGAGAGTTCAAAAACACAAGAATGTATAAGAGGCAGCCCTTTCAGTACTTCACTGAATTGGGTGTAATAGTTGGTAATGACATGGCTGAAGGAAATGCAGCTACCACGACCCTTGAGTTTGAAGAAGGGAACCCTTTGGAAGAGTCATTCGATGTGAATGATGAAGAGGACGCTGTACATCTTGATAGTACTGTTGATTGGGATGACGAGCCTTATAATTCCACTCAGTCCACTCCAACAAGTATTAGAGGGACTCCTAGTCCATGATCATGATTGCTGAATATGATACTAAATATGTTACTGTTGTTCATGAATATGATTGCTGAATATGATACCGAATCTAATACTACTGTTCATGAATTTGATTGTTGAATATGCTACTGAATATTTAGTATCATATTTAGTATCATAAGCAGTATCATATTCAGTATCATAAGTTGAATATGATACTGCTTATGATACTGAATATTCAGTATCATAAGCAGTATCATATTCAGTATCATAAGTAGTATCATATTTAATATCACAAGCAGTATCATATTCAGTATCATAAGCTGAATATGATACTGAATATGATATTGCTGTTCATCTCCATTATTAAGATGACAAGAATATGAAGATGATAACCCGATTATGACCTTGTAAAATATATAGTTTTATGAGAAATGGAAGCATTGGATATTTATGTTGGAGCCACTAGTAAGTACCTGCCGGTATTTTTATTGTGTTAATTCCTTGGATCCATGCCAAGATTATTTTGTGTTGCTAGTGGTTATGTTGGCTTTCACAGAGTGTGCTTGTCATTTTATACTTCATTTTATGTAGTGCTCGTTTTCCTCTCCATTATTTTGTGATGCTAGTGATTATGTTGGCTTTCATAGAGTGTGCTTGTCATCTTATACTTCATTTTATATAGTGCTCATTTTCCTCTCCATTATTTTGTGTTGCTAGTGATTATGTTGGCTTTCACAGAGTGTGCTTGTCAATTTATACTTAATTTAATACAGTGTTTGTCTTTCTCTCCATTTTTTTTATTTTTCTCTCCAGTTTTAGGAAACCTTGTTTCTCTTGTCTTTTGAATTTTGAGTGCTTTTAGACATATTAGCTTGCATTTGTTTTTAAGTGGAATACACGAAGGAGTACCACATGATGAATGCTTCATTTAATGTATTGTTAAGGTGTAGTCTCTTAACTATCCATTTCTAGTTCTTCAGACATGATTTTATAGATGTGTTTTGGTAGATGATTGTATTGTTCATGATTTTGTATGTATTAACCATCTTGTTATTATTGTTGCATTACGAAATGAAGTTAAATTATTCTACTTTGTGTAATGCTCTATATCATCTTCAATTTTTTTTCATTTTTTATTCATTTTAAAAAATGAAGTGATAGGTACAGAAATAGAAATGGATAGTTTTGAGACTACACATATGATAAAGTGAGACTACACATATGCTGACATTAAATATGTTTGAACTAGCTTCTAGATTTGATTTTGTAGATATTTTACAGTCACACTCTGTGATCCTTCGTCGGGATGGAAGAGATAAAAATAACTGAAAGAAAAGTCCATTTTGATCTATTGCAATCATTTTGGTCTCAAACTATCTATTGCAATCCCGATGATGAATCACAAAGTGTGATCCAAAACTATCTACACAATCGAACCAAGAAGGTATTTCAAATATCGATGCAAAAAGTATCCACATATGTTGATAAAAAAATGAGCTATCTGATGATTGTTTACTGTACATGTTTGTAAACAGTCAAAATTTCTGATGGTACTCCTTGGTGTATTCCATTTAAAAATGAACAAGTTTTAGTTTTTGTATCATGTTTACTTTGGAGATGCAGGATTGATCATCGAAAGTGGGGCATAAGGGCACAGACCGTGGATCTACTTGCGCTTTTTTATTTAACGGTGTGTTTTCACACCACCACCCAGTTCATGGATATTGTTATATCTGATGCTATAGTTGTATCATTATATTTTTTGCATAACTTTATTAATTTGTACCCATAAAATATATTCAATGTTGTTATAGTGAACAAAATTAATATGAATGAACAAATTTTTGCTTGATACAGTGCTGATGGCTACGAGGAATGCTCCTATGTGTGACTGCGGTGATGGATTGCGTTGTGTGTTGAGGAAGTCACAGACAGAGGAGAATCCAGGCCGTAAATTTTGGGGATGTAAAAACTTCTATAAGGTTGTTAATTGCACAATATTTAAATATTTACAAATAATAAATACTAGTCATTATAGCGAGACTAACTTATTTGTATTGTAGGATGGAGCTGGATGCGGTTACTTTCGATGGGTCAATGACACCCAGTCGTTGTCTACATCATCAGTACATTGTACACACAGACCTGTCGTAGATGACGAGTGCAAGAATTGTAAAAGACTAGAGAAAACTATGGCAAAAGCAGAGGCTACATCTAAAGCCGAAATCTTGTTTTTACGACGTCTTCTTTGTGCAACAATCATTCTATTTAGTTTGATCATCTTACTACTTAGTTTGATAATTTTTTGGAGATAGATATATATGTGGACTAGATAACTTATTTATATTTTGATGTGATATGAGCAATGTTATAATTATTATTTTTTGTTATAATATTGTTTATGATAATATATAAAATTATTTTAAAAAGTTAAGTTTACTGTTCAATATTGTTTTTGTTAATGTATACTATTGTTTATTTTTTTGTTAATGTATTGAAAAAAAATATTAAATTTTGTTAAAGTCAAGTTTATTGTTTTTGTTAATGTATAATATTGTTTATTTTTTTGTTATGATATTGAAAAAAATATATTAAATTTTGTTTATGATTTACTACATAAAAATATAAATTAATATAAAAAAACTATACATAAAGAATGAACCAAAATAATAACTTATTTAAGTTTTTTGTTCACAGAATTGGAAAAAATATATTAAATTTTATTTATGATTTAGTACATAAAAATATAAATTAATATAAAAAACTATACATAAAAAATGGACTAAAATAATAAAATATCAAATTAAAAATTAAATTCTAATTCGAATTCAAAATGTAGAACCAAAAAGAGAAGATGAATTTCTATCTTCCAATTCTAATTTGAAATTGCAAACCAAACACATAAAGAGGAATTTCTATCTTCCAATTCTAATTTTGAAAATGGCAACCAAACGCAGAAGATGGATTGTCTCATCCATCTTCCAGGTCAACCAAACAGTCCAAAACATATTCCGAATATACAAAATCAGAATATCAAAACCTTATTATGAGATAATAAGGTTTTGTGCCAAATTCCAATTCCACAAACAAACGGGGCCTAACGGTATTGCCTAGCTTTTTTTTAATGCTTTATTTTATTGTTGGAAAAGTATTTATTATAAATAAGACATTTATATTGACTATGATTTTTTTTTTGTCTAAAATAAAATGTTTTTTAATTAATATTATATTTAATAAATACTAGTAATTTAGCAATGGCACACTAAGAGATTTCTTACAGTCGATTTAATTAAAACAATTATCTTCATTTCCTCCACAAGTAAGATTTGCCAAATTTGTAAAATTATAAGTAACAATATAATAGCATCAAGGGAAATTATTCTTTTAAAGAAAGGAAAAGAGATATAATCAGTATGTAGAAAATAATACTATCAATTGGTTACATGATCTCTAACTTAGAAAAGTGTAGATAAAATGGAAGTAATATAAATAAAAGGTAGTATTTAGTTTGAGTGGAATTGAATGAAGGAACAAACTTGGTATGAAGGACTTATATTTGATAATGCCAACAATCGCTCCTCCACTTGTTTTCAGTGAGCAACATGTGGGTTGGTATGTTTGTGTGCATATCTTTGGAATGTAAAGGTATGGTGTATGCAGAGACCTAAAAGTTCTTGAACTTTTGAAATAGTTGTGAATGTCAACCCTTGGCAATCAATTTGGATTGGTGTACATTGTAGTATAAGCCCTTATTAATTGTGTATTGTTAATGCCATGGTACCATTTTAAGTGATTTGTGTATTATTAATGTTCATGTCATTTTAGGTAGTAATTGATGGTGAAGACCACAACTCAATAGGGTTGCAAACACATGTTTTGGTTCAATGTAATCCCATATTGGACCTATGTAATTTTTGAAGTGATTAACAACAAAGTTACAAAGAAATGAAGTTCCTGCCAAAATGTTGAAAGGGTTGTTTGAACTTTGCAAATGAATTTGAGAGTTTAAATGGTCATTGTCAAAGCCATTTATTAGTGTAGATTAAAGGGAAGAAATTGCAGTGTTTTGTACTTGAAACTTTCAATTCTTAAATAGTTTTACCTAGATCTTCTCAAAATATAGAACTTATACCCTTTAGAATTTTTTATTATGTTTAGAATTTAAATTTTTTATTTTCTCAAAATTATATTATTAAAGAAGGTAGGTGTGTCAAAGCTTCAAAAAAAATTGTCACCTCATTTGTTTGTTTGTTTTGCACATTTAATTATATTATAGCATATTTTTTGGTCCAAATATTATAGAGGAAGTCCAAAGATAAACACCAATTTTGGATTATATTATAGTAGATTATACAAATTAGATAGATTATATTATACAAGAAGTCCATAGATAAACACCATAGATTGCTTTAAAATTGAGACATTATCATATAAATATATCGTTAGGTAGATTGCATTTCACTGGAGAACCCAATAAATATTCCATTAAACAAGCTTCAACATTTGAGGCTGTAGATTAGGCTATTTGTATCTATTTTGAAAGGCGTAGACATTCAAACATTAAGTTTTAATCTATCATCATATCAATTCAAAACATTAACTTCTAAGCTAAGCCACCTTAGATAGAGCTTAAACAGGTGCACCCAAGCACTATTTGATTTTCTCTTGCTTAGGGGATGTGGGTGTGCTCTTGAATCACTCAGAGCAATTCCCTAATGATGGTTAGGAGGTATCAAGATGGATTAGGGACCATAAGAACCCCATAGTGGCACAAAACCAAGTATAGAACACCTGTTTTGCCCCTAAGGCCTTAAGGATCCTAATGAGCTAAAAATGCAGATTATGTTAATATGATTTAGAACAACAGAGAGGGGGGGTGAATCAGTTGTTCTCAGATCCTAATGTATAAGACAAACTTAATTTTTTTTCCTTAAATCAGATCCAATAACCAAAACAAACTCGGTCATCACTGATTCAATAATAGAAACATATAACAATGCAGTCCACTACCCAGCTATAACTTAACTTGTAAAACACAAAAATGTTCAAACCAAAACATTCACACAAGTACTAACACTAGGATTTATAGTGGAAACCCAATGTGGGAAAAACCACTTTGTAACATGCTACTATTATTTTCACTCTTCTGAAGTGAGCTCGGTTAAAAGCCAACCCTGTCAAAGGTTACAATACACACTATTAGATGTGACTCGGTTAAAGGATTTCAATCACCCTGTTAAAAGTGAGCCTTGTCATAGGACTTACATACACTCCATTAGAATGCAACCTTGTTCAAAGGATTTAACTTATGACTATTAGTTCAACCTTTGTTAAAAGGATTTTGACTGTTACAATGGTTAGAAAGTAGCAACAATATTTATCTGAAAAACATACAACTCACTTTGCAAATATCAGATCCGATTCCGTACACTAATGCTAGTTTACTGACTTTGAAACTTTGCCATCTCCATCTCTGATCTGCTCAAAACTTTTCTTCAAGCAACCACCACAATTCTCCTTCAGCCTTTTCTGCTTATACAGTCAATAAAACTTTGTTGATCTTCCACCATTCTCTTTTTCACCCATGCACATGCATATCTAATGCTCATGTTCCCTTAATACTTTCCTCAATTAGGTTAACTCATCTTATGCCACTCAATCTCATTCGTAGATCTTAGGGTTAGGTCAGATATTGAATCTACCCGCTTCATGTTCTTCGGCTTCATTTCTAGAATCATCTCAAATCTCTTAAAGATTTACAATAAAATATTTTACAGTGCATTTAATGCTTTCAAACAATCAATAAATAAAGTCAACATGTTTTACATAATCCAAGAATTCAACAATGTCGGCTCCAAAACTAAATTCTCTTCAAATATAAAAATGTTGATGCTTAGTCAATACTGTGATCAACTACTCGATCTTCATGTAGAAAGCTCGGTCATTACTAGAAATGTTTCCTCAGCTTATACTATCTTCCTAAAAAATTGATTGTTGTTCGGTCGACACTAGAACTTTGCTTGGCATACACTGACTCGGTTGACACTAACATTACTCAGCTTAAACATGATTTCTCCATTCTTTGCTCGATCAAGCCTACCAGTTTAGTCTTCAGTCTTATTAAGATAAACAATACATTGTCTCGTCATTGTACAACATAGTCAAGTACACTTTGTAATATCAAGATAACTCAACCTTTTCCTAGGTGCTATTGTTACCAACCTTGCCTATCCCCTTAGCAACACTCAAATAGATACAGTACTTTCCTAAGTAGCAACAGTCTTACCAATTAAGGTTTGACATCAATGACAATACAACAATTATTTCAATTACAGTTTCCAACAATCTCCCTCTTTGGCATTGATGGCAACACCATATGATATCACCTGAATAACACATGGATTACCAACCAATCCAAAAAAAACTTATATGTACATTAGAGAATTATTTATAATATCCTTAGCTTCATTCTGATTCAGAATCCTATAAGCATCACTTCTGTGACCATCAAAAGTATTCAGATCTCCCTCTATCTTGATCCTTCATTTTAGTTCATCAGCCTTACTTTTCAGTGTCATGTGTTATCATATCAGTTCATCTCCCTCTTTGACAAAAATGCCAAAGCAACAACTAAAACATACATCCATCAGATGCAGATAATATCTGTGCAACTCAGTGTTTCTCCCTCTGTCATCTTTCTTATGACTGATTTCTTGTCTTTGCTCCTTTTCACAACTCTAGGCCAGCCCTAAAGTGTGACAATCTTCTGCATCAATTTTTTAAATATTTTGCTGTAGCATATTTGATGTAGTGCTCCTAGCTTGACTAGGTAGCCTTAGTTAGGGGAAGGACCCCTAATTGACTTCTCAAATACTCATGAGCTTTTTTGGGTAAAGCTTTAGTGAATATGTCTGCTAATTGCTCTTTTGTATTCACATATTCCATTCGAACTTCTTTATCTTGTACTAATTCTCTCAAGTAGTGATACTTGATTGCTATGTGCTTGGTCTTAGTGTGCATCACTAGATTCTTAGAAATATTGATAGCACTTGTGTTGTCACAGAAAATAACAACAGGTTTAGTGATTTCTTCTTTCATACCTATCAACAATTGTTTTATCCATACCAAATTTGAACAGTTTACTGTAGCAGCAACATACTCAGCCTCGGCAGTAGATTGGGAAATGCAATTTTGTTTCTTGCTCATCCAAGAGACTAATATCTATCCAAGAAAGAAAGCTCCACCACTAGTACTTTTTCTGTCATCTACATTTCCTGCCCAATCAATATCTGTATAAACTATGAGTTCAAATTTGTCATCCTTCTTATAATATAGACCATCGTCAGCAGTTCCTTTCAAGTATCTCATAATTCTTTTCACAGCCATCATGTGTGTTTCCTTAGGATTGGCAGAGAATCTTGCCACAATCCCAATAGCTAGTGCAATATCTGGTCTGCTATGTACAACATACTACAATTTTCCAATCATGGATCTATACAAAGTCTGATTCACTTCTACAACATCATCATTCTTAGATAAATTTTGTCTAGTAACCATAGGAGTACTTACTGGTTTAACATCTTCCATCCCAAAAGTTTTCAGTATTTCATTAACATACTTAGACTGTGTAATGAAAATTCCATTCTTCCTTTGATATACTTATAAACCAACAAAGAATTTGATCTCACCAAACATGCTCATTTCAAATTCAGTTTGCATTTCATTTGAAAATCTTTTACACAATGCATCTTGTCCACCAAAAATAATGTCATCCACAAAATTTTTTGCCAACATGATACCTTTTGTGTGCTATAAATGTGTCACACTTCTATGGATCATTACATGCAAGGAAACTCAAGAATGAGCCCTCACAAATCGATCCATAGCTCCCTAGGCATGGAGTGCAAGGGTTTTAAGAATGCTCTCAGCTAGAGCTATTTAGCCGATAACCTTGCTAGTAAACCATGCAATGAGAGATTCAATGAAGACAAGGGAAAGAATGCCAATATCCTCAAAAATCAAGAATGAAAATGCAATGCAATGATATGCTAGAAATGGAAATGCAAGCTAAGCTCTGAAAGGAAATATGCAAGTGCTACAACCCAAGCTAATTAATCTATGTGAGCTAATCTAGAGCATAGAAATGAAGCTAATCTAAGAAAGCATAAATATGAAGCTAAGCTAAGAATGTAAGAATGAGATGTAGAATGCAAGAATGAGATGTAGATGCTAAGAATGCTCCAAATCTCCAAAAGCTCCAAAGTGACCTAGAAATCCTGCAACATAAAGTTAGCATAAAAAGTTGGGGATCTAGAATGAAGAAGAGAGCTCTTCTTTTAAAGGAAATGAGGAGGAATGGACCATGGAGATTAATAGGCAAAAGATTTAATCAACAATGGAGCTTAAAAGAGGAGCAATCCATGTGCACAAATATCCTCCAATGAGAAAATAGGAGTTGACTTTTGTGTCCATATGAGACAAAAAGTGCTTTTTCCCTTTATAAAATAAGAATAATGCTTTATTTGGGCAACTTAGGATAAGAGGAAAAGTGGAGGCTTTTTATTTATTAAAAGGAGAGGAAATATTCCTTTTAAATAAATAAAGACTTAGGATAAGATGGTTAGCCCATAGAAAATAATCGAATAAATGATAGAACTAGGATTTGATCAAGAATAAGCAATTAGTGATTTAGCAAAAGGGGCTAATAGTCTAGATGACCATTTTTAGGTGTATACATTTGCCCCTCTTTGACTAATGTGTGATTGATCTGGGAACACATGTAGTCAAAGAATGAAGTTGAAATGTGAGATCGATTTGGGATCACAAAACAACTCAGATCAGCCAAGAAGGCAAGCAGATAGCGATCTGACTCCAAAAAATGAAGTGCAGAGAGATAGAAAATCTTGCATGATCAGCCTGGTAGCGACATTACTGAACACTTAGGAAAGAGATAGCTAATAAGATATGATGTGTCTGCCCCCTCGGGATCGAAAGTGAAATCCAGGTAGAGGGAAGGCAGAAGCAAGAGCAGCATGATCAAATCACTAGAAATCATGATCGAAGAAAGAGAACAGAATACCATCAAGCAGTGAGGGTATGCCCCACACATGAGACATGGGGCACGAACCTATCGGTCGCTCAACCCATAAACACCATAGAGGGGGATTTGAACTTGGGATTTGAAAGTGAATGAAAGAATAGAAGTTGAGAGAGATGGGGTTGAAGAGGTGAAGAATGCCCCAGCGAAGATCGAAGGATCAAGCCTCAAAAGGTTAGCCAACTGCACAGAAGAAGGAAAAAGATGATCAAGGTGAACTCAGATTTTAGTTTCAATCCCGAAATGAAAGGAAAATGATGAGATATGAAAGACAAGAAGTGAAAGATATGATCAAGAAGAAGTGAAAGGTGAGCGTAGTTGATTAACAATTCCACGTAAGATGAAAAGAGAGCTCTCTCCATATGCAAGATGCAAAACTAACTAACATGAACTTAAGAATGCAAGCTACATGAAAAGTGGTTTAATTGCAAGGTCACAAAGCCAATAGACATCTAATATTCATCATTGAGCGTTATTGGTAGTGTCGCAAGATCATACAATACACACTAGCATAGCTATGTGGATCTGAATATGATCTATATCAGATAAAAATTTGGGAATCCCACCTAAGCATCAAAGACATGCAGGTCAAGATGACTAGTGCAGTGAGATTACCTAAGTTTGATATAGCAAGATTATGCTCGCATCGAGACACAAGAAAGTCAAGATGACTATAAGCATGCACTTGCAAAATAGTCAAGGATAATACCTTGTAGGTCCATAGTGTCAAGTAAGACTAGCATAAATTCTCATGACAGTGAGGACCGACAAAATATACCCACAAGTAGATAAAGAAATAAAACATGTTCTCATACCCTCAGTCTTCTAGCTATGCATCATCGAAAACTTCTTAGGGAGAGACCACTTAGCAAAGAAATCATCATAGACAGCATGCAAAGAAATAAAGTCAAACAAATTTCAGCAAGTCAAGTGCGTGTGTGTAGGTCATAGAGTCAAACTTTGAGTATCGCATCTGCCAGTGAGAAATATTGCATCATTTAGACTACGGGTAGGACATCTGATAAGTGTTGAGAAACACTCAACGTGAGGGTAGTGTTGAAAAACACAGTTGGGGTGGTGTTGAAAAACACCATTTACGAGGTGCCTAAGAAACCCAGACGCACAAAGAGACCCAAGATAAGCTTAAACAATGTATGCCCCCTAGACTAAGACAAGAGTCAATTCCAGGCTAGGAGAGGCAAAGCGAGAAGTGGAGCGAAGGAGCGCCACGCAAGACTGATAGACATAGGTGCAGAGGGTCTCAAGTAGCACCTGTTTCCAGGTTTTCACCACTTGATAGATTTTTTTGCAATTTTTTCAGGACTTTTTATAATTTTTTTTTTGTATTTTTTCTACTAAGGAGCCTGTTTCCAGGTTTTCACCAAGGCACTTTTTCAATTTTTTTTTTGATGTTTTGAATTTTTTGATTTGTTTGGTGAGATATCAAAGTGCCTATTGCTAGGTTTTCACTAGGATGCTCATTTTTTTAGTACTTTTTATGATTTTTAGGATTTTTTCAGCATCATATATGAATTTTTTTGGAATTTTTTCAGGATCATAAAATATGTACAAAGAATGCCCCAGACAGAAATGGGCATCAAGAATCTGCTTCCTCTGATGTAGAGAACTGATAGGCCCTAGACCCAAATGCTGCAACTATGACAATAGGAGGTCTCAACCAGTTCGACCAATAATAACCAGCCCTAAGCAATGTCTGAGCTAGCGAAGGATCATTAGAATGTGATCCACATATGCCATCGTGGATTTTAGCTAGCACTTTTTCTGACTCCTCTATTTCTAGAAACTTAAGGAGAGTTCCATCTAGCCCCTTCCTATACAAGTCACCAGAGAAAAAGGCAAAGTGTAAGGGATGGCGGAAGGAATGGCATGGTGGATTTGCAAGAGGAATATGAGGTGGAAGATATGAAAAGATGGTAGGATTGTAGGATTTGGAAGCAGGATAGCGTAATTCATCCACTAGGAACTTGAAGCAAAATTTATGCTTTTTCATTTGTAAAATGGATGCCAAAGTAACTAAGGCATTAGCAAATTTGTTCTCAGCTCTAGGAATGGGCTGAAGTATAAGATCATGCTTGAGGTAGTGCATCATTTTTTTGTAGAGAATCAGCTTGTCATCTTTTATTTGAGAATCATTATTTTTGAGCAGATTTTTATTTTTACTTTTCTTAGGTGCAGATACTGCCACAATGTGGTTTTCGCCATCTGACCATTGCTCTTTTCTTTTGACTTGATGACCGTGATGTTTGATTGTTGATTCAATCTTTTTTGTTGCTAGTTCACTGGTGGAAGAAGTAACAGGTGTTGATGCAAGATGAAATGAAGTGACTAGTTCAATAGCATTTATGCGAGGGATGTCATCTCTGGTGACAAGAGAGGTTGAGCCTATAGGGTAAGCTCCAAAAGTAGCTAGATCTAGATTTGTCATAGAAGGACCAACATAGTCTACTAAGGCAATACAGGGAACAAACCCATTAGACCCTACATGAGACTCATCAACTATGTCGGGATGGTCACTATAAGTATGAACCATATCAACATCCATATCTGTCATGGAAGAATCTTCTGGAAGAGGATTAAGATGCCGAGAAGTAGAGATACTCATGTCATTATGTGAGAGATCACCTCTTTGTAGCAGTCGTGCAATGTTGCGACGTTGTCTATCATAGTGCAATGATTCTTTAAGCACATACATTCTAGACATAGAGGCCTCAGCCATATCATAAGTAGATATACATTCTTCTCCCCAAAGGAGTGAAGTAGAAGGAAGATCATTTCCCATTTGAGCCATAGTGTGTAGCGGTGACTCATCTGTATCTATGTCTGAATTACTGAGCATGGGAGTATTTCTAGAATTCTCTCTATAGATCCACTCTTGAATAGCTTGTTCTTCTCTTTCTGCTTCTAAAGGAACAGATGAAGGAACAAAAGTATCAAAGATCACCATAGCAGAAGTGGAAGGCTTCATCTGATCAGAAGGTCTCCCATATGACCTAGGAGAAACAGGTATAGAAGCAAAGGAACCCAGTGTATATTCACCCATACCAAGGCTCATCATCTTAAGTGATTTCTCATCAGCAGCTAGAGACGTACTAGGATCAACCAAAGGTTCATTATGAAGAAAAATTTTTTCAGTAGCAGCAAGAGCATTGATAGCAATAGTATGGTCTCCAGGAATCACAACCTCAGTGCCATTGTATGGAAATTTGATGCACTGATGATAAGTGGAAGGAACAGCCTGCATGTCATGGATCCAAGGATGACCCAAAAGAATGTTATATGCGAGTGGGAAGTCCAATACTTGGAAGCTAATATCTTTCATGATAGGGCCCACTCGGACAGGCAGCGTGACAAGACCTTTGGAAGATCTTTCCACTTCATCATAAGCTTTTATAGTAATCTTCTTCTTGGAATCCATAGCCAATTCTGACAAACCCAATTGTTGTATGACATTGAAAGAAACAATATTTAACCTTGCACCATTGTCTATCAGGACTCGGCAGACTCGGGTATTGTAGACTAGAACTTCAATGTGTAAAGCTAGATTATGTGGGTGAGCAATAGATATGTCATCTTCTACAGAAAAGGAGAGAGATAGCGGAGATGAAATGTGGTTGACCATAGCCTGAAATTGATCTGGATCAATGTCATTGGGAACACGTGTTGTATGTAGAGCCTCATCAAGAATCTCTCTATGTGAAGAGGATAACCAAAGCAACTCAAGGATAGATATCTGTGTTGGTGTCTTTTGCAAATGTTGGACAAGATCATAGCTAGGGGTGGCTGAAGGAGCCACTTGTTTGGAAGGCAAAGCTTGCTGGGGATCTTGCGCAGTTTTAAGGACAATCTTGGCTTGCCCCCTAGTAACAGCATTCAGTGTCTCACTTCGGGAAGATGAACTACCACGTGTTTGCAAGACTAACTTTGGCTTACCATGATTGGTGTTATTATCATCTTGAGACCTCATCATTAGAACACTCTCAATGGGCTCTACCATGTTAATCACAAGCGTATTAGAAGGATACGTGTAATTGATGTTTGCATCATGATTCTTCTTATGTGTTTGAGAGGTTTCCCCCTTATCATACTTAGGTAGAGGATCTTTGAAAGCTGTGTGATCAAAATTTTTAGTTAAGCCATCAGTGGAGATTGTGCCGTTCTCAATAAGATCCTGAATATCATCCTTAAGCCTAAAACAATTATCTGTTGGATGTCCCTTGTTTCTGTGATAATGGTAGTAATGATCCTCTCTCCACCAATCAGGCTTATTTATCGGATCCTAGTTACCAGGTTTATCAGGAAGCGTAAGATATCCATTGTCAACCAAAGTCTTAAGGATCACATCGTAAGGTTCTGCCAACTTGGTATAGACTCACTTTCGAAATGACTTCTTAGGCTTATCTACATATTGAGGTTTAGGAGCATTGTGAGCATTGCCAGCTTCTTTTTGTTTTGCTGCATAGATAGCATTGGAGAAATTGAAAGCGGGCTCTTTAACTTTAGGAGCATCAACAACCCCATCATTAACAACATACTTGTTCTTATTCCAAGGTTTGTTCTTGTCTTTGCCATTGCCTTTAGCATCTTTATTAATAACAATGTCCCCTTTTCTTATAGCTACATCCTCAATTCGATATGCACTTTCAACCATGTCATTGAAAGAGGAGAATAGTTGCTTCCTTAGATCATAAAATAGCTCAGGCACAAGTGTGTTGACAAAAATGTCAATCTTTTCTCTTTCAGGTAGCGGACAAGGATATCTAGAATACAATGACCTCCAACATTGTAAGTAAGTTGCAAATGGCTCACCTTGATGTTGTCTTAGATTACCGAGATCTATCACAGTGATAGGTTGTTGGATGTTGTAAGAGTACTACTGGGTAAATCGTTGAGCTAACTCATCAAAAGTCTTAAGTGGTGGTGTCAATTTCACAAACCATTCCAAAGCTTGGCCTCTTAAGCTTCGAGGGAATAAGCGTAGAAGATATGTGTCTTCATGAAGAAAGTCCATACTAAGAGCATAAAAATGATGCACATGGTCATGAGGGTCACCATTTCCATCATACTTGTCATATTTAGGAACCTCAATATCCTTAGGAAACAGGACCATGTATAGATCTTTATCAAAAGGAAGAGCACAAATTGATTCTACAAAAGAGACCTTTGGAGGCTCTCTTTCTAATTCCATTTGGGTAAGGCATTGATTGGTCTGATGTAATTCTTCTTGAAGGACTTCCAATTTAGTTGGTACTCTTTGTTGGACAATTTGTCTGACATCATAGCCGGGAGGAAGCTTGTATCCTTTGGAAGTCATAGATTGAAAATATTGATCGCCATTACGCTCTAAAAGCTTATGCATCATTCATTGGAAATCCACATCTTGTTCACATCTCATAAGATCCTCACTAGAAATCTCATCATTAGCCTCTGCCTCATGTTGAGAGGGAGGAGGTCTAGGTGGTGAAGAAGGCATAGCAAAAGTTGGCCTTGGAGGAGATCTTGGTGGCGTGTTGTTGTCATTGTTGCCATTGTTAAAAAGAGGTCTATGCTCATGATTACTAGTCTCAGGTTGCTCATGAAATGTCCCTCTATAAGCCATGTGCCTAGTAGCATCCATCCTTTGTTGATTGTGTTCTTTGTCTAAGTGTGCTTGATTATCCTTACGCTCAAAGTGTTCTTGCAAGAGTTGAAACATTTCTTGTTCAGTTAAAGTGAGTGAGACACTGTTTGTGTTTTTGGGAGTCTTGAATGCGGAAAAGAGGAAACCTCCTTTATACCACGGTGTAGCCTTAGAATTCTCAGATTGGTCAAAACTAGAACTGTCGTTGCTAATGGGTGCTTTGGAACATCTAGTTGGATGAGGTAGCTATGTATAATTGAACGGAGGATGACTCTCCTGCTCAAATTGAGACCGAGTTGTAACCGGCATGAAAAGAGATGTTGGTTGACTAATAGAATGAGACAAAGTTTCTTAGATTTGAGATAAGCAAAGCTAATAAAGATCACTTGTCAAAGTAGAACAATAGAGAGATGGCTCGTCAAAAGTGCTCAAGCACTTACAGCAATCAATTGACTAAAGCCGAGCAACGAGCAAGAAGCTCAATAAGCAAGTAGCTAGAGAGGTAACTGTGATGCGACAAGTGATCAAGAGTAGCATTCGTTAAACTCAAACCCAATAGTTTTAGCTCATTTGTTTTAGTCTAGAAAAAATCTAAGCATGTAGCTAACAAACCAGTTTCAGGTAAGAACATAAAAAGATACTCTACGACAGGTTAAAGTGCAAGTTTAGCCACTCTGAATTGCAGCAATGACAGGACAACAAAAAGATTCTAGGCGATACTTTCCAGGCAGACAGGGTGATACTTCTCAGTTCGGGCGATACTTCACCTTAAGCTAGGTGATAGAATGTAGTATGGTTGGGCGATAGACTCCAGGCTAGCGGGGTGATAGTCCAGAAGGCACGAACTATCGCGCGATATACCTCAGCAAAGCGTGCTATAAAATAGTAGGGCGCGAACTATCGCATGATATTTCTCAGTAAGGCATGTGATACTGTTGCAGATTCGTATGACTTTTTGACCAGTGAACATAAAATTCTTAGTTTTAAAGCATTTTGATCAAGTTCAAAGGTTGGATAGTGCAATTTCTCAGTTTGACAAGCGGTAATAGTAGATAAAAGACAGGTTTGCAAACAGTAGGTGATCAAACATGTCATAGAACACTTGAAACAAGGGCAAAAGAAACCTTGCCAAGACAAGCACTTGTGATATCAAAATAGAAAACCTTATGAACGCTACCATGTGTTTGAATGTTGAAAACATTTACACGGGCATAGCACAATCGAAGACAATTCAAGAAATTACTACCTAGAAGGACAAGGCTTATTACTTAGCAACGTGGCCCACAACTTGATGCTCCCTTGCCTCACACCAAGTGGTTGCCCACAAGAGATATTGGCATTGTCATGGAAGTGTCAAAAACACAACCAAAGGAACACATATGGTGAGTGTCTTGGGGTGATTTAGGTAAGTCCACTTGGATCAATCCTTGCACCAAGAAGCTAAGAAGCTAAAATAGGGTGGCCTCTATCTAATGGTTCATAGTAAGGGTTTCCATTCATAGCACCCCTCTTGCTCCTCATAAAGGACTAGGACCTCATGGCCTCAAGAGTACCTTAAGCATTCTTGCTTAATGCTTTCCTCATGGTCACAATCCCACAAGTTACTCACATCAAGCGAAGATAAGTACTATGTCTACCAAGGTTTTGTGTCCTCGATAGCCTTGAGATTATTGTGAGTTGGAATCACTCGCCACCAAGGAAAATGATGACAAGGTTGTCCCCACTTGGGTCGTTCCTCTTGATTGCTCAGAGCAAGCCCGCGAAAGGATCCTAAGCTAAACAAAGAGTGGATTAATTCTTTAGGTTCAAGGTTTTTGGTTCACCAAAAGGGTGAAGAGCATACTCCCCTATCTCAAGAATCTCTCCCAAACACACCAAGCAAAGATTCAATTACCCCCTTGCTTTCAAAATCCCAAGATGGGTCAAGATTTCTGTTTCACCACAAGGGTGAAGAGCATACTCTCCTACCACCTCAAAATTTCTACAACAAGGTATTAAGTGCCTATGAAAGGAAACAACTAGTATATGCCGCACTTAATAAAGAAAGCAATTAAACAAGCACTTGATTTGGTTTTTATGCTTAGGGAAGCCCTGCAAAAACTATTAGTATCCCTCTTTGATATGCGATTTTAGAAAATTTCAAGCAAGAAGCACCTACAACCACAACTTGTTAGACCAACAAGAGTTAGGAGAATCAAAATCCAAAATCTAACAATGATTAGTACATGAAAAAATTAGATAATGTGCAAAAATAACTGATCAAATGATAAAATCTAAAAATGAAACCATCATGGTTGGATTAGGCTCAGAAAGACCTTTCCAATGATATATCACACTTAAACTTTTGATACCATTTGCAAAATTTCAAAAAAAAATGGGCACCCGTTTTCCAGAGTGGCACAGATTTGAAAACGCTGAAAATTTTAGAAAATTTCAAAAAGATAGCAAAGAACCTGAAACTTGCAAGATAGATAAAATAGCCCAAAAATAGCTCTCTGTCAGGTTCAGGTGATATACCTCAGACTTCACCAGTATTGCGCGACATAGTTTCCTATAGCCGGGCGATATACCTCAGTCCGGGCGATATACTACATAATAGGCAAGTGATACTTCGCACGACACCAAGTGATATACCTCAATATTGCCGTGCGATTCTTCTCTGGTGTGAAGTATCACATGCGTATAGTAAGGTATATCATGTGATATACCTGAGAAGTATCGCGCGATATTCTGAGACAGAAAACCAAAGAATGAAAATTACACTAAAAACTTGCTGAAAAATTGACGGAAAATGACGAAAATGCAGAAAAAGAAGGACAAAGTCTATCTACTCTGCCCCATGGTCGGCACCAAAAATGTGTGCTATAAATGTGTCACACTTCTATAGATCATTACATACAAGGAAACTCAAGAATGAGCCCTCACAAATCGATCCATAGCTCCCTAGGCATGGAGTGCAAGGGTTTTAAGAATGCTCTCAGCTAGAGCTATTTAGCCTATAACCTTGCTAGTAAACCATGCAATGAGAGATTCAATGAAGACAAGGGAAAGAATGCCAATATCCTCAAAAATCAAGAATGAAAATGCAATGCAATGCAATGCTAGAAATGGAAATGCAAGCTAAGCTATGAAAGGAAATATGCAAATGTTACAACCCAAGCTAATTAATCTATGTGAGCTAATCTAGAGCATAGAAATGAAGCTAATCTAAGAAAGCATAAATATGAAGCTAAGCTAAGAATGCAAGAATGAGATGTAGATGCTAAGAATGCTCCAAATCTCCAAAAGCTCCAAAGTGACCTAGAAATCTTGCAACATAAAGTTAGCATAAAAAGTTGGGGATCTAGAATGAAGAAGAGAGCTCTTCTTTTAAAGGAAATGAGGAGGAATGGACCATGGAGATTAAGAGGCAAAATATTTAATCAACGGTGGAGCTTAAAAGAGGAGCAATCCATGTGCACAAATATCCTCCAATGAGAAAATAGGAGTTGACTTTTGTGTCCATATGAGACAAAAAGTGCTTTTTCCCTTTTTATAAAATAAGAATAATGCTTTATTTGTGCAACTTAGGATAAGAGGAAAAGTGGAGGCTTTTTATTTATTAAAAGGAGAGGAAATATTCCTTTTAAATAAATAAAGACTTAGGATAAGATGGTTAGCCCATAGAAAATAATCGAATAAATGATAGAACTAAGATTTGATCAAGAATAAGCAATTAGTGATTTAGCAAAAGGGGCTAATAGACTAGATGACCATTTTTAGGTGTATACACCTTTACCTTCTTCATCCTTCATGTACAGATTACTTATGTCATTTTTTCTTGAAAATCCAATCTGTATCAAGTAGTTGTGTAACCTCTCATACCATGCTCTGGGAGCTTGTTTCAATCCATATAGTGCTTTGTTCAATTTGCACACCATGTGTCTTCTGTTTGGATCAATAGAACCTTCTGGCTGTTCTATGTAAAATTCTTCTTCTAGTATACCATTTAAAAATGCAGACTTGACATCCATTTGATATACCTTTAAATCTTTATAAGTAGCATATGCAAGCAGAGTTCTTAGTCCTTTCAATCTAGCTACAGGGGCAAATGTCTCCTCATAATCTATTCTTTCTTCTTGTGCGTAGCCTTTGCATACCAGCCTAGCTTTGTTCCTAGTTATTTCACCATTTTCATTCATCTTATTCCGAAACACCCACTTTTTTCCTATAACATTTTGTTTTTAGGTCTTGGCACCAGAGTCTAAGTATCATTATTTTCAATCTGGTCAATCTCTTCATTCATTGCTTGTATCCAGTCTCCATTCTCCAATGCCTCACTAGTTGACTTGGGTTCAAATTCACACAATATGCATGTTGGATCCTTAGTCTTACTTCTTGTCTGTATTCCAATATTTTTGTCTCCAATTATTTTTTCAAGCTTGTGATGTCTTCTTACATATTTTGCCAAAATAGGTTCAGCTCTTCTCTCCTCTATTTCATCAGGTTCCCCAACAAGATTGTCAAATTCAGCTTTTGAATGCTCAACAACCTCTTCCTGATATTCAGTAGCATTTTCTTGTAGCTCGGCATGTTCTTGTTCTCTTTTGGTACTATTTTCTTGATGCTCAGCAACATCTGTCTGTCACTCGACATTACTTATCTGAGATTTGACATTAGGTGCAAGTTTGTTACTTGCCTCTTCTTCTTCCTCAATGTACACAAAAGATCTATAATCTTCTGGTTCTCTTTTACTATTAGCTTCATTTGTTTCTGCATACTCATCAATTTTGATATTTACACTTTCCACAATTTTGTTAGTGTTAGAGTTCAAACACTTATAAGATTTACTTTTTGTGGAATATCCTAGGAATATGCCTTCATCACTCTTAGCACCAAACTTTCCATTCCTAATGTCTTTTAATATATAGCACTTACTTCCAAAGATTCTAAAGTATTTAACACTCGGTGCATGCCCATGCCATAATTTATAGGGTGTCAGATTTGTACCTTTCTTGATCTATACCCCGTTAAGAGTGTAGACAATAGTACTTATAGCTTCTTTCTAGTATTTCTATGCCACATCCTTTTCAATCAACAATGTCCTTACACAATCCAAGATAGATCTATTTCTTCTTTCTACTATACCATTCTGTGGAGGTGTTCTAGGTGTAGACATCTGTCTTTTAATTCCTCTATCATTGCAAAATAGATTGAATTCATTTGATGTAAATTCTCCACCTCGGTTAGATCTAAGATATTTCAAGTTCCTACCTGTCTCTTTCTCAACCTTAGCCAAATACCACTTAAAGGATTGAAAAGCTTCAAATTTTTCTTTTAGAAACATTACATGCATCATCCTAGTATGATCATCAACAAATAAGATAAAGTATCTAGCACCACAGTAACTTTGTACACCCATAGGTCCACAAAGGTCAGTATGAACCAAATCTAAAATGTTTTTAGAAGTAAAAGATTTGCTCTTAAAACTTGACTTTGTCATCTTTCTTAACTGACATGTGCACATCACATTCTCAGGTTTCTTCAATCTAGGTAGACCTCTTACCTTTTTCTTCTTACTTATCTCTACCAGATTGTCAAAGTTAACATGACATAGTCTTTTATGCCATTACCAAATATCATCAAGTTGTGCAATTAAAAATGTTTCTTTAGATAGGTCAAGATAGAACAAATTACCTCTAGTCTAATCTCCAATTCCAATTAGTACTCCAGTAGCATCAAATATTTTAGCTTGCTTGTGATGAAATTCCACTCGGTAACCAGTTTTGTTAAGCTGAGCAACACTTAACAAATTATAATTAAGACCTTCAACCCAATATGTATTTTCACAAGATATCTTATCAGTCAGTTTAATCAAACCTTTTCCTCTAACAGGACATGGTGCATCATTACCAAATTTTACACTTTTACCTCTGTAATGATGTAAGGTCTCAAACTTATTTTTGTCACCAGTCATGTGATGTGAACAACCACTATCAATAATCCATTTATCATTCTTGTTCACATAGGATATAAATGCAATTTTCTCATCCTCATCAGATTCATCTTTCATTGCAACATAGACTACCTTAATTTCAAAATCATCACTATCAGTGTCAGTTTCTTTTTCAGCAATGTAACAAGATTTCTTACCTTTTCCTTTGTAGTCCTTGTTCCTTCAGTAGCTTCTATCATCTCTTCTATCTTTGTGTTTGATTTTTCTTTCATCATCTTTATCCTTCCTGTTAGGACATCTAGCAGTTATATGACCAACTTTATTACATGCAAAACATATAATAGGGAGTTTACCTTTATACTTTCCTTTTCCTCTTCTCAGTCTTCTAGCCATAAGAGCTTCTAGATCTTCCAATTCTTCATCAGAAGTGTCACTATCACTATCACTATCACTTTCACTTTCACTTTCACTGATGCATCTTTCTTTCTCTTTCTTTGGCTTGTTCAAAACTAGTTGTGACTTGAAAGCAGATTCAACATTACCAATGCTTCCAACAGTGAAATTATCATAGTTAGAGGGTTCAAAAGCAATTAGCTTACCAACCAAACTTTCCAAAGTAAGCACATTAGTAGAGTTGCATCTAGATTTCTGAATAGCTGAGATCTTAATAGCATATATAGGACGCAGGGTTCTTAGTACTTTCCCAATTATAGTTTCATCATCAATAACCCCATTTGCTCCTCTAATAGCATTCACAACTCCTTTTATTCTACCACAATATTGTGCAATGTTTTCACCTTCTTGCATTCTCATTTCATCAAACTTACCTCTAAGACTCTCATCCTTTACTTTTAGTACAATTAAGTCACCACCATAGATCCTTGCAAGAGTGTCCCACATCTCCTTAGCAGTTGTGCAATCCTTAATGTCCTCAAATTCTGGATAGCTTAAGGCAGATGAAATTTTTTAGCATTTCTTGATTATGTTCTTACTTAGCTCTCATTTCTTCAGTAGTTAAAGGTGCGACAGGTGAGACCTAGCCATTCTCAATGTAGTACTTTGTAGAGTCACTAATACCAGCCAGATGCAGCTTCATCAAGCTTTTCCATGCAGGGAAGTTTTCCTTATTTAGCTTTGATACCTCCTTCTTATACATCCTGATCATTTGCTTCAAGCCCCTTTAAACTTGATTTTTGTAAACACTAATAATAAGCAACAAAGCTCTAATACCAATTGTTAATATGATTTAGAACAACAGAGAGGTGGGGGGGGGGGGGGGGGGGGGTGAATCAGTTGTTCTCAAGTCTTGATGTATAAGACAAACTTAAAAACTTTTCCTTAAATAAGATCCAATAACCAAAACAAACTCAGTCATCACTGATTCAATAATAGAAACATATAACAATGCAGTCCACTACCCAGCTGTAACTTAACTTGTAAAACACAGAAATGTTCAAACCAAAACATTCACACAAGTACTAACACTAGGATTTATAGTGGAAACCCAATGTGGGAAAACCCACTTTGTAACATGCTACTATTATTTTCACTCTTCTGAAGTGAGCTCGGTTAAAAGCCAACCCTGTCAAAGGTTACAATACACACTGTTAGGTGTGACCCGGTTAAAGGATTTTAATCACCCTGTTAAAAGTGAGCCTTGTCATAGGACTTACATACACTCCATTAGAATGCAACCTTGTTCAAAGGATTTAACTTATGACTATTAGGTCAACCTTTGTTAAAAGGATTTTGACTGTTACAATGGTTAGAAAGTAGCAACAATATTTATCTGAAAAACATACAACTCACTTTGCAAATATCATATCTAATTTCGTACACTAATGCTGGTTTATTGAATTTGAAACTTTGCCATCTCCATCTCTGATCTGCTTAGAACTTTTCTTCAAGCAACCACCACAATTCTCCTTCAGCCTTTTCTGCTTATACAGTCAATAAAACTTTACTGATCTTCCAGCATTCTCTTTTTCACCCATGCACATGCATATCTAATGCTCAGGTTCCCTTAATACTTTCCTCAATAAGGTTAACTCATCTTATGCCACTCAATATCATTCATAGATCTTAGGGTTAGGTCAGATATTGAATCTACCCGCTTCATGTTCTTCGGCTTCATTTCTAGAATCATCTCAAATCTCTTAAAGATTTACAATAAAACATTTTATAGTGCATTTAATGCTTTCAAACAATCAATAAATAAAGTCAACACATTTTACATAATCCAAGAATTCAACAATGTTGGCTCCAAAACTAAATTCTCTTCAAATATAAAAATGTTGATACTCGGTCAATACTGTGATCAACTACTCGGTCTTCATGTAGAAAGCTCGGTCATTACTAGAAATGTTTCCTCGGCTTATACTGTCTTCCTCAACATTTGACTGTTGTTCGGTCGACACTAAAATTTTTCTCGGTATACACTGACTCGGTCGACACTAACATTACTCGGCTTAAACATGATTTCTCCATTCTTTGCTCGATCAAGCCTACCAATTTAGCCTTCAGTCTTACTAAGATAAACAATACATTGTCTCATCATTGTACAACATAGTCAAGTACACTTTGTAATATCAAGATAACTCAACCTTTCCCTATGTGCTATTGTTACCAACCTTGCATATCCCCTTAGAAACACTCAAATAGATATAGTACTTTCCTAAGTAGCAACAATCTTACCAATTAAAGTTTGACATCAATGACAATACAACAATTGTTTCAATTGTAGTTTCCAATAGATTATGCTATGAATGTTTATTCTAAGTTGATTTTAGCCCAAATGACATGTTATGCTATGAAAAACAATGCTAAACAATGAATCAAACTAAGATTTATCCATTATTCTAAACTTTGATGTGTTAGAAAGTTTGAAAAACAATGAAATCTAATAATTATGCTAAAAGCTTAAGATGATCTAAGAACAATCTAGCATTATAACACTACTTAATATGATTATGTGAATTGGTATTTTCTCTTGGGAAGTGAGGGTATTTATAGGATTTGGGAAGGGCTTGGGTTAGGAGGATGAGTTAGAGTTGGAGGTAGAGTCTAGGGTAGAGTAAGAGATATGGTTTGGGGTATGGTAAGGTTTACCTTGGGTTAGAGTTGCTCACACATATGTGAGAAACACTAGGGAAGTGTGCAAGGAGAACAAGTGTGGAAGAAGAGACATGGGTCTCTTTATGAGGTTGTAAGAAGCCTTAAAGAGGGTGTAATAGGCTTAAATGAGTGTGTAAGGCTCATTGAGGGAAGGGTTTGACCAAAAGTCAAGGAGACTTGGATTAGCTTAGGAAATGTAGGAAACATCTTCTAAGTAGGTTTATGAAAGATTTAGGGAAGATTGGAAGGGGTTAGGAAAGGCTAGAAGGTTCTTAGGCTTTGAGGCTTTAAATAAATATGAAATTTATTTAGGGGTTGTGACATTATTTATTGAATATTGATTCAATAAAGATAGGAAAATCATTTAAATTTGATTTAAATGTTTTGGGGACGGTTTCTTTAATTAAAGATGTTTAATTAAAATAAAAAGTTTTAATGGCATAAAAATATATTAATTAATTAATTAATAAGTGATGATGTCATCAAGGGTTTTTAGAAAAATAAAAATACTTTTATTTTTTAAAGGATTTTTAGGTGTCTTCATTTTGCCCCTCTTTGATGCGATGCTGCAAGTGGCATGATGTAAAAGACAAAAAAATAAGATGCCCTAGGCTAGAATAGAGGAATAAGGGGTTGTGCCCCCTCAAGAAAATAATGTAAAGAGGAAATGTTGTGGAATTTTCTCGAAAAAAACACAAAAGGGGAAGGACCAAGGAAGAAGGGAGGATAAAAAACCAAACTTCCAAGAGAAAAGATGGAGGAATGCAAGATGAGATGGAATGCAGAATGCAGGATGCAGCTACATGAAAGATGCAAGATGCAAGATTAATCTAGATGATGTAGGATGTAGGGGATTTTGGGGAGCTCCAAGTATAAATGTGGAGAGCACAACCTAGTTTGATATAGCAACATTAGAGACCTACCAAGGATACTGAGATCACAAGGCCTTGTCACCAGCGTTGCATAGGACTAATGCAAAAAAGACACGTAGGGTTGCCCTAACATCACACATGAAACCAAGAGGAAGCATGGTGGAAATGATGTTGGAGAAACCACAAACAAACAACATTTCCCAAGTGCGCCATATAACCCAAAAAATCACATGTGAACTGTGCAAGGGTCATGCCTGATTGACTCATAGGAAGAAGCAAGAAATCAAAAGACCTTGCCCTAGATTGCCCTCATTCCAAGCACATCGTGATATAAAGGATCATGGTGACTTTGAGTAGGGAACAATGAGAAGCCATAAAAGATTAACACGATCCAAAGGAAAAAATCCAAGACCAAAATGATAACTCCAAAAGACATCCTTTTCCAAGGAGAGAGATTTGATTTGACTGATGGTGGGAAGATTGGTCTGAAAATGTGGAAGGATACATCGACATAGACCTAGTGTGATTGGTGGAAGATTAGGTCTGACATAAGGAAGGATACATCCTCAAGACCCACTGATTAATGAGAGAATGAGTGTTGTTGTTCACTAGCAAATAATGAAGTTCAAGGATAATCGATATGATCAAGGATAGTTGACAGTTGATGTTGCTGAAGTACAAGGCTGGGTAGGACAAGATTTCTGATCAAATCCTGTTGTAGGACTAACAAGGATATGTACAACAAGATGTGAGGACATGTACAAAATATATGTACACAAGCTTAGGATTCAGGACAGGAAGATCTCGCTATAAAGGATGGATACATGAAGGATTGTGCTTATACAAGATATGGTACAAGATAGGATACGAGATATGGTACAAGATATGTAGAAGATGGATTGCAGATTTGCTTGAGGATTAAAATAGAGGAATGCTGGGGGATGGTGGTGGGGATGAGGATGGTAGAAAAAGGATTGGGTTTTTGCGATGGGGGGGATGGGAGTTTGATAGATAATGACTTGGTCCACTATGTATGGTGTCTATTTGCCATGTTTTCACCAACATACTTATCCAAGGTGCTTGAATTGCCAAGTTTTCACCATTGGACAATTATTTTTCTTTGTTTTTTTTTTTTTTGTATTTTTCTTCTTTTTTCAAATTTTATGGATTTTCTGAATATGTAGGATCTAGTTCAGGCATAGAACCTCTTTAGATGTATGATGTTGATAGGATCATTCAGGGGCTCACCTTCTAGTGTAGATAGTTGATAGGCTCCAGAGCTGAAGCATGGTGTGACAACATAGGGGCCCAACCAAGTAGGCTCAAACTTGCCTTTCTTTTCTATGTGTGCTTGGACCTTTTGATTTTCTTTTAGAACCATGTCGCCGACCTAGAATTTTCTAGGATGGACCTTCTTGTTATAACTCCTTTTGAGTCAGTTATGGTATGCAACCAGGTCATCATATGCTTGCTATATCTTTTCATCTAGCTAATCTAGCTATGTGAGATGTGCCACGCGATAGTCTTCATCAATGGTATAGTTCTTCATGGAGACCCACAATGATGGGAGTTCGACCTTGATGGGTAGAATGAATTTGGCACCATACATAGGGAATATGGAGTGGTGCCTGTGGGAGTGCGATAAGAAGTACGATAGGACCAAAGGGAAAGATTTATTTGGAGGTGCCAGTCATGACCAGAATTATTCACAACCTTCTTGAGAATTTTCAGAATGGTTTTATTAGTTGCCTCAGCTTGGCCATTTCCTTGGGGCAAGTATGGACTGGAAAAATAGTGGTGGATGTGGAGTCTGGCACACAAATCATCCACATGCTGGTTTTCAAAAGGTGTGCCATGGTCAGTGAAGATGGTAGATGGTATGCCGAAGTGGCAGACGATGTGGTAAAGGATGAACTTGGATACTTGGATGCCATTAGTAAGGGTGAGCGGAATCGCTTCAACCCATTTGGTGAAGTACTCTATGGAAATTATTATGTACTTATGTCCATGTGAGGAAAGGGGAGTGATTAAGCCGATGAGGTCAAAGCCCCAACATGAAAATGGGATTCCTGCTCTTGACCCATGCGATTTGTAGGAGCCATCAAAGTATAACTTCCACATGGGTTGTTCTTCAATCATACATAAGTGCTCATCAGGGAATTCCATGATTAGTGGATATGCATCAACTAGAGGTGCTTCTGCTAGCTGATCAGTAATTACTTGCCCTTTGATTGCTTTTCGATCTATGTACTAGATGTCAAACTCGTCAAGTAGCATGACCCATTTTTCCATACAGCCTATGAGAGTTGTCCTTGATTGTAGATATTTGAGTGGGTCTACCTTTGAAATGAGCTTGATTATGTGGCTGATCATGTAATGTCTAAGCTTTTGAGTGGAAAAGACCACTACGAGGCATGCTTTCTCCATGGGTGAATAGTTTAGCTCATAGCCAACAAGAGTTCACTTGATATAGTAGATGGATCTCTCTCTCTATTGTCATCATCATGTTGTGCTAAGAGTACCCCTAGTGTAGTAGTGGTCGCTGAGATGTAGAGTATGAGAGGGCATCTTGGAACTGGTGGTACAAGGATTGGAGAGTTGGCTAGATATTCTTTAAGCTTGTCAAAGCTTTTCTAATAGATGGGATCACATTTAAAGCTTGTGTCCTTGTGGAGTAGATGTGTGAAGGGTTGGCACTTGTCTGTCAGCTGTGAGATAAATTGACGCACTGATTGGAGCTTTCCTTGTAGACTCCTAAGATGTTTGAGTGTTCTTGGTGGAGGCAATTTTGTTATAGCTTTGACCTTTTTAGGATCGATCTCTATGACACACTGTGAGACTATAAAGCCTAATAGCTTTCCATATGTTACACCAAAGACACACTTCTTTAGATTCAACTTCAAGCCATAATGATGCAGACGATTGAACACACTCTCAAGAATGTTTAGGTGTTCTCCTCGTGTTTTAGAATTTGCAAGAATGTCATCCACATAGTCTTCCAAGATCTTGTGGATCATATCGTGGAAGATGGCTATCATCACTCTTTGATATGTAGCTCCTGCATTCTTCAACCCAAATGGCATCATGTTGTAACAGAAGGTACCCCATGGTGTGGTAAATGTTGTTTTGTGTTGATCTGCTTCTGCTATTTAGATCTGATTGTAGCCTGAGAAGCCATCCATGAGTGACAACATCTCATGGCCTATTGTAAGATCTATGATCATGTCTATGTTGGGCAGTAGGAAATCATCCTTTGGACATGCTTTATTTAGGTCCCTGAAATATGTGCAAATTCTGATGTCACATGAAGGCTTTGTGATTGGGACCATGTTGGAGATCTAATCTGAGTAATCAATGGCTCTGATGATCTTTGATTGGAGAAGCTTTTCTAATTCTACTTTTACTAGTAAAGCCACTTTTGGATGCATTCTTCTTATCTTCTTCTTAGCTTCTTCTTCACTAGTTTGATATTGGGATCCACTGCAAGATTGTGCACAATGAGATTTGGATCAAGCCCAGGCATATGCACATATGACCATGAAAATTTTGTGGTGGCTTCTTGGAGTAGTGTAGTGAGAGCCATTTCTTCACCCTTTGTTAAAGATGCTATAATGTAGCTGATTCTTGGACACTCCTCTATGCCCAAGTTGACTAGTTTGGTTTCCTCAATGATGATAGGCGACTGCTCGGATCTGTAATCTTGGATAGGAGGAAGAGGCAAGTCTTCATCTTATAGCACCTTAGAGAGGTTTTCACTAGAAGATACACCCTTTATTTTATCTTTTTTAGAATCAGAAGTGCCCAAGAATGGTTTTCACATAAGGACTCATTCTTTTCTTTTTCTATTTCAATTTTGTGACTAGAGCTTACCTCCTCCCCAAAATATCCTTTTGGGTCGAGCTTACAGATATGAGTTGATCTTGATTCTTGATTTGATTGTGGGCATGATGCCCCCATGAACTCTAGGAGCACTTCCATGCTTTGGAACTCATCGATATGTGTGACACTTGGTTGGTCCCAGTCTATGAGTTCAGGGTGGATGAGGGGAAGTTCTATGAGGTTAATGGCGAGTTGTTGGAGGACTAAAGTGCCCAGGAGGGTATCATCATCGAATATGTCATCATATGATTTCTTTTCTTCCTCTTCAAGGATGTCTTCAATCTCTATGAGGTCATCCTGGCTATTCAAGAAGGGATGTTAGTCATGTTAGTGCTCCTAGTTGCAGTATTGAGATCTTGTATATGCAGGTGAGGGGTATTAAAGCTAAGACCTTGATGTTGTGAATTATTTGATGTTGTGATAGGGTCTTTGCTTCCACCTTCTTGTGGTCCTAGACCACTGCCTTGATATTTCCATTGCTCAGTGGCGTACTTGTGTGATTGGGGATACTTGTCTTTGAAGTAGCCAAGAAGTTGAGTGTCAGGTGGTGGGGGATCTCTGTACAACCATTTATTGATGTCAAGGTCCATCTCTTGACTATTTATGTTGCCATGGGAGACAAAATTCATTGGTCCCATCTCCTTGATTTCAAGCTTGGCTTCAGCGGGCTTTCTTTAGTGATTCAGGCACCCTGTGTATGTGGATCAAGTGGGAGGGCCCCAACTGCAAATGCATCAGTTAGGTTGTATTCACCGCAGCCTTGATTGTTGATCTTGATGGAGGAGAGAGTGGAGGTGAGGATAGTCTATGGATCACAATGGGATCATGAAGAACTAGCGATAGAAGTGCCAATGTCAGTTCTAGGACAATGAGTGGAATGAGGGAATGACAATTCCATCGCATGACAGTATGCAAAGGGTTAGGGGTCTGCATGGATGGTAACCTCAGTGCCTTGATGTAGAAATTTGATGCAAAGATGGTAAGTAGATGGTACAACATTGATGGAATGGATCCATGGTTGGCTGAGGAGGATGTTGAATGGTAGGTCAAGATCAACAACATGGCAAATGGTGTCTTGTATTGCTGGGCCTAGCTAGATAGGAAAAATAATGGTACCTTCAAAGGTATGCTCCAAGTTATCGTATGCCTTGATGGTGATTACTTCTTGTGAAATATCAGCTTCTGTGAATCTTATCTACTGAATGAATTTCAAAGTACACAAGTTTAGGGCTGAGCCATTATCTATCATGACCATTTTAATGGCAAAATCTTTGACCATAACAATGATGCAAAGAGGGAGATTATGGTCAGGCTCAATAGCTGGTATGTTGAATGGCTTGAAGGATAGAGCACAGGATTTTGATAGATGTCCCACAAGGTTCTCAAACTAGATGGTGTTAATGTTTGTGGGAAGATGTCCTTTGTGAAGGGCTCAGTTAAGGATTTCTTGATGGAGGGGTGAAGTGCAGAGAAGGTCAAGGATGGAGATTTGGGCTAGTGTATTCCCAAGATGTTATATAAGGTTATATTGTGCATTGTGTGCTGATCTTAGATGCACACTGATGACAGTTATCCGACCTCTATAGGTGCTAATAGCACACTGACTATTTTCTCCTTTGATGTGGATGACATTGATTGTGGGTTCGACTTGGTTTATACATCCAATAAACTTGTCATAAATGATATAAGCAGTAGTGTAGTCTTTGTGGTCAACATGATCTCCTTGTTTTCCTTTTCCTTGGTTCTAGAGAAGAGGATTGGTATTGGCTTGGTTCTTCCCAGTGTTGTGTTACGGGAACACGTTCTGATATATCTGTAAATTGGCATTAGGCAAGGATTGAGCTAGTGTGTCAACTTGGATCTCCTTTCAGTCAATGAGATCATGGATGTAGTGTTTTAGCTTCATGCATCGTAGGGTAGTGTGTCCTTTGACATGATGATAATCATAGTACTCATGATATTTGTACTAGTTGGGCTTAGGAGTGGCATCATCAAACTGTTGGGTTGGTGGGTATGTGATTAGGTTGACTTTCACCATTCGGTGAAAGATAACATCTAGAGGTTCACCGAGCGGTGTGAAGATTATCTTCTGATTAGCTTGGGCTCGAGGCCTATTCTGATTGGGAGTAGTAGAGATGGCATTAGCCTGATTGATTGGATTGCCTTGATGGGCTTGTTGTTGATAGTGTTGTTGATTGTTTTGAGGCTGATATTGCTGCATAGGTTGCTGATGAGTTTGAGGCTATTTTTTATATGTAGGAATAGATGTAGGACCGGCCACAATGATTTGGACATGCTTGGTCTCCATAGCTCCATCAGTAACAACATTTTTGTTACGATTCCAGTAACGAGGTTTTTCATCGCTAGATTTACTTTGAGAATCATTTTTGTAATGCCGGATTGCGCCTTCATCTAGGAGACCCCTTTCAATATCTATCCCTTTGCTTTTGATATCCTGATATGTTTGGATACAGTTCATTCTCTTGAAGTGGGATTGTTTGGGATGTAGGTTATTGATGAAGATCTTGGTTAGATGTTTCTTGGGTGGTTGGTATGATAACTTGGTTGTGAGATTCTACCATCGTTGTAGGTAGTCTACTAGGCTTTCTCCTTCTTTCTGCTTTGAGTTGCAAAGGTCTAGTAAGTTCAACTAATTCTCAACATTGTGGGCACATTGAGCTACAAACTTCTTAGAGAGCTTGGAAAAAGTTGTGATGGTCCCACATGGTATCTTGTAAAACCACTCAACAATAGTTCCTCCCAAGCTTTTGGGGAATAGGTGCAAAAGATAATTGTTACTGTAAGCCACTTCTTGGCATGCCATATAGAATTCTTTGATGTTGTTTATAAGATCTCCTTTTCCTTGATATTTATCAAACTTGGGTGTCTCAAAGTTTTTAGGGAAAGGAACAGTTGTGATTGATTGGTCAAATGGGTAGGGACACACCTCTTCAAACTTGAAGGTTTTATTCTCCGTGCCATTCTGGAGCTCCTTAAGAGAATTTTTCATTGCTTCCCACTCAACATGGATTGGCATTGGAGTGGGTACTCCCACTTGAAAAGGATCTAGTGCTTCTAGTGAATAAGGGTGATTTTGAGGTCGATATGGAGATTGCCTAGCAAGATAGGTGAATTGGAATGGATTTTGGAGTGATGATTGCTAGGGAGGATATTGCTGTTGGGGTGCGGGGGTCTATTGCGGTGGAGGATATGGAACTACTTGGTGTTGGGGGATGATGGGATGTTGTTGTTGTGATGCATATGATGATGGTTGTTACTGCTAGGGAATGATGGGGGTTTGTTGCTACGATTGGAAGTATTACTATTGCAGAGGAGGCTTGTGGAATGATGCAGTTTGCTGATAAGATGGCCCTTATTGCACTTGGCTTTATGCTTGGTTGATGTAAGATGGATGCATTCCCACATTGCTTAAGGGTGGAATTGATGTAGGGAAGATGAAAATAGGAGGTGGTTGGGCAAGGTAGCTTGAGAGATGAGATGAACTCTGCTATTGAGGTGGTGGTACTTGCTAAGAAGTATTGGGTGTTGTGAATAGATAGTTTGCAAATGGGGAAAAGGATGAAGCTAGTGGAGGTTGAGATGGTTGTTATGTTGCTTGCAAGAAGGCAGTTTGTTGGTTTTTTGGCATGGATGTGGTGAAATGGGTTGGTATTCCTAAGGCTTGCATTTATTCTTTAGTGAGGCCCCATCAAGAACTAGTACGCAATGGGAATTGTGATACAAAGGATGCTGGAAAGGTAGATGTGATGGGGGTTTGGGACATGAATGGTGGATTTGAAAACCCCATGGAAGGCATACGTGTTGTGAAGGCAGTTTGTTGGGCTTGTGCCTAGGTAGATGTTTGTTGGGGTGTGAATGAAGATGCTTGTGTTCCCCATGAGAAAGGTGGTGCTGATGTGGAAGCTTGCTAGGAGAAGGAGGAAAATGATTGTGTTGCTCCCAGAAAAGATGATGTTGATGGAGAGGTTTGTTGGGAGAAAGAGGGAAACGATTGTGTTGACCCCAGAAATGATGGTATGGATGCAAAAGCTTATGGAGTGAATGGGAAGGATGATTGTGTTGCCCCTAGAAATGGTGGTATTAAAGTAGAGGTTTATTGGGAAAATGAGGGAAATGATTGTGTTGCCTCTGGAAACAATAATGTTTCTTGGCCCATGGAAGGTGGAGGAATTGCTTGTCTAAAGGCTTGTGTGGGAGGTGTCATTTAGTTCTGTGAAAAACTTTGTGTAGGGATGATGGATTGAACTGTTATGGAAGATGATGGTGTACCTATGAGAGGAAATGGAGTGGATTGTATTGCCTATGTTGTAGGGCTTGTGAAATTGCTTTGCAAAAGAGGAGGGATGGGTGAAGCTATTTGTGATATGTGAAAAAGTGGATCAGGGATTTGTTGGATGATGGGGGTGTATGCTTCTGTTGGGATGTAGATGTTCTTGATAGGAATGCAAAGTTGGAGATATGGTGGAATGGGAGTACCCTCTTGTGTGAAGTTAGCCAACATACTTCATTGATTCTGAGCAGTGAGTGCACAAACTATTTGTGTATTCCTCGGATGATTCATGAATGTTTCTATCAAAAAAGAAGCTGGGGGGATATTGGGATCATCCCATGCATTACCATTTTGTTGGATCTGGGGATCATAAGCTACCATCGTGTTGGTAGAAATGTTGGGATCAAATGAGCTAGTGATTTGATAAGGATCCATGTTTCTTCATTTTCTAGATCTTGTCTCGACAGGCATGGAGTGGAGATATAAAGATGCAAGTGCTATATGGATGGATGTAAGATGTTCCTAAAAGTTTCTATAGAATTATGGATGCAAGTCAAAGAAACTTCTAAGGATGGTGGATAATTGCAATGCAAGGATTGGGGTCAACTCTAGGGATGGCGAAATGCTTTGAAAGGATTGGTGTTGTGCTCTGATTTGGATCAAGGATGGCGGAAGATTGACAAGAGATAGTTAAAGATTGGTGAAATGCTTGGCAATGATGGGGGCTTTGGTGGGATGCTCTGATTTGGATCAAGATTTGTGGAGGATTGGTGGGATGTTGGTGGAAGATCACTAAGTGTCAACAAATGAGTTGTTTTCCCGATGGAGGATCAGTGATAGGATTTGGTCAACCTAGGATAGACTAATGATCTTTGGTCAATTGGATTCTTTATGAATGCAAGCCAATCTCTTGCTCAAGATGGTGAGGCTATGCAAGGATAAGTTGGATTTCCTTTAGAAAATGCTCTGTAAAAAAGGGGGTGATTTCTGATTTAGGATAGGGATTGAAAAAAACTCAAAGGTATTGAAAACAAAGTGTTGTGGATTTGGATCATTGGATTTGGTGCAAAGATGGTGGGTTTTGACTTTGGATGATGGATGCTGGATTTGGATCAAGGATTAGGGGTTTTGATTGTGGATTGCTAATGGAATGATGGTGAAGGATGATGGAATGATGCTATTCCTAAGAGAATGATCTAGATGCAACTGAAATGGATGACCTATGATGCAACTAGGAAGATGAATGACAAATGCAACTAATAATGTCTTTGAGATGCAACTAAGGCTTGGTGGTGATGCAAGGATGAGACTAGGATGAAGGACTTTCGAGATAGGATTTTGGATTTTGAAGTATGAGTGGATATGTGATGGATCTAGCTAGTCTTCTCTCTCAAGATTGACGTAGTAATGGTTTACTCAGAATCAATATGCAAACTGCTTGACTCTTGCATTGTACTCGATAGTTTCTAGTCTTTCTTGATATTTTGCTTCGGTTTGGATTGCTTTAAGAGAATGTTGATGGTCTTTGGGATTTCTCTCTGCAACTTTCTACTCTTGATAAGTTGGGGATATGGGAAGTTTAGCCTTTGGGTGTTTGGTCAAATCGAACATAACTTGGGGAGATTTTGGTAATTAGATTGAGACAAACGTTTGGGTATCTAATTTTGAAGGTTTCTCTTGCAAGAAAGGGTGTCTGAATAACTTGGATCAAATTTTGGATCAGTTTGATGTTTCTAATGACAAAGGATAAACCTGACAAAGACTTTCTAAAAACAATTTGGACAAGGGACAAAGCAACCTTGTGGGATACAAGTAATGACTTTAGCTACTGAATCTGAAAGAAAGCTTTGAAAGGTGTATATTCCAACAAATGTTTTCACTAAGTTTTTGACTGTGCAAATCACTTCAAGAAGATCTACCTAAGTGAGGTGAGTATCAAAATCCTTGCCCATAGCTTGATACCCCCTAAAAAGGGATACATATGGTGAGTATCTTAAGGTGATCTGGTAAACCCCTTGGATCGGTCCTTGCACAAGGATTCTGATACCTTCAGATGTAGATAGGTTAGCCTCTATTTAAATAGGTTTGTAGTTATTATGTGGAGTCCTCCCAATCAGTTTGTACATGTGTGACTGACTTAAGAGCCTAGTTGACCATGCTGGAATCGTAAGGATTATTCACCTACCCCAGGCTACCATCAACACACATCGCCTGAGCTTGAGGGGATGTAAGAGAGAGTTTTCTCAGTGCCTTATTTCTATACCGATTGGGGAAGGTATCGGTTTGAGGTCATTTTTCGGAGAGGAAGCACTTTTCTCCCTAGACATGCCTCTCTAAAAGTAAAATAGGTGAACTTGTCTGAGTTCAAGTGTTTTACGTTACTTAGATTAACAAGGATTTCCAGAAATGGGAAACTCCTAGATGCACATCATGAAGATTCTTTTCCCAAATTGATTTAAGTGTGTTGAATTGAAAATTTTGAAGACACAAGTGTTTAAGACTTTGATTTGTTCTTTCTCTTTTCAAAAAGTAAAACTTCGAGCGATTGCAAGTTCTTTGTTTGGGCATTCAAGATTTGATTTACATATTTCTTAAGAACATTGAAATGAGCTTTGTTTTGATTTTAAGTCATTCAAGATTGAGTTTTGTTTGAGCTGAATTTGAAAGAGGAAGGAATAGAGATTCTTTTCATTCACTTTTAAATCACTCAAGAGTGTGTTTGATTTGGACTCAATATAAATATGACTCCTTTGGACCTTTGGTTTTTCATTCAAGACTTTGTGTAACACTCTCTCCAATGATTATACTTGGACTATTTGATTTGGACATTTTACATTATGATGATTAAGCTATGTATTCACATTTATGTTTATGATGATATGCTTATTAGATATTTAGATATACTCAACTATGATTATTGTTTGTTAAATTGTAAATCATTCATCTTGTACATACTTATGAAGATTTAAAGAGCTAACCCAAGGATTTGGAAGTTAACCATTATATATATGTGATGCCTCATGCTTTATGTATATGTGATTGATGTGTTTTCATGACTCAGGATGAAGTCGTAGTTACTCACTTAGTTGAGGTCCACAAGATATATCAATCCTAGTCATCTGTCTGTAAATGCCTTATTGTATATATCTATGCACATGTATCTCTTCTCAGTGATGCAGGCTTGTAGGTACCGAGCATCATCTCCACCTAGTCTCACAGGTCTGAGCGAGCCCTCAAAATCCTCAATCATTGTTGTTGTCATGGAGATATCACCAAGGTTCCGCATGAGGGAATTCTACCTCTGACCCTTTTATCTCCCTTAGGTGGGGAGTTTCTGAGTCAGTCCTTGTGCTGATGGTGAATTATTGTGTCATCTTAGTTGTTAGATTATGTGGAGCGCGTTGCTTGTTTCTTGCATTTATAGAGTATGAGATTTTGTGTATGGTGGCTTTAATTATGTATAATCTATCTTCTATTAGCAGTTAATTTATATGAATTATTTTGAAAGTATATGATGTTGCGATTGATTACCCTAAATTGTGTTTAGGGTATCTTCTATCTTGTATTGGTAGTTACCCTATATATATATATCATTATTGTATCATATAAGAGTATGATTTAGTATTTGATTAAATAATGTGTTTATAATATTAATGGTAGTAATATGTTGATTCAAATAATAATAATAATAATAATGTGCTTGTTTTATAATACATATGATGGTATATGTACACATAGGCATATGGGTGCACACATATGCGTATGGATACATATATTTATAATTGTTTGTGACATATGAATTATTGCATTTAATTATGTTTATATATATATATATATATATTTGTTTGTGGATAATAAACTATTGTATTAAAAGATAATTAGTAATATTATCTATATGGAATAGAAATTAAATAAATAAATGATAATCCTCTTTACTATAGCCTAGGTAACTAAGGTAATAGTAAATGTGTTAGAGGTAATATTTACCAATGCTTTCCTTAAATAAAGGAGACATAAATTACATTATTGGTAATAGAATAATATATTAGTTTATAATCTACCTTCTCGAGAATGACTTTTATTAATGATTTATTAAGCCTAAACTATTAACCAACTTTTGGTTGGATAGTTGCTTTGGTTGGTTTTTCCCATGCAACTACTCCCTTAGTTTTTTATACGGGAAGAATTCCTATGAGAAGGGGGAGTTGGGAGTTGCCTGGAATGATTTCTCAAGAAGCCTTATTGTAGTTTTAAGACATCATGTCGGGGCTTTAGTTGGCTGAAGATTTTTCTCAAAATTTTTTATTATAGTTTTAGGAAGAATGTCACATTGAAAACCATAGTATTTTCAAAGGAGGATTTTTGTCTGCTTCCAGAAGGATTTGAAGAAGTGCTGGAAGGGTTTGAGATGATCAGATTATTCTTCATCAACCAAATCCCCGTAGGACTCCAGGTTGGAATTCATCCTGAGAATTAACTTTCCTCTATGATATGAAATATTGAAAGTTTAGTTTAATATTATTATGCTTCTTGTTTATATATTATTTTTGGTTAATATTGCTCAAGGGAATGGTTTGAATATGCAATCGTTTATTAATGTTATTGCATTATTGCCATCTATTGATATTATATATATACATGCCGATTGTACTTATTAATGTTATTTATATGCCAGCCGATTCTGTTTAATAATAATATTTATTGCTATTATATATATGCCAGTCAATTATGTTTAGTAATGTTGTTTATTAGTAATATATGCCTGCCATTTAAATTTACTCCATTGTTGTAGTGTACAACCATTTTTATTAATGTTGTTTATTATTATTATTATGTGCTAGCTGTTTATATTCTGATCATTAATGTTATTATTAATTGTATTATGTATGCGGGTTTTTAGAAGTTTATTTAACCCCGAAATAGGGTTGATTTCAAGATGATTTGGGTTTATAATTTTGGGGTTGGTTTTGTAACCCGAAATAAGATTGGTTTTGGTTTGTAATTTGGGGATGGATTTGTTATACCTGAAATAGAGTTGGATTTGTAACCCGAAAATGGATTGGTTTTGACTTATAATTTGTTATAATTTGTTATACAAGTATAACATTTAAGTATAAGTTTATCAAACTTATACTTTAAGTTATACTTGTATAAAGAAATTAGGTACCATTCAGGATGTTTGAGATATGTTTTAGCCTCATAATTAAGATGCAACTTCCAGATTTTAGAATTTTTCAAAAAATCAGACTTAGTTAAATTTCAAATGCGGGGGATTTTATGGAACATTGTGTTTTGGCATAGGGAATTTTGTGTAAAATTTATATATATATATTATTTGTTTGGTTGAGGTTATATGGTGCATTTAGATGCTTGAATAAGGTATAGGTATGGTTAGGGATCATGATTAGGGTTTAGGGTTGTCTGGTGGACTAAGACTACCCCAAGGCTTTGTAAACGTTCCTAAATGTTTCTAACTTTCCTATTCCTTAATACTTGTTCTCAAAGGTCTTTAGGATGTGTTTTAATTCATGTATGATGTTTTTGTGATGTTTTGGTTAAGGGTAGAAAACCTAGGGACACTCACTTAGTTTGTGGTTTAGAAGTTTCTACCTAGCCTGAGAGCCTTGAGAAAATGTTGGTACCTTGATCTTCTTTTCGGTTGCTGTTTGGGAAAGATTACCCCAACTCTAAGTAGGGCCTAGTTGTTATCACTTCCTTGTGGACCTTGGTGTTTATCTCCTAGCATGGGGGAGTGGGCCTTTTTTTATCCATGTGGTTGGGTGGTAAATATTTTTATCGAGGTATCTTTTGTGGATGTAGTTTCTAAGGATTCATGCTTGCATAGTGTTCCTGTTTTGGAAGAATGAAGACTTGTATTTATCTTTTGTGATGTAAAATTATTGTTTCCTCCCAAGAGGAGATGAATGTAAAGTAATCAATAATTTATTTCAAAAGGATCTATTTGGGGTGGGTAGAATAGTTTGTTGATTAAGGAAAAGTTAGTGAATCAAATGTAACGATTTCCTATGTGTAATGTTTCAAATGTGTAGATGAATCTATTATGTAGTATTAACACTTTAAATGTTATATTATAGAGAAAGGATACTTAGGAATATAGATGGATTCAAATGTCAAATTGAAATGAAAAGCATTTTGTATTTTCCTTATAAAGAATCTGCAATGATATGAGGTAGTTTCTTAATGGATTTAAAATGAATAGTTCATAACATAGAAGGGAACCTTAGGGGAGGAATCTAAGATAAACTATGTTTAAGTTTTGTTCAAGTAATTCATTTTAAAAATTCAAAATTTTTCATAAATCACTACTTAGGTTTTTCTTATCTAAAGAGAATCTATGTTTTCTTCCCTAGTTCCCTTGCAGGGCATGACACTTTGTGTGTTAGATTGTATGCTTTATACCCAAAATGAGATTCCTAGACTTGGTTTGATGCATGAAACTTAGAAAACATTCAAGATTTTGCAAAATGAAGTTTTTGTTAACCAAGCACAAAGCACTAAGGATGATTTAGAAACATTTAGGAGATGATTAGGACTGTTTTAGGAACCAATTAGAAAAGATTTGGTTGATTTGCTTCCTAGTTTGCATGAGATTTTTAACAAAACTTTTGAGATATTGCAAATGAAGTTCTTTTTAACTCTAATTGATACATTTGAGTTTGATTTGGGAACATTTGAATGTATTTAGGACTAATTTTGAAACCAATTAGATTTGAGATGCAATTTTGAAGTTCTTTTTAAGCTTCCAAAATAAGAAATGTCCCTATTTTGCATGAATGCTTTCTAAAGTCCTAATTTTGCATGATTTTGAGATTCATTTTAGCAAGATAAAAGACTTTAGAGATGATGTTTATTGATTTTAGGACCATTTAGGAAGGTTTTAAGTTGATTAGGACTGATTAGGAATAAATAGGAAAGATTTGCAGATTCTTTGATTTTAGGCATTCAAGATTGTGTTTAGTGTTCGTTTTAAGCAACCAAATGAAGTATTTGAAGTTCCTAAACATGAGAGAAGGTTCATGAGCCTTAAGGATTTATTGTTTTGGTGATCTCCTTTCCCTCCAAGAAGTTCTTGCAAAACATGAAGTTTAGAACCTGCAAAACCAAAGGTCAAGAATTAATAAAAATCATGAAATTACCTCTTCCTGGTATGAATGTGCAGTTACAGAGAACAAATGCGCAGTTTAACATGACAAATGCACCGGTTTCAATCTTTAACATATGCACAAAAATAGAGAATGTATGCACAACTATACCTATTCCGCTAAAAATGCTTTTAAAATGCAAGTTTTTTACTAAAAACAAATGCACAGCTCTGTTTTACATATAGGCAACAAGAAGGTATGGATGCGCAGTTCTGGTGAACACATGCATAGTTTTAGAATTTTCACTCAAATGCGCATTTGTGGATAATGAATGCACAAGTGAGACTGAGAGTAAAATGATACAATTCATATTTTTGAAAAAATATTTAAAAAAATGGCCAAGGAAAGTTGATTTTGGAGTAGATGATTAGGACAGGGGTCCCACCAGGTGTGCCAAAATGTAGACTAGGCTATCTGTATCAATTTTTTAAAGGCGTAGACATTCAAACATTAAGTTTTAATCTATCATCATATCAATTCAAAACATTAACTTCTAAGCTAAGCCACCTTAGATAGAGCTTAAATAGGTGCACCCAAGCATTGTTTGATTTTCTCTTGCTTAGGGGATGTGTGTGTGCTCTTGAATCACTTGGAGGAATTCCCTAATGATGATTAGGAGGTATCAGGATGGATTAGGGACCATAAGAACCCCATAGTGGCACAAAACTAGGTATAGAACACCCATTTTTCCCCTAAGGCCTTAAGGATCCCAATGAGCTAAAAATGCAGATTATCCTATGAATGCTTATTCTAAGTTGATTTTAGTCCAAATGAGGTGTTATGCTATGAAAACCAATGCTAAAAAATGAACCAAACTAAGATTTATCCATTATTCTAAGCGATGATGTGTTAGAAAGTTTGAAAAATAATGAAATCTAATAATTATGCTAAAAGCTTAAGATGATCTAAGAACAATCTAGCATTATAACACTACTTAATATGATTATGTGAATTGGTGATTTTCTCTTGGGAAGTGATGGTATTTATAGGATTTGGGAAGGACTTGGGTTAGGAGGATGGGTTAGAGTTAGAGGTAGAGTCTGGGGTAGAGTAAGAGGTATGGTTTGGGGTATGGTAAGGTTTACCTTGGGTTAGGGTTGCTCACACATGTGTGAGCAACACTAGGGAAGTGTGCAAGGGGAAAAAGTGTGAAAGAAGAGACATGGGTCTCTTTATGAGGTTGTAAGAAGCCTTAAAGAGGGTGTAATAGGCTTAAATGAGTGTGTAAGGCTCATTGAGGGAAGGGTTTGACCAAAAGTCAAGGAGACTTGGATTAGCTTAGGAAATGTAGGAAACATCTCCTAAGTAGGTTTAGGAAATATTTAGGGAAGATTGGAAGGGGTTAGGAAAGGCTAGAAGGTTCTTAGGCTTTGAGGCTTTAAATAAATATGAAATTTATTTAGGGGTTGTGACATCATTTATTGATTATTGATTCAATAAAGATAGGAAAATCATTTAAATTTGATTTAAATGTTTTGGGGAGGGTTTCTTTAATTAAAAATGTTTAATTAAAATAAAGGGTTTTAATGGCATAAAAATATATTAATTAATTAATTAATAAATGATGATGTCATCAGGGGTTTTTAGAAAAATAAAAATACTTTTATTTTCTAAAGGATTTTTAGGTGTCTATAGAGGCTAGTGATTCTTATACATCTGGGCTTGCAAGTAGCCCTTGAAAATTTTGGAGCCAGGATAAGTTTGTGCCATATTATTTGGCATGCCTTGCAATATTTCCATGGGATGTGAAGGTTTCTCTCTCTTGGAATGATGTGTATACAAATCCAAGGTACAGGCTATTTGCAGAGCTTGGATCCTTATAAAAAATTACAATAAAGAGCAAAATTAAGATTAGAATTTAAATTTGGAGGTGTAGAAGAAGTCTTTAGCAAACAAACAAATACGTTGTTATTCAATATTTAACATCAACATCCAATATTATAGCTGTGTGAAATACCTTTTTATAAGGATAACGAAGAAAAACATAACAGCGGAGACCTACAATGAGCATCGAGGAACTCAATTTCTTGGAGCAATCCAATTATAGTTGCAAATTTGTTTTCAAAGGTAAAACTAGAGGGCATTTATTTTAAATACAACTCCTTCATCTTTTTATATACTTTATTAGTGACGTCCACTGAGTAACTTCACCCAATATGGGCAGCGACTATGCAACCACGAAAATTGTTAACCATACAAAGGGGAGACACTTAGTTTTTTTTTCAAAAGTTTGCAAAAAGCTATATAAAAAAATGATTTTGGTGGCTAGATAGCCACTACCCTCAATATGAGTTAGCTTAGATCTTTTAATTTACTTTGAAGTCAATTCACATTTGTGAGAATTGTTCTACAAAACTAACCAAAAGTAGAGACCCATTGTAATCCACAACCCTTCATATCTATGTGTTCCTTTCAAAATTGAAAATCAACCACTATTGAGACTATACTAAATAATGGATCCACAATTGTTTCTACATTTCTATTAAATTATAAAAATAAATATTAAAAAAAATCTATCATTTAACCCTCCAAAGTGAGAGATATTTTTTTTCAAAGAAAAGAATAGAAAACCGTAAAATAAAAAATAATTTCAAATCGTACACGATTTAGAAATAAAAGATCAAGATATTAGAGTTGATTTAATTTTTAAAATTAAATGATGAATAATAAGGGAAAATGTTGTAGGTGATGTAGGAGTTTTACATTTATCAAATAGTATGTAAAATAAATGTTTCTTTGTATGTTTTTCCATAATAATCTATATCTAATTAAAATGATCAAATTTAATTAAAAAATAATCAAATGCAAATGCAAATTATGCAACTAGAATAACTAGAGATCAATAAAATACTTATATAATTTGGTTTGATTCAACTTTGATCTTTGATTGACTAAATGTTCTTGTAGGAAAGTTGCAATTAAAATTGAATATGACTAAGCAACTAAGGAACAAAATTTCTTAGGGCTAAGTGTTGGGATTGAATTTTCATTGTTGTCAACTAGGTCAAAAGGGGAGTCATATGCAGATTAAGTTAGTTAGCACATTCATGATAATGTATAAATTGACAATGCTTTTATTGTATGTGGTTATGATGTATGCAACTTAGTAAGCCTAAAGTAAGACTTGTATTCAAAATGGTTGCTTGAATATGTTCAAAAAGACCAAAGCTACGATGTGTATCTACACGCATTTCATGAAGTGATGACATGTTAAGTATGTAGACAAATGCAGTTGATCGACATGTGATGGTATTGTCATCATAAGACTTTTCTTCAGCATCTAAGGAAGTTGAATATGGTAAGTTGAACAATCATTAAAATATGGGTTTGTTTGAATTATGAAAGAAATAAATGAGGGGCAGGTGCAATGTTCAATGATATGAGAAAAGTGGTGCTTGTGAATAGCTCATTCACGAATGGTTGAATCACTGAATGTTAGTCTATGCATATTTAACAAGAAGTTTCCAACCAAGTAAACTTTACAGATGTAAAATGCCAATAAACAAAACATAGATCCAAAGCAAGGAAATAATGCATGAAAGGTCGATGGCGAAGTAATATGAGAGTGGCAGTCAATTTCAAGGATGAGGTGGAAAGATCCAATGAAAAACATATTTTGAATGGATAGAAGTTCGATGAGGATAGTTGGAATTTAACGTATGACAATTGGAACCCTTGACCAAGGAATTCATTGTTCTTAACCTGGGAAAAAAAAATCATTCTAAAATAATCTTTGTGATAGAAATTATATGTGTAAGTATATAATTTATGAAATAAAATTTTTATAAATATGTGTGTGCGCGCACCTAAAAATATGAGATAGGTTGATTGAATGTAAACAAAACATCAAAAAGTTGTATAACGTTTGATATAACAAAAATAGAGAAAGAGAAGTCACATGTGATATGCACACTTGTTTGAGCTTGTAAAATGTATGAAATTTTGAAGAAAAGTGTGAGTGTCTAATGTATGTATGTGGTTGAACAACAAAAAAAAATTGGATGTGCATATGTTTGAAGGGGAGAAAAGTTTAAGTTTGTAGTGATAGTAATTAGTATGCCTGATATTTCTTGTAGCAAAAAAGAACAAGGGATCCAAATGAATGAAATGTGCAGATATTGTGTAAGGTGAAGAAGAGAGTAAGGGGATTTGTTAAAAGTGTTGGTCTAAAGAAGAAAGAAGGAAGAGTGAATGCATAGGTAACGAATAAAATATTTTGTGAAAATAATTTTATTATTGTTGTTCTTAGTGAGAAGGAAGGAATGTAGAGATAAGAATCTCTTGTATCATCAAGAAAGACCCCAACAAAAGAGCATTATACGAATTTGTGTGAGAAATTGGATAATTCAGATTTTGAAAAAAAGGTCTCTTGTAGCAGCTAGTTCCTAAAACAAAGAAGGTATTGTTGTTGTTAAAGTTGTAAAGAAAAGGACTTTGTAGAAGAAAAAAGAGAGAGTGGGAGTGTAAAGAAAAATTCATAAAATAGCATAGAGTTACAAAGAATCATTTGTAAAAAGATACTCAAATTGTATTAAACCCCTTTCATTGTATTATTTTAATTAGAGTGGGTTCTCTAATTAGGGGTAGGTTCTCCTTTGAATATGATGAAGGGTGCTCCCCTTAATACCACAAACACATAACAGAAATAGAGAAACAACCACAATATGCAAGAACAGAAAATTGGCTTCTTATTATCTCTACAAATGTGGAATTACAAACTTTCAGAATTACAGTATGCAAAGCCACATGGGCATTCCCTTACAATATTCTATAGGACAAAGCCTCGAATCAATACCTAGATCAACTACCAGAACTATCCTAGACAACACTACGGGCCTTCTTTATATAGGCATTTTTCACCGCTCGAGAAGGTTCTAGAAATTTAGCCCTTAGGCCGACCAAACTTAGAATTATTTTATTTTTCAATTTATTACATCAAAGTTGGCTCAAAATAACTTTTGAAACCCAAACAAAAATTTTGAAGGAAAAATTATTTTCTGCCATTTCAGGTGGCCCGAGCTCCGAAGACCATAAGTCATCACCAGTTGACTCGATTAACTATTATAACCCCATTTTGGAAAGGCCACAAAGCACTCTATAGGCTTGACATGCACAAACACCTATCACCCAAATTTTTGACCTCATCTGGGGCCTTTGAAGCCTTCAAAACTAAGTTCAAAGTTTCTGTACCCTGCTGCCAATACCAAAAATCTTCAATATCTTCAAAACTAGACCTGATCTAGCCATGAAACTTTACTGGCAGGCTGATATGACTGAGATGAACCTCCACATATAAAATCAGAACATTCTAAGATTTATGACCAACTTACTAAAAATAACAAGTTTCCCTAAATAGCAGCTCTGCACAAGATAGCCCTTATTGAATACAAAAACAAAAATATTTTTGGGTGATGCAAGATTGCTTTTACACCCAGGATGCTCCTGCATCAGACACCTGGGGTAATTTGAGAAGTGACCCCATCATGACTCAGGTGTGCAGAGGAAAACCAAGACTGTTAACCTCCTCCTTTGTTAACCATGATGAATCTTCAATAGGTCATCCTTTTCATTTGACCAAATACTCTTCATATGTCTTGTTCCTTGTGCTTCTGCCAACTCGACTATCTAGTATGTCTTCAATCTCCTTGATATCTAAACTAGTTGCTGGAATACTCCACTATGCCACTGTAACCTCATCTTCAACACCTCCCTCATGATACTCTATCAAATCTAAAATGTTAAATACTGGTGAAATATTCAGCTCAGTAGGCAATTCTACCTCATATGCATTTCTTGAATCATGCTTCTTCAGTATCTTACATGGCCCAAACTTCTTCATTTTCAACTTGTTATATGTACCAGCTAGAAATCACTCCTTCCACAAATGAACCATGACTTCATCTCCATCCTGAAATTTCTTATGCATCCTTTTCTCATCTACCTTAGCCTTATACTATGCATTCATGTTGGTAATATGCTTCCTCACCTCCTAATGGATGTTCTTCAAATGTTCTGCAAAATCCCCAGCTTCAGCACTACTTATTTCTCCTTTATCTATCTTTCTCTATTCAGATGCATTTCTGGGACTACTCCCATATACAATTTAGAATGGTGATTTACCAGTGCTCCTATTGACATAATTATTGTATGCAAATTCTACCCATGGTAAAATCAAATCCCATCTTGTTGGCTTATCTCCAACCAAACATCTCAGCAAATTTCTCAAACTCCTATTCACCATCTTCGTTTGTCCATCAGTCTACGGATGATGTGATGAACTGAATTTAAAATCTATCTTCAACTTCTTCCACAATGTTCGCTAGAAATAGCCTACAAACTTGGTGTCTCGATCAGAAACTATGGTGTTTGGAAAACCATGTAGTCTCACTACTTCTCTGAAAAATAATTCTGCTATATGAACAACATCATTAGTGTTCTTGTAGGGAATAAAATGTGTCATCTTCAAAAATCTATTAACTACCACAAAAATTGAATCATGTCCCCGCTGAGTCCTTGGTAACCCAAGAACAAAGTCCATACTGATATCCTCCCAAGGCTTCTCTGGTATAGGTAATGGCTGATACAACCCCATATTCTGCTTCACTCCTTTCACCATCTGACATACTCTGTAACTCTGTACAAACTTCTTGATATCTTACTGCAACTGTGACCAATAATAATTCTCGCTAACCAAAGCACAGGTTTTATCCCGACCAAAATATCCAGCCAATCCTCTGCTATGCTTCTCCTTGATGAGATTATCCCTCATAGAACTTCATGGAATGCACAACTGACTCCCTCTAAATAGCATGTCATCCTAGATGATAACATCTAGCCACTTTGTTCTATCTAAAGTAACAAGTTCTTTACAAGCTTTCCAAGCTTCACCAAAATCAAGATCCCCTGGATACAAATTCTTGAGTTCCTTGAACCCAACCACATCAATCTGCATTTCTGTCAGCAATAGTTGCCTTCTACTAAGAGCATCTGCAACCCTGTTAGACTTTCCACTCCTGTGTTTCAAAACAAATGTACAACTCTGCAAAAACTCAACCCATTTCAAATGCCTTTGATTCAACTTTCCTTGACTATTCAAATATTGCAAATCTTGATGATCAGTATCCAAAACAAACTCCTTAGGAAGCAAATAGTGTCTCCACTTCTTCAATGCCTAAACTATAGCATAAAATTCCTAATCATAAATAGAATATTTTCTCTTGGCATCATTTAACTTCTCACTAAAATAAGCAACAGGTTTGCCTTCTTGGCTCATAACAACTCCTATTGCAGTACTGCTAGCATCACAATCTACTTGAAACACCTTATTAAAATTTGGAAGTGCTAAAATAGGTTGTTCTGTAACTTTTTGTTTCAACAATTGAAAACTCTTTTTTGCCCCATTAGTCCACTTAAACTCTTTTCTATCCCCTCTCATTGTTTTCATCAAGGGACCACAAATATTGCTAAAATTTCTGATAAACTTTCTGTAAAAAAAAGCTAGACCATGAAAAGATCTTATCTCGATAGCACTCCTTGGAGTAGGCCATTCAAGGATAGCCTATACCTTCTCTGGGTCCATTTTTAGACCTTCTGTTGAAACTAAAAATCCCAAATACACTAACTCTTTCTTCACAAAATTGATTTTCTTCAAATTAATCAACAATTTCTCATCTCTCAGCTTCTCAAACACCATACTAATATGCATAATATGTTCCTTCAATGTCTTGTTAAAGATCAAAATATCATCCAGGTAAATAATGACAAACTTACCCAAAAATTCTTTCAGAACCTCGTTCATGAGCCGCATTAAAGTGCTCGGTGCATTGGTTAGCCCAAAAGGCATGACTAACCACTCATACAGTCCTTCTTTTGTCTTGAAGGTAGTCTTCCATTCATCTCCTTCTTTGATCCGAATCTGGTGATATCCACTCTTCAGATCTATCTTTGAAAAATACACAACTCCACTCAAATAGTCCATAATATCATCCATTCATGGCAATGGAAACCTATACTTGACTATGATCTTATTTATTGCTCTAGAATCTATACACATCCTCCACTCTCCATTCTTCTTTGGTGCTAATACCACTGGTACACCACATGGACTCAGGCTCTCTCGAATCAATCCCTTCTGTAACAACTCATGCACTTGTTTGTTCAACTTTTCACTTTTTGTTGGTGTCATTTTGTGTGCTGCCTTATTTGGCAAACTAGCTCCTGGAATCAAATCTATTGATGACTGATCTTCCTTACCGGTGGTAATCCATTAGATACATTATCAAATACAATATCCTAAAACTCATTCAAAAAATCCACAACCTCTATAGATACATCCTCTACTTCCTCTTTACCATATTTTGGAATTAAAGAAAAACACACATGCTCATACCTGATACCATCTAGGAATTTTTTGCCATCAACAAAAGTTATTCTTGCATTACCGCATACCTTTTCTTCAGTCTCCTTCAATGGCTTTAGCTTATGTCACACTCCATCTTTTGTCAGGGAATAGGTATTCACAGGACCATCATGTACAACACATCTGTCAAACTACCACGCTCTACCCAACAACATATGACATACATCCATAGATATGATATCACATAGTACCTCATCTTGGTACTCGCCGATCTTGAACTTTACTAGGCACTGTTCACTGACCATGACCTTGTGGTCATCCTGCACCTAGGAAATCTGATATGGATGTGGGTGTTTCTACCTCTTGAGCTTCAACTTTGTCACCATCTCTTCTGACACCAAATTGTCAGTGCTTCCACTATCAATAATCACATCACATCATTTACCCTCACACTTGCATCTAGTGCGAAACAGGCTCCTCCTTTGTTCAGGTTCATTCTCACCACTCAGTAGGACTCTTCTGTTAATCAACATTTCTCCTCTTTCAGCATCTTCAGAATTTGATGATCTGACATCTTCATCTACATGTGCAACTCTAGCCTGGCCTTCATTCTTCCTATCCATCCTTCCTTGGCATTGAGGACATTCAAATGCCCTATGACCTGCTTCTCCATAGTGAAAACATGTTCCATGGAAGCCTCCTCTTCCTGAACCTTGTCCTCTTCCTCTTCCTCTCTGATCTCTATTGTTCTGATCTTGGAAATAATTGGAATTGTTTCCTCTTTGATTTTGACTATTGCTAGCCTCATCCTTCTTTTTCAGATCTTCATTTTAGCCTCCATATGACCATCCACTAGATCGTCCACCATGACCTCTTCCATTTTGTTTGCTCTCGAACTTCTTGTTCAAATTTTCTTCTACTTTTAGGAAAAATTGGTATGACTCTTCAATACTGTTCATTCGAACTAGATTTAGCTCCTCTTGAATGTTCGGCCTCAACCCATTAAGGTAACGGGCAACTTTCTCCTTATCCGCTTCTGCATGGCCTATTCTAATGAGGATTTGATAGAACTCCTCTGTATACTCCTGAACAGATCTTCCTGCTTGCTTCAAACTTTGCATCTTCTTCAGTAGGTCAAGCTCATAATCAACAAGAATGAACTGTCGCTTCAATTTATCTACCATCTGATCCCATCTTGTTATTTTATCCTTTCCTCTTCTATTTCACTCTAATTGAATCTCTTGCCACCAAATCTTTGCATGACCCTTTAGTCTGGCCTTTGTGAATTTGACCCTATCAAGATCCTCAATATCTTCATACTCAACATATTCTTCACATTCATTGATCTAGTCCATCAATTCTTTTGGGTTAAGATTTCTAGAAAATGTTAGAACCTTGATCTTAGGTCTTTAACCGATCTTGGAAATGGCCTGAAAAAGCCTTTCTTCTTCTTGATTCAAAATTTTGCCTTCTTCTTCTCGATCATCATTTCCTTCTTTGGCTTCATCCTCACTTTCATTTCTGACATTAAGATTCATTCCTTTGTGAATCTCTTCTTGTAATGCTCGCACTTGTCTCTAGAGCGCTCTAATCTCAGATGTTACAACACCATCTCTTTCACCACATTCCTTTTGTGGAGATATTTTTGTGATGCGTGCTAAAACCCTAACCACGGTCCTAGTGCAAAATACCTCATAGTCGACGATCTATTTACACACTCAAGAAATCTTGCTTTGATACCACTTGATGAAGGGTGCTCCCCTTAATACCACAAACACAACAAAAAAAGAGAAACAACCACAATATGCAAGAATAGAAAATTGGCTTCTTATTATCTCTACAAATGTGGAATTACAAACTTTCAAAATTATAGTATGCAAAGCCACATGGGCATTCCCTTACAATATTCTATAGGACAAAGCCTCAAATCAATACCCAGATCTACTACTAGAACTATCCTAGACAACACTACGAGCCTTCTTTATATAGGCATTTTTCACCACCCAAGAAAGTTCTAAAAATTTAGCCCTTAGGGTTGACTAAACTTAGAATTATTTTATTTTTCAATTTATTACATCAAACTCGGCTCAAAATAACTTTTGAAATCCAAACATAAATTTTGAAGAAAAAATTATTTTCTGCCATTTCAGGTGGCCTGACTTTTGGAGACCATAAGTCATCACCAGTTGACCCGATTAACTATTATAACCCCATTTTAGAAAGGCCACGAAGCTCTTTATAGGCTTGACTCACACAAACACCTATCACCCAAAATTTTGACCTCATCTGGGGCCTCTAAAGCCTTCAAAACTGAGTTCAAAGTTTTTGTACCCTGCTGCCAATACCAAAAATCTTCAATATCTTCAAAACTAGACTTGATCTAGCCATGAAACTTTATTGGCAAGTTGATATGACTGAGATGAACCTCCACATGTAAAATCAGAACATTCCAAGATTTATGACCAACTTACTAAAAATAGCAAGTTTCCCTAAATAGTAGCTCTGCACAAGATAGCCCTTATTGAATACAAAAGCAAAAATATTTTTGGGTGATGCAAGATTGCTCTTACACCCAGAATGCTCCTGCATCAGACACCTAGGGTAATTTGAGAAGTGACCCCATCATGAATTAGGTGTGTAGAGGAAAACCAAGATGATTAACCTCCTCCTTTGTTAACCATGATGAATCTTCAACATGTCATCCTTTCCATTTGACCAAATACTCTTCATATGTCCTGTTCCTTGTGCTTCTGCCAACTCAACTATCTAGTATGTCTTCAATCTCCTTGATATCTAAACTGGTTGCTCGAATACTCCACTGTGCTTTTGTAACCTCATCTTCAACACCTCCCTCATGATACTCTATCAAATCTAAAATGTTAAATACTAGTGAAATATTCAGCTCAGTAGGCAATTCTACCTCATATGTATTTCCTGAATCATGCTTCTTTAGTATCTTACATGGCCGAAACTTCTTCATTTTCAACTTGTTATATGTACCAACCAAAAATCACTCCTTCCGCAAATGAACCAGGACTTCATCTCTAACTTGAAATTCTTTATGCCTCTTTTTCTCATCTACCTTAGCCTTATATTGTGCATTCATCTTGGTAATATGCTTCCTCACCTCCTAATGGATGTTCTTCAAATGTTTTGCAAAATCCCCAGCTTCACCACTACTTATTTCTCCTTTATCTATATTTCTCAATTCAGATGCATTTTTGGGACTACTCCCATATACAATCTGGAATGATGATTTACCAGTGCTCCTATTGACATAATTATTGTATGCAAATTCTACCTGTGGTAAATTTAAATCCCATCCTGTTGGCTTATCTCCAACCAAACATCTCAGCAAATTTCCCAAACTCCTATTCACCACCTCCGTTTGTCCATCAGTCTATGGATGATGTGATGAACTAAATTTAAAATCTATCTTCAGCTTCTTCCATAATGTTTGCTAGAAATAGCCTACAAACTTGGTGTCTCAATTGGAAACTATGGTCTTTGGTAAACCATGTAGTCTCACTACTTTTTTGAAAAACAATTCTGCTATATGAACAACATCATTAGTCTTCTTGTAGGGAATAAAATGTGTCATCTTCAAAAATCTGTCAACTACCACAAAAATTGAATCATGTCCCCGCTGAGTCCTCGGTAACCCAAGAACACAGTCCATACTAATATCCTCCCAAGGCTTCTCTGGTATAGGTAATGGCTGATACAACCTTGTATTCTGCTTCACTCCTTTCACCATCTGACATACTCTGCAACTCTATACAAACTTCTTGATATCTTACTGCAACTGTGGCCAATAATAATTCTCACTAACCAAAGCAAGGGTTTTATCCTAACCAAAATGTCCAGCCAATCCTCCGCTATGCTTCTCCTTGATGAGATTCTCCCTCATAGAACTTTGTGGAATGCACAACTGACTCCCTCTAAATAGCATATTATCCTGGATGATAAAATCCAGCCACTTCACTCTGTCTAGAGTAACAAGTTCTTTACAAGCTTTCCAAGCTTCACCAAAATTAGGATCCCCTGGATACAAATTCTTGAGTTCCTTGAACCCAACCACTTCAATCTACATTTCTGTCAGCAATAGTTGCCTTCTGCTAAGAGCATCTGCAACCCTGTTAGACTTTCCACTCCTGTGTTTCAAAACAAATGTAAAACTCTGTAAAAACTCAACCCATTTCAAATGCCTTTGATTCAACTTTCCTTGACTATTCAAATATTACAAAGCTTGATGATCAGTATACAAAAAAAACTCCTTAGGAAGCAAATAGTGTCTCCACTTCTTCAATGCCTGAACTATAGTATAGAATTTCTGATCATAAATAGAATATTTTCTCTTGGCATCAGTTAACTTCTCACTAAAATAAGGAACAAGTTTTCCTTCTTGGCTCATAACAGCTCCTATTGCAGTACCGCTAGCATCACAGTCTACTTGAAAAACTTTATTAAAATTTGGAAGTGCTAAAATAGGTTGTTCTGTAACTTTTTGTTTCAACAATTGAAAACTCTTTTTTTTCCCATTAGTCCACTTAAACTCTTTTCTATCCCCTCTCATTGTTTCAGTCAAGGGACCACAAATACTGCTAAAATTTCTAATAATTTTTTTGTAAAAACTAGCTAGACCATGAAAATATTTTACCTCGTTAGAACTCCTTGGAGTAGGCCATTCAAGGATAGCCTGTACCTTCTCTGGGTCCACTTTTAGACCTTCTGTTGAAACTACAAATCTTAAATACACTAACTCTTTCTTCACAAAACTACACTTCTTCAAATTAATCAACAATTTCTCATCTCTTAGCTTCTCAAAAACCATACTAATATGCATCATATGTTCTTCCATTGTATTGCTAAAGATCAAAATATCATCTAGGTAAACAATGACAAACTTACCCAGAAATTCTTTCAGAACCTCGTTCATGAGCCGCATGAAAGTGGTTAGTGCATTGGTTAGCCCAAAAGACATGACTAACCACTCATACATTACTTCCTTTGTCTTGAAGGTAGTCTTCCATTCATCTCCTTCTTTGATCCGAATCTAGTGATATCCACTCTTCAGATCTATCTTTGAAAAATACACAGCTCCACTCAAACAGTCCAGAATATCATCTATTCATGGCAATGGAAACCTGTACTTGATTGTGATCTTATTTATTGCTCTAGAATCTGTACACATCCTCCACTCTCCATTCTTCTTTGGTCCTAATACCAATGGTACAACACATGGACTCAGGCTCTCTTGAATCAATCCCTTCTTTAACAACTCATGAAATTATTTTCTACCATTTCAGGTGGCCCGATGTCCGGAGACTATAAGTCATCACCAGTTGACCCGATTAATTATTATAACCCCATTTCGGAAAGGCCATGAAGCACTCTACAGGCTTGAATCGTGCAAGCACCTATCACCCAAATTTTTGACCTCATTCGGGGCCTCTAAAACCTTCAAAACTGAGTTCAAAGTTTCTGTACCCTATTGGTAATACCGAAAATCTTTAATATCTTCAAAACTAGACCTGATCTAGCCATGAAACTTTACTGGTAGACTGATATGACTAAGATGAACCTCCACATGTAAAATCAGAACATTCCAAGATTTATGACCAACTTACTAAAAACAACAAGTTTCCCTAAATAGCAGCTCTGCACAAGATAGCCCTTATTGAATACAAAAATAGAAATATTTTTGGATGATGCAAGATTTCTCTTACACCCAAGATGCTCCTGCATCAGAATAGGTGTCCATAAAGATAACAGTTGGTTCTATGGAGTTAGGGGTTTGTGCCCATAAATGAAAATCATTTTGCATTGTGAGGTTGGATTAGTGTAGTAGTCTCTAGTAGCTATTGTCATTGAGGTTTTTCCCCACTATGGGTTTTCCTCATATACATGGTGTCTACTTGTGAATGCCTTGTTGGTGTTCTTGAATTTTTATCATTGGTTTGTGACTACTACTCATTCATGTTATTTTGTGTTTCATAGAGTTTTGAAGATAAAGTTTATAAAGACCATTGATTCACCCTTCTCTTAGTGGTCCATTTGTCTTCCTTTAATTGGTATCCAAATAGTAGGTTCCTTGTTAGTTAGCTTTCTCTGGGTAGGGTAGATCTTTCTTTAAGAACATAGTTTCTAAGAAAGAGTCTTATGTTTTTTAAGTCCCCATGTCTGATGGCACTAACTATGCCTTCTAGAGTAGAAGAATGGAAACTTATTTTCTTCACTAGGGTGTGATGTTTGGATGGCTATAGTAAATAGTTATAATGTTCATGCAACTACTCCTACTAATCCAGATGCCAAGAATGAGTATGTTAAAAATGCTAAAGCTAAGCATGTCATTCTTGATGGTTTAATTGATAAAGATTTTTTCAAAGTTGTGCATTGAAAATATGCAAAATAAAATTCAGATAAGCTACAAAGAATCTATGAAGGTGATGTTAAAGTTAAAGAGGAAAAGTTGATTATTTGTTTAGAGTAGATGAGATAATTAATTTTATAAGAGGAATTCGTGAGAATTTTCTTAGTGGTGTTGTAGTAAAAAAAAATTAAGATCATTAACACCAAGATATGATACAAAGGTTTCAACCATTGAAGAAGCCAAAGACTTAAGTATCTTCTATGTGTATGAATTATTTGGCTCACTTTTAGCATATGAGATGAGGACAATAAAGATTAAGTCATATAAGAAACAAGTTTCCTTCACCACTAAAAATAAAGGAAAGAAGTTGCAAGCAGTAAAGATGATGAAGAATCTAATGCAGTTGAGGAACAAATTGTAAAAAAAACTAAAGAAAGGATAGGGAAAGTATAGAGGAAATCTTATGTTTTAATTGTGGGAAGATAGGACACTTTCCTTATAAATATCCATATGACAAGAAATAAGACTAAGAAGAATAAAAAGGTCAAGATAAAGGGAGAAAAATACTCAAACCAAAGAAAAGGAATTTAAGGAAGAAGAGAAGTCTCTAAACCATAGAGAGTGATGCAAGTGATAATGAAAGTGAATCAGATGTGAACAATAGTGAAGAAGAAATTGAAACAAGTGTATTCATAGATCAAGAAGAGTTAAATGGAAATCCAAAGTCAAAGAGTGGTAGTATTACTCAATCTAAAAGTTTGAATTCATTTAAATCAGTGATGAAGAAGATGATATCGAGGCTGAAGTTCGCTTGGAAGGAGAGCTAGTGTGTGCTCCTGAATAAATTCATACACTAAAGAAAGAGAATACAAAGTGCAAAAATGTAGCTACAAAGGAAAAAGATCACTTGAATAAGAGCCTTAAAAACATTATGAATTTGAAGGTGTACCTAGAAGAAGCCAGAAGAGAAAGTGAAGTAATGAAATCATATTTAGATGAAAAGGAAAAGAGATGTCAAGAGTTGGAATAGGAGGTAGTAACCTTGAGAAATAAAGTTGTGAGGTGGAAAGAAGATCTTTAGATGTGATTAAGGTATGAGAGAAACACAAATGTCATGGATGGCATGTTGAAGAAGAAAAATAATTCAAAGGATCCCATGGTTAAAGGTTATGAGATTGGCCAATGTTCAGCTAATAATGATTCATCTACATAAGATATATGTTTTGTGTCCTCAAGAAATGGGAAGGAGAAAACATTTAAGGTTACCAATTCTCAAAGGATAAAGATAGACTTGAATACCACTATTGATATTTTAAAGACCAGTACTACCCCAAAGAATGAAAATGACGCTACTACAACAAAAATAAATGTTGTTACTACAAAGAAAGATCCTGCTACTACACAAGGAAAGATAATGCACAATAATGTTGGATTCATAAAGTTCAAGGACATGAGAAGAAACATTAGAATACCAAGATATGTTTCCCAAAGAAAGACAACATGGAGTCATACCTATGACAAAAATTGGTATGTTTCACAATTCCATGGTTATTTCTATAAATTAATGCATATGGGCACAAAATTTCATATTGTACACTTATGCATAGTCCTGGTCCATACTTTGTAAGCAACAATGATTTTTATATCCTAATAAATATATATGTTATTTGATATAATTGCAATAGGATTGGGCATAGAAGAACTAATTTTAGAATTAGAAAAATTAGTCATATGATTATTTTTCTATGCTTATGATCAATAAGGAAATAAAATGTTATAACTATTTTAACTATGGGCACATAGAAAAGCATTGTAAAAATAGGATGACTAAACACATAAAGACAACATAACAAAAGGGGACAATAGACATGACTCACAAAAACAAATTAGAAACTAATTTTGTAGCAGTGAAAAAGGTGGAAGCCAAGAAAGTTTGGGTTAAGAATAAGGACAAAAAGGAATCAAGTCTGATTGTACAAATACCACTTCATGCAAAAAGAAAGAATCTTTGGGTTATTGATAATGGGTTCTCCTACCACATGATAGGAGGAAATAAAAAATCTTTTAAACTTGAATATTGGAATGGTGGTTCAGTTAAATTTGGTGATAATTCTTCAATCAAGATAAAGGGTAAAGGATCACTGAATATTGATGGAAAGTTGAAAGCTCATAGGATTAAAACACAACTTGCTCAATGTAAGTGAGATGTGTGACAATGGGTACAATCTTACATTTCACTCCAAAGGTTGTGAAATAAGGAAAGAGAGCAGCAAAAGAATAATTGTTGAAGGTAAGAGGACAAATGTAAATGTGTGCAATTTGCAATAATATTATGAATCTCAATGCATGATGAGATAGGTAGATAAACGTTGGTTGTGGCATAGAAGGTTAGGCCACATAAAATTTTACAATCTAGTTAAGGTAAGCACCAAAGAATATGTAAGACACATGCCTAAGATAACTAAGACAACAAACAACATTTTTTATGAACATCAAAAGGGTAAGGAAACTAAGGTAAGTCTCAAAATCAAAAAGTACTCATCAACAAGATCACTTGAGTTAGTACACAAGGACTTATGTGGCCCTATTGTAATCACCTAAAATTGGTCTACTAGAACGTGAGCCCCCATTTTGATCAAATCATCTCTTTGCTAAGAATCATTATACAGAGTAACCCTTAAAATACCCTTTGCATAAAGTTTAAATAAAAAATCTTATATCAAGCTTATATCGTGGTCTAATTTCTAGAGCTTGCATATTTATTTAATTTCTATAACCTTACTTTTAATATAAAGTTCCTACACTTTTATTAAAAGAACATATCCACATGTGTACACATACTTAATCTTGATTAATTAGCAATTAAAAGGGATTTGTGCTTTCAAAATTGCTATTTTGTCTTATTCTACCTAACATTTCCCTTTTTCCTCTTAATCCTCACCACTCATCTCTACCTAACCTTGCATCTCCTTGCATCTCCTTTTGCCTCTTCATCTCATCCACTCATTATTTTGTCTCTTAAGCTTAGCCCCACATTCTTGAGGCAATTTCTTTAAAAAGAAGCTCTTCCTTGGCTCAAGGGTTCCATCTTGCATATTCTAGTCCTAATCCTTAATCTTGCATTCTTGTTATTTTGCATTCTATCTCTCTTGCATTATTATATTGATTTTGCTAATTTTAATTCTTATCTCTTAGTTTTCTCTCTCATTCCTTATATTAGCTTCATTCTTAGATTAATCTTGCATTGTTAATCTAGCTTCTTTCTTTCATTGCTTCAATAGAATATCTCTTACATTCTCATTCTAGAATACTAGTTGCTTGCATACATTCTTAGCTTAATCTCTCATTCTAGCTTGTTAATCTTGCATCTTAGCTTCATCCTTGCACTTGAATATTCCATTTTGGAGTAGTCAAGTCACTAATCCTCTATGCCAATTTGATGAGCATCATGAGAAGGATTAAACTCACTTCAACTAGGAAGTTATGAGACGCTTCATGAGATCTCCTCTTCCATGTATTTTCTCAAGTGTAATGGTTCATAGAAGTGTGTCACACTTTTGATCAACCATCTTTGGTGCCCACCGTGGGGCTTGACATTCATTTTGGCTCCATTTCTTGTACTTTTGATTGTTTGTTTTCATAGGTTCGACACTTTTATTTTTACAGGCTCAAAAGTCATATGAAATTTCTTATTATACCCAAGTGACATTTCATCCTACTGCTAGGTGATACTCTTGAATTTTTAAAGTTTCATTCTGCCATACAAAGAAGTATCACCCTACCTAATTGTGAAATATCACATAGCCTTTATAAGGTTTATTGCCTAGCCCTGGAATGTCATTCTACTTCTATAAGGTCTGTCGTACAATTTTTTGACAGACTGATTAACATCACCCAGATTTTATCTCTATCACAGTTCGTATTTTGGCCAGGATTACTTGATTTTTCTTGCATTTTTTGATTTCTTGGTGTTCTAACAATGACTAACAAGTGAGCTTGCAAGGCTATTGCTTCTATTTGCATACTTTTTATGCCCTAACTTGTGGTTTTGTAGGGATTTCTTATCAAAAGAGCTCAATATCTTCATGCCTACTAAATTTTTGTGATGTAGGATTTGATTGTCAAAGAATTCATTGTAAAACTAAGTTAATGCACACTACAACATTTGGGGTGGAATTTCGATGGTGGGTAGCGATGAAACTACTATTTGTGTGTGATTTTTGTATTTTTTTTAATAAGTGCCCCCAACATTGTCATAATAGCGATGGAGCCATCATAATTTCAACACTCACGTGATTATAAACAAAATAGAAAGAAAAAGAAAGGCTCATTTCTAATTTTTGTAAATTCGATTTGTGTGCATGAAGAGGGCGAAGTCAAGCTAGGCAAGCAGAGGTAGGTGTTTATTTGGATCTTTGATCATTCCATTTGTATCATGCTTTACTTCCATTGATGATTATTTACTTGCTCAAGGCCACGAACCTATGACTATATCTTCCTTTTGTATATATCTTTGATTTGGTTATTGACATAACATTATAATGCTCATTGTTGTATTTTACTTGTTTGGATCTTTGAGGACCCGTGTTTAACACTAGGGAATTATTGTTGGATCCTTACATTTTTATTTACTGCTTGATGTGATGACCTAGGGCATCAATGATTAACTATTACTCATTTTCAATTCATCACATGATTGACTATGTATGGCTTGATTATGCACATGCATGACTGTAGATGAGCACATGTAATATGATATCATGCATTTCTTAGATCCCTTGGATCTAACCCCATTTATTTCCTTCTTGCAAGTTCTAGATCAACTAGGAGCACACTGGATTCACACCCCGGTCATCCTTCCATCATCTCTTCAGGCAATATCTGGTACCCTATTGTTTATGCTCATTTACTCATGTATTTCTGTATTCAACCTTATCTTTCTAGGAGTTGGCTATGCTCACGGCCTGTGTGAGCCCAAATTTGTTGTTATATCATTATCATTGTTGCTTCATTATGCCCATTTAAATTCACAGATGCTTATGATCTTCATATCTCATGAAGCTAGGACATTATAGATTTACTAATTGCATGATCATAACCAACAACACATGAAGCAAATAGAATGATCAAAGAGCCAAATAAACACGTACCTCTACTTTTGTACACTTTCCATCATCAAAGACCCATCCACAAATCTCGATGCTATCAAACTTCTTAACTCCTTTACCTTTCTACTAATACTCAAAATCTTATCTGATGAATCCACATCAGCATAACAGTAACCAATATGATCTTATTATCATAAGAATAAAGTTCAATATAAAGAAAATGTGTTCACACATAGAATCACATGTAATATAGTCTCATCTATAGTCAATGAATATAGACTCAACTATAAAAGAAAGTATGATCCATACATACACAATAAGCCACTAAAGTATGTTTCATAAGCATAAGAGTAATCACATAAGTCTCACCACATAAGAGTAACCAAATTTGTCCAACATATAACTAGGTGCAATGTGATCACAACAAGATGCAATATAGTTCCCTCTATAAAGAAATGTATTCACACATATATATGATCAATGGAAAAGCATATATAAAGGATAACATATATCCATATAAAGTATTCTCCCATGCATTCATTAACTAATAATGTATGCACCTATGCATCCATAAAGAAAATAGTTAATCAGTTATACTAACAATCAGTTGTGTATGTTCCCATAAATAAAATTCCCTCTCAAATTGCAACTCCCTCTCAAAGTGCAAAGAGCTTAGTTTCAGGTTATTTTATCTCCTCTTCCCTCTTTGTCCTTTGAACTTCCCTCATTTTCATTCCTCTTATCCTTTTGGAATTCTCTCTTTTTCTTGAATTTCCCTATCCCCCTTTTAAAGTTTTGAGATTAAAGAACTTGTATATCTTCCTTGAAGATTGATCCTTGAAGATCGATCCTCTTGATATTAATCTTTCTTCTTCTTGAAGACAATCGGTCTTTAGTCTATCAAGAGTAGGTAATTTAGAACGTACACTAATCCCTTGAATGAATGCATCCCAAGTAAGAGGAAATCCATTAAGAGCTGTCAAAGCTAGCTCTTTATCATCATATTTGAGCCCAATTGATGATAGTTGATTACTTAGCTCATTGATCCTCATGAAGTAGGATGTGATTGACTCCCCTTGATTCATCTTGATCTAGGAGAGGTTAGTTTTTAGAGCTAGGACCCTATTTGTGTTGTTTATCTGAAACATGCTAGACAATGAAGTGAACATCTCACATGCATTCTCTAGATTTGCAATTGTTGGCACAATGTGATCTTTAACACTATCAACAATTATTCTCATTGCTTTATTGATGTTTTTGTTCTATTCCTTCTTTTCATCTACATCCATATCATCTTTAGGAGGATATTCAATCACAAATTATAGTGACCATAGGGGTGGGAGAGTCAATCCATTATGGAGACCTCAATCCCAATTCACTGTTGCAACTAGAAAATCCAGGCACAGTCCGACACCAGTTAAGTCCTAGGCTTTAATAATAATTAAACACGGAAATAAATATTTGGACATGTAAATAAAACCCAAGCCAATGATTGTACATCATGATCCAATCACTAATACACCACAAAACATGTTTGAAGGCACTGCATGGGCTAACTATACCCTGCAGGCAGATTCAAAATTTGCAGAGAATGTTTTTGTTTATTGAATGACTACCATTTGAAAATGGTTCTATACACACACCAACTCTACATCCCCCCTCCGTGGATCAACACTAATAAAGACTTCTAACCAACTAAAGACTGATTGCAACCATTAACTAACTGTCTAACTATCCCCCAAACAGTAAGCATGCCATCAAATGATCATGCAATTAGTAAATTCATAATATCCTAGCTTCATGAGATCCAACAGATAATAAAAATGCAAGGATCTAGCAATAATGCCCTAGTGTTAAACACGGGTCCTCAAAGATCCAAACAAGTAAAATACAACATTGAGCATTATAATGGTGTGTCAACAACCAAATGAAATCAAGTAATGATATATACAAAAGGAAGAAATAGTCACATGCTCACAACCTTGAGCAATCAAGTACAATATATAATCATAAATGGAAGCAAATAATGATACCCTAGCCCAATAGTCGATCATGCAATGAATTGAAAACAAGTAATAGTTAATCATTGATGCCCTAGGTCATCACAACAAGCAGATAATAAAAATGCATGTTTGATTATGACTGCATCACCTTGTATTAGAACACCATGACCTTATGACATGTTATGAGTTATTGTTGTGGATGCCTCATTTGAAAATGATGTCATAGCAACATCAAATGAAACAACAACATTTTATGTTGTTGTTGCATTGTTTGGATGATGCATCCATAGTATGGATTGATTATGCACATGCATTATTACAAATGAGGATGTGTAATAGGATATCATGCATTTCTTAGATCCCTTGGATCTAACCCTATTTCTTTCCTTCTTGTAGGTTTTGGATCAACTTGGAGCACACTGGATTCACACCCTAGTCATCCTTCCATCATGTCTACAAGCAATATCTGGTACCCTGTTGTTTATGCTCCTTTAATCATGTATGTATGTATTCAACCTTATCTTTATAGGATTTAGCTATGCTCACAGGCTGTGTGAGCCCAAATGTTTTGTTTTTCACTCCTTTCTTTGTGTAGATGTAGGTGTGTATTTGGCTCTTTGATCATTCCATTTTCTTTATGTGAACTCAAAGCATCATTATCATTACCTCCACCTAGGGCATCAATGATTAACTATTACTTGTTTTCAATTCATCATGTGATTCACTATTGGGCTAGGACATCATTATTTTCTTCTATTGATGATTATATATTGTACTTGATTGCTCAAGGCCATGAGTCTATGATTGTTTCTTCTTTCTATATATATAATTTTTTGATTTGATTTGGTTATTGACACAACATTATAATTCTCACTATTGTATTTTACTTATTTGGATCTTTGAGGACCCATGTTTAACACTAGGGAATTATTGATGGATCCTTACATTTTTATTATCTGCTTGTTATGATGACCTAGGGCATCAATGATTAACTATTACTTGTTTTCAGTTCATCGCATGATTCACTAGCGACTCATTTCTAATGTACAAATATTCCAATCCTTAGTGAGTAGACATTATGATACTCACTAAGCCTTACTTTTAGTTCATCATAAGGATTGGTACTCACTAAGAACAAGACATGAAAGTAGCCAAGTCTATGCATCGTATATTTTTCCAAGACAATGTGCATTGACTTGGCTACTTTCATGTCCACTATGATGCATAGAATCCTACCTTGATGCAAAGAAAAAGAAAGGCTCATTTTTAATTTTCCCCAAATCTGAGCTACACACGTGAAGAGGGAAAAGTCAAGCTAGGAAAGAAGAGGTAGGTGTTTATTTGGATCTTTGATCATTCCATTTGCTTCATGTGAGCTCAAAGCATCATGCTTTACTTCCATTGATGACTATTTACTTGCTCAAGGCCGTGGGCCTATGACTATTTATTCCTTTTGTATATATCTTTGATTTGGTTACTGACACAACATTATAATGCTCACTGTTGTATTTTACTTGTTTGGATCTTTTAGGACCCATGTTTAATACTAGGGCATTATTGTTGGATCCTTGCATTTTTATTATCTTCTTGCGCACTATGATGACCTAGGGCATCGATGATTAACTATTACTTGTTTTCAATTTATCACATGATTGACTATCAGGCTAGGGCATCATTATTTTCTTCCATTGATGATTATTTACTATACTTGATTGCTCAAGGCCACGGTAATAGAGCACACCCTAGTGTGCATGCACAATCTCACTAGGACACTAAATGAGCCTATTAATTCCCAAGACACTATGCTTTCTTCTAGGATCTTCCAAGTCCTTACTTAGCTAGTTTAGGACTTCTTCTACACCTCACTAAGAGTTACTAACCATTGCACTTCACTAGGGGTGTCTACCAACATGTCTTTCACCATTTCTTTTCTCTTTCTTGGATGTCTCCAAGTGTCTTTTTAACTCCACCATTTGGAAAGAGTTTATAGGGGATATAGTTAATTCTAGTCTTCTTCTTGGATTCTATATGATTCCATTATGTGAGGGTATCATTACTTTCATAAACGATCTCCTAAATCTCTAGGAATCTTTGCTTTTAGGCCTAGTTCTCCTACTAGCCCTATCTGACTAGTTTTTCCCACTTCTTTCAAAAAAATTCTAAACAACCCCCCCAAAAAATATGATATTTGAGTACCCTTTTCGAAGACATAATATTTTTTAGGTCTTGAGGTTCCAAGGTCTACATACAGTGGATTCCTAGAATCAAGGGAAACTAGGGCTAATTGGACTATTTAGGACCAGACCAATGACTTATGCTTGAAAATGTACTCAAATGGATTGGGAAAGTTCTAATATTCTTGTGAATGTATGACCCCAATGATCACAAAACCACTCTTGGTTCCACTCTGCAAGTCATACCCCTTCATTCATACACCATTAGATCACTGACAAGCACCTAACCGGGTACCTTGGACTCACCTAGGGCTTGTCATTTAAATTAGCTAAACTTCTTCCCAAATCTCCTCCTTCATTGTTTACACTATAAAATGGCTCTCCTATCATATTACCCATGGCCATGATGAAATGCATGGTAGAGATCTATGTGAGAGCCATTTTCCTCAAAACTGTCACAACAAAACTAGAAAACTATAACCTAACAAAATATTTTACAAAGCTATACAAATGAACACTAAGAAACTTCTAATCAAAGTAAGATGTACATTAAATAGGTTAACTACAAGAATCCAACTCAAGATTGAGTGATTCAACACATGAAAGAACTCAAGTAAACAAAACAAACATAGTGCACACAAACTCACTATTACAGAGCAACTTCAGGCAAATTCAATTACTTCTCCACAATGCCTAACCTTAGGAAATGGGCTTCTTCATGGATAAATATGATTTTCCCATGATTTTAGGTAGTTACCATAACTACCATGCCTCCACCATCGAATGGAATCATTCATTAACAATATTGTCATGCAACTTTGAAAAGTTGCAAATGTTATCATGCAACATTTTTGACAACTTTTACAAAATTGCTTCTAGGATAGTTTTATGACCTTTAGCCTATCTCAAATGATGTAAAAACACCATAGAGGCCATTTTAGGCTCAAATACAAGCTTTAATAATCTTTTAAGCTTTTAGACCCAAAATCCCAACTTAGGCTTTCAAGAATACAAAACACTAATCAAAAGCACAAATAAAGACTCCTGACTTGGCTAAGGTTAGTACAAGCCACAAAAAAAACTTATAACTAGGAGTAATCCTAGGTGCTCTTGTACCATGCGGGCCTATGACTATTTCTTCATTCTATATATATCATTGCTTGATTTGATTTGGTTATTGACACAAAATTATAATGCTCACTTCTGTAATTTACTTGTTTGGATCTTTGAGGACCTGTGTTTAACACTAGGGCATTATTGCTAGATCTTTTCTTTTTTATTATTTGCTTGTTGTGATGATGTAGGGCATCAATTAGTAACTATTACTTGTTTTCAGTTCATCACATGATTGACTATCAAGCTAGGACATCGTTATTTTCTTCCATTGATGATTATTTACTGTGCTTGATTGGTCAAGGCCATGGGCCTATGACTGTTTCTTCCTTATGTATATATCATTGCTTGATTTGATTTGATTATTATTGACACAACATTATAATTCTCACTATTATATTTTACTTGTTTGGATCTTTGAGGACCCGTGTTTAACACTAGGGAATTATTTTTGGATCCTTGCATTTTTATTTATTGTTGGATCTCATGAAGCTAGGGCATTATGGATTTACTAATTGCATGATCATTTGATGGCATGCTTACTATTTGGGGGATAGTTAAATAGTTAGTTAATGGTTGTAATCAGTCTTTAGTTGGTGTGTGTATAGAACCATTTTCAAAAGGTATTCATTCAATAAACAAAAATATTTTTTGTAAATTGTGAATATGCTCGTAGGGTACAGTCAGCCCATGTAGTGCCTTCAAATGTGTTTTGTGGTGTATTAGTGATTGGATCATGATGCAATATCATTGGCTTGGGTATTATTTATATGTCCAAACATTTATTTTAGTGTTTAACACTAGGGTATTATTGTTGAATCCTTGCATTTTTATTATCTTCTTGCATGTTGTGATGACCTAGGGCATCAATGATTAACTATTACATGTTTTCAATTTATCGCATGATTGACTATAGAGGTAGGGCATCATTATTTGCTTTCATTGATGATTATATACTGTACTTGATTTCTCAAGGTTGTGGGCCTATGACTGTTTCTTCTTTCTATATATATCATTGCTTGATTTGATTTGGTTATTGACACAACATTTTAATGCTCACTATTGTATTTTACTTGTTTGGATCTTTGAGGATCCATGTTTAACACTATGACATTATTGTTGGATCCTTGCATTTTTTTACTATTGGATCTCATGAAGCTAGGGCATTATGGATTTACTAGTTCCATGATCATTTGATGGCATGCTTACTATTTGGGGGATAGTTAGACAATTAGTTAATGGTTGCAGTCAGTCTTTAGTTGGTTAGAAGTTTTTATTAGTGTTGATCCATGTGAGTGGAGGGGAGATGTGGAGTTGGTGTGTGTATAGAACCATTTTAAAATGGTATTCATTCAATAAACAAAAACATTCTTTGCAAATTGTGAATCTTCCCGCAGGGTACAGTCAGCCCATTGATCATTATATACTATCCTTGTTTGCTCAAGGTCACGGTCCTGTGATTGTTTCTTCCTTCTATATATATCATTTCTTGATTTGATTTGGTTAATCATAACTTTAATCATTGATGCCCTAGGTCATCACAACAAGCAGATAATAAAAATGTATCTTTGATTATGACTACATCACCTTGTATTGGAACACCATGACCTTATGACATGTTTTGAGTTATTGTTGTGGATGCCTCATTTGGAAATGATGTCATATCAACATCAAATGAAACACCAACATTTGATGTTTTTGTTGCATTTTTTGGATGATGCATCCATAGTATAGCTTGATTATGCACATGCATGATTGTAGATGAGGATATGTAATAGGATATCATGCATTGCTTAGATCCCTTGGATCTAACCCCATTTCTTTCCTTCTTGCAGGTTGTGGATCAACTTGGAGCACACTGGATTCACACCCTGGTCATCCATCCATCATCTCTTCATTCTTCTTTCCTACAATTGATGTTTTGTGTTGGTTAATAACTAAGGTTGCCACTTCTCAAATCTCATGGTATAATTCATCTCAAAACAAAAGATATTATGTCATATGTTTTGGCATGACAAAGATAGTGTGACATTGCAAGAATGCTCTGCATTCCTCCACCATCATGTGATCCAAAATTATGGGTCATTGGTATAGTGTTGATGACTTCGATCAATGTGCCTATGTGTCAATGTGGTGTTGGCCCATGCATGTTGAAGATGTTATGCACAACAAGTAATCCTGGGTGTCAATTTTGGGGTTGCCCAAATAGGAAAAAGGTCTGGATATAAAATTATATTTTATATTTAAAAATAATGTGACAACTAATCATTTTAGGAAGAACTGATGTAGATTTGGTATCGTAGGGAAATATTGGATGGTAATACTTTTGGTGGGTCGATGAAACCACATTTACATCTACCCCATCTACATCTATACCTGATGTAGGAAATAAGTGCAACTTGTGCAAGGCTTGAGAGGCATCTAGTGTTACCAAGATTGCTTCAATGGCAAAAGTAGAAATCATGTTTTTGTGATGCCTTCTTTGTGTAGATTGTGCACTACTTTGTTGGGACCATATATGTAAATGTGGTTAACAAAGGGCTATTGTAGATACAGAAACTTTTTTAGAATTTCAAGTAGATACGTTGGACATATTTTGATAAACTCATGAATTTTTTTTGTGTTTATGACTTTGTTATGATTTTCAATATAAAATTAAACAAAATTAAAAATTAACCTTATTTTTAAAAAATGGGGAAATAGAGAATGGGGAAATTTTATTGTCATAGGACTCTTGACACCACCTCCATAATTAGTGTGTTTCAATCACCTAATGTAATTGATTCCACCGTAATTTTTATTTAGGATCAAAATTAGTTCTTTGTGTCCTTTTTTCCCTTTTTGTTATTTGTTGTCTGTTTCCAATGATTATATAAATATGATTATATGCTGGTCGATGCCCAATGGAGTGGAAAATTTCTTATTCTTATATCGCCAAAACTGAAAGTTTGGCATCCTTTGGCATTTGGGAGACACTTTGATCGCTTCATTATCCCATTTGGACTTACATTCTAACCAAACATATTCATTATGCCATTGATTTATGACAATTTTTCATTATTGTGCCAAACAAGAAGTCGATTAGTATTTGTTACATAACAATATCAACTACTACGCTTGTTTGGTTATCAATAAGTATCCTTCTCATAATATTATCAATTATAGGGATGTTGTGTTTTTGATGAAGATATAATGGTATACAACCTTATATGATCAAATCTTATATGCAGAGGTGATGAACATTTAGATTTTCCTAAGCAGTACCATGAGCTTTCCTGTCACACATGTACTATTGTGAAAATCATCACAAGTCCATTTGTTGTAGGGTCTAGCTCCCAGTAATGCTTGGTCAAATCTGCAGGTTTGTCACATGTTCCTTAGAAGACTTTTAATCTCACAATAGCTGAGAAACATAAATGTAGGCATCATGGTCATAATTGTTTGAAGATACAACATATTTGAGTGGTATACCTAGACGATGCAACACAAACAATACTACTCCTCTGGTTCTAAGTTGACAATGTATGATTCAAAAACCATAGATAATAATTTCTTTTGGACCTATCTTGATTTGTTTTTGGATCTTACACTCTCAACTTATAACTACAAGAGTAGTGATTGTGTTGCATCATCTAGGTATACACTCAATTATGTTGTATCTCCAAAGAATTGTGACCATGCATGATGCCTACATTTTTTTTTCTCAATTGTTGTGTCCTAGGACCCCTTATGACCCTTTACGATCCCTAAGAATACATCTTAGAGGTCTTAAAGTGTTGTAAGGGCTCATAAGATGCTCCTAGGAGGGGCCAGATGAGCTTCCACCTTCACATGGTTGGCCCTGTTAAGTAGAGAATGTTAAACTATTCTTGAAACAAAGAGAAGCTCAATATTTTAAGGTCTCCATGAACGATATATAGATATTTTTTTAAAAATATAGCATACCATTGCAATTACGATGGTCATCAAAGAACATCCAAAAATAGAGCACTAGACATGATGGATACCAGCCGAAACTCTTCGATAGGTATCCATCACTTGCACAACATTTTCATCACAATGACATCATAATTATGACACACACAACAAGTCTTGATGGAAGTCATATTACAACTGATGACATGTTGACCATCTTTGACCATGTTTCCAGACCCTTCTACCCTATATATTGCAATGGTGTGTACCATCACAATTACGATGGACATCATAGTCGTCAGTGCTATTGACACCAAAACTACAATGGTGGTTAGTGTCACTGGGTCAATGGTGGAGTGTCAGAATTGGGATGGATAGCCGTCAAAAAAAGGACTCAAATGTTGTAGTGGTTTTTGTCTTGTACATTTCCTTGGAGATACAAATAAACTATGTGCTTGCTTACATTTGATTTCAAGGAACCTAGCTTAACTATAAGGCTTCTTGTTTTGTGATTGGTTGAGTAGTAGGAGAGTATGCTCTTTTCCTCTTGGAAAATCAGAAATCTAGACCTACTTAGTTGATCACTTACAGTTGGTCTTGGTTAAATAAACATTTTCTTGATGTGTTTGGGAGAAACTATGGAGTAGTAGACTATGCTCTTTTCCTTATGGAAAATCATAAATCTAGACCTCCACTAGCTATCCATTTCTTTTCTTGCATTTACCTTTAGAAGGTCTACCAAGAGAGAAATCTTTTAGGAATGAGTCAAGTGGGGAACAAGAAAAGATAACTACTCCACTCCAGTATAATCAAAAGCTTCTTTCAACCCAAAGAGAGAGAAGACTTGGCTACTTTCTCTTCCTTATGCTTCTTCATGTGTAGGGCCTAGTTGGCTAAATCTTGCTAAGAAAGACTATACTTGATTTTGCATTTGTAATCTTGTTTACACGATTACAAGGGGAATACATCCATTTTGTGTAGGGCCAAGAGTCTAAATCTTTCTTGTGACACTATTTATCTTGGGTGCTTGTAGGGCTATAGGCCTTAATTCTACTTATGGAACTACAAGGGGTGGTCATGAACGAAGGCCCTTACTAAACACCTTAGGATTTAGAAGCTATCCTTTTTGGTTGTGTGCCTTCCTTTGTGCAAGGATTGATCCAAGTGGAATTAACCTGGATCACCCCAAGACACTCACCATATGTACTCCCTTGGATGAAAATCCATGACAAAGCCAACATCACTTTGTGTGAGGTGAAGGGGTACCAAGTTGTGGGCAAAGGTTGGAACACTTCCCGCTTGACCTTAGGAAGATTTCTTGATGTGTCTTCTTGTGCTAAGACTTGTGAAATTTTTTTGTTGAACATACACTTTTTATACTTGAACATTGTTACACCTTACTAAGACTTCACATATGCTTGTATCCACAAGGTTTCTTTGTCCCTTGTTGGATTATCTTAAGACTATTGTTTTCTCACATTGCATGCATTCAAAACAAACCTTGTCTAGGGAATGCTCCAATTTTGTCAGTAACAGTTGCAACCCTTTGAATTGAACTCTTGGACTAAGCTTAAACATTGTCAATATTTGTTCTCCATTGATATCCTTAGCTTATCTTGTTATTTGGTACATTCCAACATGTTAGGAATTCCCTCTAGCTAGAAAAGATCACTTTGGTCTCTTGACTACATACTTGGCTAGTAGAATTCTCACTTGTCCACCATCTCTTTGATCAACTTTCTTGGATGCTCTATCCAATCTCTTTCTTATTCAAAAATGTCATACATAGGGATCTCCCCACAACTTGGACATCTTGTGGCAAGTCATATTTACTATATATCTCTCATACTATTACAATTTGGACAAGTGAACATCTTTACTTACCGAGCTTGAACATCAAGTCATCATAAGTCATCCTATTTGGATTTTGACAATCTTCTTTCATGTCGGTCACAACTAGATCACAGATTTGTGAAGGAAAACAACTTGAAGCTATCTTTGAAAACTCAACCAAAGAAGGTCTTATACCTTGAGATTTCAAACCCTGTGCTAACATATCTAGAGATTCTACTCTATCCTCTCCTAGATTGGCATAGTATTTATTACACCCCAATCATGGATGAATGAAGTAAGAGGATTGAGGAATTCCTAAAGTAATTAGGTGATAAACACTTTGGAGAAATCAACCAAGAAGCTCCCAAATCTAGACATGGTTCTCAACATGGCTCTCAACACACTAGACATGGATCACATTGCTCACAAGGTGGTGATTCAGACAATGAAATAATTGAGGAAGACATCTTACAGTTTCAGTAAGATGAATGCTTGAAAAGGCTCATGAAGTTGTCATTAAATCAAAACAAAGATCAATACTTCTTTCATCTATCCTCACAAGAAGTTAAGCTACCACACAAATTTGATGTTGATAATCTAATAAAAAAGGAAGAACCATCTGAGATAGAAATCATGAGAAGACAGATGGAAGACATGATGAAGCATATGAAACGCTTAAAAAAAAGAGAAAGAACAACCAAGCATGTCCTTTTCTCTCAAGGCTATTTTATCATTTCCTTTTTACAAGGATCGACACATGCCACGTTTTCATCAAAGGTTGAGTTTCCTAAATATGAGAAGTATTATGGTAGAAAAGACCCTCACGATCACATTAAAGAGTTTTGCGCACTTAGCATGGAGTTCTTGCATGAACCCACTTATCTCATGAGACTCTTTCCTAGGAGTCTTAGTGGTCAAGTTATGGAGTGGTTCGCAAAAATATCTCCTCCTCTCAAGTCTTTTCACCAGTTAGTGCAAAGAATTATTCAGTAATACTCATACAACATCCAACATGCTATCACCATGCTTGATCTTTGTAACATCAAACAATGCCATGGTGAGTCTTTTGTGACTTTCCTTCAAAGATGGAAAAATCTATACTCACACTACCCTTGATATATTCTTGAGACCAAAAAGATTGACATATTCATCAATTCCCTAGTTCCTAAAATGAATTATGCATTATATATGAAAACTCATACTTCATTCGATAAACTAGTTGAACTATCTATTCACATAGAGGATGTTCTTGTTTGTAAGGGTGATATAACTCTTCAATCCAAATTATCTTCTAGAAACCAACATAACAAAGATAAGAATAAATTCTGGAACAAGACTAAAGATGTCGTCATTGACATAATCATGGCTACAACTTCACAATCTACAACTATTAAAGAACAAGCTTTCATTTTGTCTACTATTGTGAAAGCTATAAAATTGATAATCCTTGGGCTTCTAATCCTAAGATAACCTTTACTCCTCTTGGAGAATCACTTGAGAATTATCTGAATTCACTTCTATCCAATCAAATTATTATTTTGTCTAACAATTCAAGGCCCTATGATCCCGAGATCAAGCCTAAATGGTGGAACGATAACCACTATTGTAACTACCATCGCAACAAAGGCCATAAAACTAATGAATGCATGAAATTAAAAATATCATTCAGGATCTAATCGATAATGGGACTATCGTGGTGGACTCTCCACAAGATAACAATGATCACAAGGCTTTAAAATTTCCTAAATTTGAAAAAGGGGAATCTTCCAAGGAAAAGGATAACAAAGTTGCCTACACCTACTATAACAATGACAATGTGATCAACATGATTGAATCTTTTGATCACGCTAAAGGAAAAGCTAAAGTTTAATTGTCTAATGCGGCAACTAGCTCTCAAGCTCCATTAGGAGAAGCTTTGTCTTCCTCCTCTACTCCTCAACATATATCAACCTCAATGACTCAACTTGCTACCCGATTGACTACACAAGATCTTAATTTGGTTAACCAACTTCAGCACACTTCATCTCATATCCCTATGCTCAAGCTACTACAAATATCTCCTACTCATAGGGAGATTCTTGATCAAGCCCTTCTTGTGGAAATTGTTCCTAAATACCTAGATGTCGGTAAGTTCTAGTCCATGGTAGGGCATCTTGCTTCACCTCCTTATCTCACTTTCTCTGAAAAAGTGACACATCTATCAGTCATCTTCATAATCATCCTCTCCACATTGAAGTCTACATCCACCAATTTTGAGTTAAGCGCATTTTGATAGATGGAGGCATGGGTTTGAACATATGTACTTTTAAACTGGTTAAAGATCTTAGTTTCTCAGAGCATGTTGTTGATCCCCAATACAAAATAATGATCAAAGAATATGATGAATAGGACCATTCTTCTAAAGGCTTTGTAGTTCTTGTTCAACAAGATGTCACTTGTCAATTCCTAGATATTCCTTTAGTATACAACATACTCTTGGGTCATCCTTGGATCCATGCCATGCAAGCAGTCCCTTCAACATATCATCGCTGCATAAAAGTCCCTCATGATAGAATTGAAATTACTATTCCTACAAATTCAACATGTGCCTATAATAGTCCTAAGAAATTAGATCAAATAGTTCCTCATAAGAAAGAAGGAGCAGATCCTGACATATCAGAAAAAGAAGCTTTATTAGATCATGGAAAAACTAATACTTGTCAGAGCTACTAGTATGAGTACTTATCAAGTGGACACTTTTCCTAGCTCTTCAAAATCACATAGAAAATAATCTCCATCAACTACAAAACCCATTATTCATGAGGGTACTAAAATGATTAAGGCTACAATTCCCCTAGAGCTAGAAAGAGATGAAAGTGCTACCTTACTCTACAAGAGAAAATAAACTAAACACAAAGACAAGCATATTGACATCTCACCTGAAAAATATGGTATGGGCTATCAAATTATGTAGAAGATGGGACATGATGAAAAAAGTCCTCTTGGAAAAGAAAAAGGTCTTCTTGAACCTTTACATGTTGAATTCAAAAATCCAAAGGACAAAATTGGTGTTGGTTATCATGGACATAGGCTTAGAAAACCTAGTAGCAACATTCATGTATATGAAGATTTAGATGATAAAGAAGAAGGAAAAATCTAGCCTATGACATATGAAAGACTCTTGCATATTTATAATTCTAATCTATACTATCAATGAGATCCTTATCTACCTTCCCAAGGTGCTCAAGAACATGACCCTGGTCCTAACCAACAGGATCTCACCCACTCTACTAAACATACTGCTACTGCTACTGCTACTGCCGCTACTACTGAACATACTTTTGTTGGATGTTGCTGATGTGGAATTAGTATTGTTGCCTTTCATGTTTTGTCACTGATGTCAACATATGTTTCTATGAGGAAAATAGACTGGTTATTGAAGTGTATGGATACTGTACGGATGTTTTAGAATGTGTGAAGTCTGTTGTATGTATAGGAAGTTGTTGTGATCTTATATCTAAGATCACATGATGTAATGTTGTGTATTGGATGAGTTATAGAAGATTTAGTGGAGATTGGTTATTGGATAGAGACAGTGGAAGTTGACAAAGCAAGTCTCTAAGTTCTAGGTATATCTTACAAGCAATGAGGATTCAATGTATGCAAGATTAAGGGATGATAGATAGGGTAATGAAGAATGTTTGATGGTTTGTGCAAGGTACAGAAAGAAGGATGATGTCATCTGTGGCATGTGTTCTGGAGATGACCTTTTTGGGAGCTGACTTGAGAGATGTAGCATGTATTATGGATGGCGAACATGAATTAAGGATGTCAGTACTTAATTATTGAATTGTAATTGTTGTATACTTTTTTTAGATACTATGTGTATCTTAGCAAGGAGATATATAATTATTTGTATATTAGGAAAACCTAGTTGGCTGACCTGATGGTTTATTTTGTAATAGGGTATATATGTAAGATATTTTCTTTTGAAAAGATATGTAGAGAATGTATGTGATGTAAAATAGGATTGTGGAAGCTACGAGCTTGAGTCTATTGGATGTAGAGTAGAGGATAATTTATATACTTCATTGGAGTTGATCAAGCAAAGACAGTTGCTGTCAGATAGTTCAAAAGATTGTGTATTTATTTATATACACTTCTATTGCAAACAATGAGTTCTAAAGGTGGACATAACCTTCTTTGGGAAATGAGCCTAGGTAGTAAGCCTACCCTTCTTTTTCTTGACTCCTAACAGGGAACAAGGACTATGTACTGTAATGTTTTAATCAGCTCCTAACAGGACTAGATCTTCTAACAAGGATACTATACTCTCATTACATCATTAGTGGGTGTTAATTCCCACTTGGGTCTTACCTTTAACATAGTTTCTTCGACAATATAATATTGTGTTATAGTGTTGGCATTCATTGTGTTCATTGGATTTTATATGCTGTTATTCAAAGTTTAATAATCTTTCATACAACTAATTCACCCCCCCTCTCAGTTGTATTGGTGGACTGTTATTCCTAACAATTGGTATCAGAGCTACTGGTCATTAAAGAGAAAGCTTAACCTCGTGAGGTGATCTTAGAAGATGGCATTCTATAGGAAGGATAGTCCAAACTTTGATCCTAAAATTTTTGACAGTTGCGAAAACACAAAAGAAGAGCTTGGTGAGTATGCTAATGAATAGGAACATATACAAGGAAAGAAAGAAAGTTAGATGAACTTGTTGAACTGATCGCTAGAAGAGGAAACAAAGGTAAGGGTAAATTTGAAGGAAAGTTACCTTTAAAATGTTTTTCATGCAATAAGGTATGTCACCTTGCATCTAGATGTCCTACAAGAGTTTCTAAGTACAAATATAAGTATTCAAAAGAAGAGGAATGTTATTTTACTAGTGAAAGTATTTATGATGATGATTTGGATTATGAGGAGATTATTTTTTACTACTATTAAAGATGAAAAACCAATACATGAGGAAAAAGCTTTAGTATAACATGTTGACAAGAAATATGAATGGCTTGTAGATAGTGGTTGCTGACACCATATGACTAGAGATAAAAACAAGTTTGTTAAAATAATGAAGTATGATGGTGGTGTTGCAAGATTCACAGGCAATGTTCCTAAACCTATCATAGGAGTAGGATCTATTACTCTAGATGGAAGGACTAATACTGACAATGTACTACTTGTTGATGGACTTAAGCATAACTTGTTGAGTGTTAGACAATTGATGGATAAGGGATATTAATTGAAGTTCATAGATGGGAAATGTTTTATCAGAGGCAAGACAAGAAACTTGATTGCAACCGATACTAAATCTAGAGGTAATGTATTTGAGTTAAATACATCGTAAGCTTCTTGTTTTGTTGCAAAGGTAGAAGACAATTGGTTATGAAACAAAATATTTTGTCATGTTAATTTTTATAATATTGTGAAGGCAAGTTTGACTAATGCAGTAAGAGACCTACCAAAGATTGTGAAACCATCTAACACTGTATGTAAAGAATGTGTTATGGAAAAAAAGACTAGAAGTAGTTATAAAAGTAAATCTTATAAAACAAAAGGAAAGTTGGATCTGGTACATACAAACCTATGTGGACCTACAAGGACAAGATCATACTATGGTGAAAGGTATTTAATAACTTTTGTTGATGAATTTTCTAGAATGATGTGGGTCACTTGAAAGAGAAATCAAAATCATTTGATAAATTCAAGATATTCAAAGAAAAAGTAGATAATGAGTCAGGCTTAAAGATAAAATGTTTGAGGTTAGACAGAGATGGAGAGTTTACTTAAGATCTATTCAATTCATATTGTGAAGAGCATGGAATACAAAGACAAACATCTTCTCCTAGGACTCCACAATAGAATGGGATAGCAGAGCGAAGGAACATAACAATATTGGATGCTGCGAGAACAATGTTTCTTGAAGAAAACATATCTCATGTGCATTGGAGAGAAGCTGTTGGGACAACATTGTACACATTGAATAGAATTCAAATTAGAGAAGGTAAGTAAGACTCCTTATGAACTGTGGTTTAATCATACTCCTACTGTAAGATATTTTAGAATATTTGGTAGTAAATGCTATATCAAAAGAGATGATGAGATAGAGAAATTTGATGCTAGAAGTGATAAAGGAATTTTCCTTGGTTATTATACTAAGAGAAAGGCTTACAAATGTTTTAATCTAAGATTAAGAAAGATGATTGAAAGTAACAATGTGAAGATAGATGAAAATTTTTAGATACAAGAGAGAATGTATGATTGTAATCAGAATATAGATATTAAGGAGGCTGCTACTATATAAGAAGAAGAACTTGTTGAGACTGAATGCAAAAATGAGACTTGTGATGATGATACAAATGAGGCTACTGAGATTCCTAAGACTCCATGGTATGTAAAGAATAACCATCCTAAAAATCAAATTATTGGTAATACAAGTCAAGGGTAATGACTAGATCAAAGACGAGAAGAAATTTGTTTGATTTCTCAAGTTGAACCAAAGTCTACTGATGAAGCTTGTAGAGATGAATCTTGGATAAAAGCTATGAAGGAAGAGTTAGATCAAATAAAGAAACATAACACTTTGGAATTGGTTCCTAGACCTAAAGACAAAAATGTAATAGGAACTAAGTGGATTTTCAGAAACAAAATTAATGAAGAAGGAGTTGTAAGAAACAAAGCAAGATTGGTATGTAAAGGTTATTCACAATAAGAAGACATAGATTTTGAAGAGACATTTTTTCCCATTGCTAGGATAGAAGCTATGAGATTATTTTTGGCTTATGCTACACATAAGGACTTCAAGGTATATCAAATGGATGTGAAATCTGTATTCTTGAATGGGGATCTTAAAGAAGAAGTTTATATAGAACAACTTGATAGATTTCCTCTGATCAAAGATGAAGACATGGTATGCAAGTTGAAGAAGGCACTGTATGGACTAAAGCAAGCACCAAGGGCTTGGTATGCAAGGTTAGAAAAATACTTACTTCACCTTGGATTCAGAAAAGGTAATGCTGAGAATAACTTATATTTAAGAACTAGTGAAGATGAAATTCTGATAATAGAAGTTTTTGTTGATGATATTATCTTTGGAGGCAATGATGAAATGTGTAGAAATTTTCTAAAGAGATGGAAAATGAATTTTAGATGTCCATGATAGGTGAAATGAAATTATTTCTAGGATTGCAGATAAATTAGAGAAAGAATGGCATTTTTATTTCTTGGACTAAGTACCTTAAATAAATGTTGAAAATGTTTGGAATGGAAGATTGTAAACTAGTTGGTACACCCATTGTGACTGGTCATAAACTAACAAATAATGATGAGACAAAGTGTGTTTTTTAGACCAAGTACAGATCAATGGTTGGAGGATTACAATATCTGACTCACACTAGACCGAATATTGCTAATGTTGTTGGAATTGTGGCTATATATCAAATACAATCTCAAGAGACACACCTAGCTGCTGTGAAAAGAATTTTTAGATATCTGAAAGGAACAATGGAATATGGATTATGGTATGGTAAAAATGATGACTTTGAACTTCATGATTATACTAATGATGACTGGGTAGGGAAAATTGATGATGGGAAGAGTACTAATGGAGGAGAATTATTGGAATTGCTACTATAATTAATTGCACTCAGATTGTTTGGATGGAACAAATGCTAAAATATTCCTTTTAGTATCTCAAAGGTATGCTTGGGGTGCAAGACCCTCCTTGTGAGAATTAAATGATGTAGGGATGCATCAGTCCAGAGGTTTTCATAGCCTTATCATTTTCTGGACTTGATGTGTGGATCTACTCCTTAGGGGGAGTGATCATTGACGGCTTACATAATACATTTGGGTGATTTAGCACTTGGTTGATGAAGATAGCTGATCGACTAATATGAAGATATTTGGTGACTTATGGAACCATTTTCCATTATTGTCAAAGTGGGAGAGATTCAATGAGAAAATACCTACTGTATGGGGAGACTGTATGGAGAGATACTATGAGAAGTTGTACAAAACTTTGGGTTGATGGATTTTACCACATGTTGACATCAATGCCAAAGGGGGAGATTGTTGGATTTTGATGATGTGGAATTAATATTGTTGTCATTCATATTTTGTCACTGATGTCAACATATGTTTCTGTGAGGAAAATAGATTGGTTATTGAAGTGTACAGATACTGCATGGATGTTTTAGAACATGCGAAGTTCATTGTATCTACAAGAAGGTGTTATGATCTTATATCTAAGATCACATGATGTAATGTTATGTATTGGATGAGTTACAAAAATTTAGTGAAGACTGGGTACTGGATAGAGATAGTGGAAGTTGACAAAGTAAGTCTCTGAGTTCTAGGTATATCTTACAGGTGATGAGGATTTAGTGTATGCAAAATTAAGAGATGACAGATAGGGTACTGAAGAATGTTCAATGGTCTTCACAAGGTATGGAAAGAAAGATGATGACAACTATAGTGTGTTTTCTGGAGATGACCTTTTTGGAATCTGACTTGAGAGATGTAGCATGTATTATGGATGGAGAACATGAATTAAGGATATTGGTCCTTAATTATTGAATTGTAATTGTTGTATACTTGTTTTAGATACCATGTGTATCTTAGAAAGGAGTTATGTAATTATTTGTATATTAGGAAATACTAGTTGGATGACCTAATGGTTTATCTTATAATAGGGTATATATGTAAGATCTTTTCTCTTGAAAAGATATGTAGAGAATGTATGTAATGTAAAAAAGGATTGTGGAAGCTACGAGCCTGAGTCTGTTGGATGTAGAGCAGAGGATAATTTATATACTTCATTGGAACTAATCAAGCAAAGGCAGTTGCTATTAGATAGTTCAAAAGATTGTGTATTTCTTTATATACACTTCTATTGTGAACAATGAGTTCTAAAGGTGGACATAACCTTCTTTGGGTAGTGAGCCTACGCAATGAGCCTACCCTTCTTTTTCTTGACTCCTAACAGGGTTCATCCTCTAACAAGGACTGTGTGCTGGAATGTTTTAATCAACTCCTAACAGGGCTAGCTCTTCTAACAAGGATACTATACTCTCAGTACATTATTAGTGGGTGTTAATTCCCACTAGGGTTTTACCTTTATTAGGGTTTCATCGACAAAAAAATATTGTGTGATTGTGTTGGCATTCATTGTGTTTATTGGATTTGATATTTCTTCTATTCAAAGTTTACAGTTTAATAATTTATTATACAACTGATTCACCCCCCTCTTAGTTGTATTGGTGGACTTTTATTCCTAATAAATTCTAACTCCCATCACACGCATCCTAATTCAAGGCAACTAGTTGACATCTCCCATATCTTGGATATGCCTTGGGGTATGCCTATTCTAGACTACTCTATTTCTCTTGCTACTGAGAATACACCTCCTGTGATAGATGACGGTGATGAAGAAAATCTACCCCCTACTATGTCTCTAACTGACTACATCAGGTAGTACTGCAATAGCAAAACAAACTCTAATGAATATGAGTGAGAATCCTCATCCATTACTACTATGGAAATACCAGTTGATGTTATAAATAGATATACCCCTTCTACAAACTTTGAAAGAGGAGAAAGCTCTAGTTCTCAAGAATAAGTTGATGATGATGATCCTTTTCAACCTTCTATGGAAATCATTCTTATGGCTCCTAGGCCATCTACTCAAATAATTTCTCCAGCTACTCAAGAAAATCATGGGTACACAAGACCCCATCTTGTTATAACTTCATGGAACTTAGGAAGATCTAGAAATGAGATGGTTCCTATTCATGCACTTTTACTACCTGAAGAGGGACCTAGTTCTCATAATCAACCATCTTGATTAGAATCACATAATACTCCTCTAAACTCATTTGACTCTTCTAGGATGACTCACGATCAACAATATTCTATGGAGGATACTTTTGTTGATCTATCTGATTCAATCATGAACAATGAGGACAATACCGATGTATCTGCACTTGAACCTGTTGGACCTCTTTCTCTTTCCCTTCTTGATTCAAGTGGTTGACCCAATTCCCATCCATCTCTCCATCTAAAGTCATCATATCATCCTTATTCATCCATAATTCCTGAGTCTTCCAGAAGTAACTTGGATGTACAACACAAAAATAAAAAATACAAGAATTCACTTATATCTAAAGGTCACCATGTCCCATCTAATTGACATGTGACTACAAAATAAAAATAAATATTCAAAAGACCATAAGGGTCCTCATAAAAAATAAAATCAAAGAAAATGTGGATTCCTAAATCCATCATCAAAGAATTGCACTCAAAAGCATCTCAAAATAAAGAAAAATCAGAAGCTATGTGGATTCCCAAGTTAAATACTTGGATATAATAGTAAAATCAAAGTTGACATCCAAGCTTCCAACTTCTTATGACTCACTTCATTCCACCATCATTACCTATCATACTTTACACTCTCAACTCTATCATTTCCTTCCCAAAAGTGCACATTAGTATCTACTCATTCTTGATTACTTACTTCAAAAATGTCTCGACGATAATCTCCTTAGACATTTAGAATGTGAGAAATCTAACAAAGTGTTAAGAGGGTTCCATGAGGGTATTTTTTGATCTCATTCAAATGGTCCTTCCTTGAATAAGAAACTCTTAAAGGTTGGACACTACTGGTTGGATCCTCCTATCACTACTACAACATCTGGTTTTGAAGCTTCTCAATTGGTCACTTCTAAAAGCATTGTTCTCAAAGAGTCTCTCAATGCTTTTCATCTATAGTGGCTCCACAACTAGATACTCTACTCATGTACAACAATCTATGATCCTAAATTTTTTTCTAAAAAGCATATAAAGTCCTGAAAAAATCCTAAAAATTGTAAAATATCCTGAAAAAATGATCATCTTAGTGAAAACCTTGCAACAGGTGTCACTTGTAATCAACACTCCATCTATCAATGTGTGGCTAAGATCTTGTATCCCTTCCATCTATCTCTCTCTTTGTTTCCTTGTTCCATCTTGGACTAGAACTTGTCTTTGTCTTGTCCTTGGTTCTTGTCTTCCGTCTAGGGGCAATCGTATGCCTATCTAAGTTGTCAATGCTTTAATACTTGGTCAACCTCTTGAGCTTAACTTGAGTCATTTTATTATTCCTTCCTGTTGGACACTCTATCACTGACACTACTTGGTGTTTCTCAACACCTCAATCCTTCAGTGTTTCTTAACACTATCCAACTAGGCTTCATTGTGTTTCTTAACACATACTGGATCTTACACTATTCACTACGCACTTGCACTTGGACATAAGCACAAAGGTGTTTCCTTAACACCTAACACCAAATTAAATCTTAGAAAACTGAGAGTGACTGAGATTTGCTAAACTATTTTCTCATGTGTTGACTACTATCATTGACTTTCACTTGTTATGTCTTCTAAGGTCGCTTGACAATGTCTACTTAACTAGAGATTCACGACTGGGGGCATAACATATTTTCTTTGATTTCTACTATTGGTGTGATTTCAATGATCTTAAGATGTCTAATAAACTAGGTGTTTGTGATAATAGCCTCCATCAGGATTGGAACACCCCACATACCTCACTTGCTTATCATTCTTTGCTCAATTAGGTTTAGAGTTTGATCTCTATCAACTTGTGTGATGATGATAATCACCTTCGTGAAATTAAGATCTAATAGCAACAATTGAAAGTAAATATAATGCAAATCTAATTAAAATTGAAACTAAGATCTATAGCATCTAATGGCTCTCTAGAAAGAGGTGGTAAGTGAAGCTCTCAGCTCAAATCTCCACTAGTGACACTTCTAAAATGATAATGTATGCTGCTATGCTTCTACAATGCTTCTATGATAATGATTCTAGCTCAAATTGACAAGATATAATGCAAATTACTCTAAAATGCTCTTAATTTCTCTTAGAATGCTCTCAATTGCCTATAGTAAAAATGCTTTGCAAATCAATTTCTAAGATATCAATTGCTCTCAAAATGCTTCATATTTATAGTAAATTCCCAAGGGTAGGGGGTGGAGTGAAGTAATACTTTGCTTTGTTCATAAATGGGGGGACAATTTAAAGGTTTGTCTCAAAGCTTTGGACAAAAGGACAAGATTGAGTGGTTGAGATTGAATCTTTCAAATGAGTGATTGAGATTCATCCTTTTTGAGTGATTTGTGTCTTTTTGTCCTCAATTCTTATTGGTTGCTCAACTTTGTTGAAAGAAATTAAGAATTATTAAATTCAATTAATTAATTAAATTTAGCCATTTAAGGGTAATAGGTTCATTTTGATTTTTGATTTAAACAACTATACACTTAATTGATTAAAATCAATTATGTAGTGTTTTTGGCCCCTTTATGCCTTGATTTAATTATTTAACATCCTTATTTGATTTTTTCCTTTGCTTTAATTGATTTTTGTCCAACTTTATTTAATTATGTCCCTTTTAATTGATTTGACCCCTTTTTGATTGAATTAATGCATTTTGATGATTTTGAGCCATTTTATTGATTTTTGCAATTTAAAAGCACTTGTCTAAATTTGGGTATCTACAAATGCCCCTCTTTGAATTGATGTGCAAAGAACATTGATTCAAAGATTCTTTTGGGTCTTGATCGCTTTTAGGTCTTGATTGCTATTTCACTAATATGCCTCTGATACTGATTGATTGCTGCCTTTGATATCATATGATATGATTGCTTCCTCTGATACAAATTTTTTTAATGCCCCATCGATTCCAATGATGTTTGATTTCAATTTCAATTTGATACCCTGATGCCCCCTCAGAAATTAAAACATATTAATTGCTTGATCTAAAAATTTTGATGATGTTTGATTCATTGAATATGTTTTTATTTCTAAAAAACTTGATGATATGTTATGATTCAAGATGCCCCAATTGGTTTGATATGTCAAGACATAGGTCTAAGCCAAATTTCAACTCCAAGTTTTACTATTCATTTTTACTTTTGTCTTTGGTGATTTTGCTCTGATCCTGCGGTGAATTTTGAGATGGTTGTCCCTATTCAAGAGCATTGATTTGAGAGGTGTTGGAGATATGCGAGGCCACCTGAGTATGGACCTCTTGTAAGTTATTTCAAACCTCTTATTTTCATTTATTGCTCATTTATTAGCATTTATTGCAAATTCTCATTTCATCATTGTGTTTAATATGCAAAATCATGCCTAGAAACATTCTACTGTCGCTTAGACCCTTTAACTATCGCATCCACACTTTTCTCTCACGTGTCTGTGTAGTTTAATGTCACTTAAGAAACTTTTATCCTCACCTAGGAATAGGATACTCACATGTACAACTAGGTCAAAATGCCCCTTTGTTGTATATTCTATCACGTATGAAACCCTAACAAATTTATTGTCACCTAGGCCACCTTTCACTCTCGCCTAGCATGATTCATTATCACGTAGCATAAGAACTATCATGTAACACATGAATAATGTCATGTCACAACTTTTTGCTATCACTTAAGAGGAATGTTGCCTGGGATGATTAAAATCATGCCTACAGACTTTTGAAAAATTTTCTATAGTTTTTTTCACACTTGTACTGGATTGTGTTTGATGAAAAATTTGATGACTTCCGATGCTTGAGTCAAATGATTAAATTAGGTCTATTTCTTTCAAAAAAACAAATGGATTAGGATATCAGGATAGTGTTACCAATGAATGTGATGTGTCAATCCAATTAGGATAGGATATTGATAGGATAAATCAGTCAGTGTGAAAACCGATATGATTTGATATTGCTGCTTCATTCTCAGGACATAGAGACATGAACAAATGGTACTTGGTGTGATTGCTTGATACTTTTGATAGAATTGATTGAATTGAGATAATTCCTTGATATGGTATATTGATATGATTCCTTTTCTTTTCCAACAAGAAAACTTTCCTACTTTATACATCCGGATAGTGGCTTCTTGGGTCATTGATTTGGGCCAGACTCTTACAGATGCTGAGTTACATGTGATTGAGTTGTGTGGTTTGAGTTTTCTCCTTGATCTTCCATGGTTCTAGCTGAACCATGGTTTACTGATTATAGTGGTGGAGCGATGGCACTCTGACCACAATACATTTCATTTTCCTTATGGAGAGATGACTATCACACCTGAGGATGTGTATAGGTTACTACGTATCCCATGCAAAAGAGAGGTAGTGTATTATGATTCCATCTATGATTTTACTATCTGTCGATGAGTGTTTGGGGACAATTCTATTGATGATGGTGATACAATCACTTGGCCTCACTTTTCTTCCTTTCCTACCTTGCCAATAGTACTTAGTGCATTGATTGGTGGTTTACTTCTTCCTGACCAGTGAGGTCATGGTTTTTCTATTGGATGGGGTAGGATATTGGAGTATTTTCTTGCTTATCCTCGACACTTTGATTGGGGTTCATGCATCCTTGCCCAGCTATATCATGATTTGCACAAGGTAGTCTATCGAGTGAGTGCATCCTTGTTAGCTAGTGTAGTGGTTCTTCAGTTGTGGATATGGGACCATCTTCCCATCACTAGGCCTATTTCTAATAGGGTTCAATCGTGGGGTTTTCCATATGCTTTTCTATACACTGGGATGGTTGTGCAACATCATTTGGGTCATCTAGATTTCTAGCAATGATAGATTGATGATCTAGATCAGGTTCTATGGAGACCATATAGGGGTTTCAAGCTTTGGAGAGAGGATGATGATGAGTTACCATATATGTTTGCCCCTCACTGGATGATTGGTCGCACTACTACCACTATTGAGTGCTTATGCTTTGGTAGAGTTTCTAGATAGTATGGTTAGACATAGGATATGCCACAGGGTACAACATTATATGCTCAGGTATAGGTAGAGAGATCTATGTGGGGTCCTCTCATTGATTATCAGTTTGCCTTAGATCAGATTGCTGGTATGGCTTATTGCAAATGGGAGATTCTTTCTAGTGTAGTAGATGTAGGTATGTCTCATGAGTTTGTCAATTTGTGGGCTCGTAACAGGTTTACTCATTTTATTGATCTAGTAGAGCCTATTGCGAGTTGGGGTGATGGAGGTAGTGGTGGTAGATGGCAGAGATGACGAGGACAAAGAGATCCTCTAGTTATTGCTAATAGAGGATGGGTGAGAGATGATCATGTGATGGATAGAGATCATGCTAGAGGTCATGATGATGCACATGATAGATATCCTAGAGAAGATAGACAACATAGAGCTCATAGACATTAGAGATAGGAGAGATAGGCTCATGTTGATGCTACTAGGCAGATTCCTAGTGGATTGGATCCTTTGGTTCAGTTGCAGAGAGTAGCCTTGGCTCAGTAGGACGATGTTATAGCATAGCAGGATTAGGTTCTGACATAGCAGGTGCCTATACAGGATCAGTAGCCATAAGATCAAGGATAGGGTTCACAAGATGTTCCTACTATGGGTACTATAGTATGGGAGGTTCAGGCTATGAGGATAGATATGTCCAATGTTGTTGGGCATTTAGATCAGGTTGTAACCTTGATGTAGTAGTTCATGTCTACTAAGATAGAGCAGAGTGAGTACTTCTCAGGCTCCTCCCCCACAGGATGATAGAGGTTCTGATGGATCTGGTGCTACAAGATCTTGACTAATTTGATGACAGATTCACTCATGGTTGATGTACTTGTATCACATGTCATGTTTTTGATTGATCGAACCACTTGATGTACTACTTTGTATGACATTGTATCTTGATCTACTGAGTTGATGAACACTTTTTTGATGATATATAATGATATACTCCTTGGTTCTCCTTGATGAGTTGTTTATGAGATTATCTTTTATGTAGCTATATGATGTGTTTATGCATTTACTTTGATTTTTGCTATGGATGTAGTTATCTTATTTTTATGATATAGATAAATGATGCAATGATGTATGGATGCAAAATGTTTTATGGAAATGCATATGGAAATGTCCCTTATGTTTTTTTGAATTTTTCGATGTATGCAATGCAATTCTATCCTTAGCTATTTATATGCAAATGATGTATGGATTTTTTCTCTTTTTCTGGTATATGGATAATGTCTAATGGTTAATGCTATGCATGAATGCAAAAAATAATCTCATTTTATTTGTGTTGATTGATCTAATCAAGAGTAAGATGTTTGATTGAATCCCTCATTTCATTAATGTTTTGACTAACCAAGATTATTGATGTACCCCCTTTTTCCCTTGGAAAATTAACCACAAACAAATGCAATTAATCTAACATGATAATGAAATTATTCTAACATGATAATGCAATGCAATTAATCTAACATGATAATGCCATGCAACCTAAGTGTCACCAGCTTTTAGCAAAGAAATGCCATGGAGATAAATTTTTATCATTGAGCATTTTGGGACTGGAAAGCTAGTACAATCTTCACTGACCACATCATGATGATATCAATACCGCTTTTTATCACTTTTTGGTAACCTCATTTTGAACCAAGTACAACCCTCACTAGTTGGATGACCAAACTATGGGAGTCTGAATACCGGTGTCACTGGATTCAATGTTGCAAGTGGATTTTTGGTATTAAGATATAGGAGATCTAAATAACCAAGGGATCTGTTTGTGTAAATAAGAAAAGGTCAATCCATCCTCTTATGAGATAGTCCTCGATGGTTCTTTGATGACCATGTCGTTAGACAAACTCTCATAAGTTGATGAATCTTCCTCAAAACAATCAGTCAAAGGCAATAAAATATCATGTCTTTCTCATGACCAATCTAGTCGAAACATCATCGAATAGCTCAAAAGATGTGATAAAAGGTCAATTTCATAAAGATTATCAAAAAGAAAGTTTCAAGTGTTTTGCAATGTTTCTTGATTTTCAAAAAGTATTTCCAAGCATTCTGATCTTTAAGGTGTTTTGTCAATTTTTAATCCCAAATTATAAAGTCAATGAAGGCTCAAGGATCATGTTGTAGGATCAAATACTTAGGCTTTGAACAATGATATCTATCAAAGGTTCAATAACTTTCCGCTCTTCTGAAACTCTGACAAATCTCTCTCTGACGTGACTGATTGTAGCACTTATTGAATCCATTTGGTACCAAATTTCCAATCCTCTTTTGCCCCCAAGTGATAAATGTGACCATTCAAACTTAGGGCTGATAGGTAATGCAATAATGTGACTGAATGACTTTATTATGACTATGTACAAATGATGGATGCAATGGTAGTTATACAAATGGGATGTTGGAAATGCAATATGGACATATGTGACTAGGAAAGACAAAATTAAGGGAACAAAAGGCTCTTGTTTACCAAGTTTTCACCTTCTGGATCTTTTTCTTTTTTTTCTACCAAGGCGCCTATTGCTAGGTTTTCACCAAGGCACTTTTTTCTTTTTTCTCTTTTTTTGGATTTTTTCTTTTTCAATTTTTTTGTATTTTTCAAGATCTCTTTGACTATGTACAATAAATATGATGCTCCTCATCTAATACTCTTTATAATATTTTGTCTCCCTCATGTGTAGAACCTTTTGAGATGAATGTCGTTGATGGGTTCTTGGAGTTCCTCTCCTTCACAATCTGATGAATTATAGGTTCCCGTGCCAAATGAAGACACTATGATGAATGGGCCAAGCCAATTAGCCTCCCATTTTCCTTTCTTCTCTCTTTCAACCTGATTCTTTGGGTTCTCTCTTAACACTAAGTCTCCTACCTAAAAGACTCTTGGTTTGATATGTTTATTGTAGTTCCTCAAGATTCTATTTTGATACACTTTCAAGTGCTCATAAGCTTGTGTTTGGTGTTCTTCAAGTAACTCCAATTGTTGAAGTCTAGCGACTCTATAGTCCTCATCGGTGATCAACCCTTGTAATGACACTCGTAGAGATGAGATTTCAACCTCTAATGGTAAAACTACTTTGGCACCATAGACTAATGAAAATGGCATGGCTCCCGGAGGTGTCTGAATGCTCATTCTATAGGCCCATAATGCTGGATTAATTTTCACATGCCAATCCCTTCCCGATTTATTGACCGACCTCTTCAAGATTTTCAAGATATTCTTATTCATAGCTTCAGCTTGCCCATTTCCCTGAGGGTAATAGATAGATGAGGAATGGTGAGTGATATGAAATGTAGCACAAAGTTCATCCACATCCTTGTTTTAAAATTATTTTCCATTATCTATTATTATGGTGTGAGGAATGCCATATCTACAAATGATGTGGTTTAGGATGAACATGGAAATTTTCTTACCTATGGCCATGATCAAAGGAATTGCTTCGATCCACTTAGTGAAATACTCCATTGCTGTTATGATATATTTGTGACCATTTGAAGAAGGTGGGTATATGATGCCAATTAAATCAAACCCCCATTGATAGAAAGGCCAAGGTGTAACAAATGGGTGTAACTCCTATGCCGGTGCATGTATCATGTCACCATGATATTGACATTTGCTGCATATCCTGACAAAGTGGCAAGCATATTTTTCTAATGTCTTCTAGAAATACCCTAAGCGAAAGATTTTCTTAGCTAGATTTAACCCGCTTGTGTGTGACCCACAAATGCCTTCATGAACTTCATGCAAAGCTAACTTAGACTCTTCCTCCTCTAGACACCTAAGTAATGCCCCATCAAGACCCTTACGATACAATGTTTCTAAGAGGATTATGTAATGGGCTGATTGGCGTATAAAATTTTGTTTTTGGGCTCGGGTTTGGTCTAAAGGTAGCACTTGGTCTTTGAGATATGTATATATAGGGCCATACCAAGGGGAGTCATGTCCATGTAATAGGGAAACAATTTGGGTTTCAGGAAGGTTGAATGCCGGTTTCACCAACTCCTCCACCAAGAACTCGTACTTCTCATTTTGATCTAGTTTTTGTAACAAGGAAGCCAAGGTAGCCATGGCATCAGCTGCTCTATTTTTCTCTCTTGAAATCTACTCAAAAGTGATAAAGGCAAAGTACTTCTTCCATCCATCAATCATGGTCTTATATGGCATCAACTTTTCATCTTTAGTGTTATATTCATTGTTGACTTGATTGATGATGAGTTGAGAATCTCCATAAATTTGTAGCTCCACAATGTTCCACTCTAATGCCATTTTGATGCCTATGACTAGTGCCTCATATTCTATTATATTATTTGTGCATGGAAATAAGAGTTTGTAGGACTTAGGAATGGTGTAACCTTGAGGGGTGACCAATAATATGTTGGCTCCGGAACCTCCTTGAGTATAGGAGCCATCAAAGTATAACTTCCACATTTTTGCTTCTATGTTTACAATTATGAAATCCAGAAATTCCACTTGAATAGTTTATGTAGAAGTCATGGGGTTTTCAGCTAAGTGATCTGCTATCACTTGCCCTTTTATTGCCTTTCTATCAACATACTCAATGTTGAATTCACTCAATATCATAACCCACTTTTCTATCCTACTCGTTAAGGTAGTTTTACTTAACAAATACTTGAGAGGATCAATTTTGGCAATTAGCTTGACCTTATGCATCAACATATAATCTCTCAATTTTTGAGATGCAATCACAACTACTAAGCAAGCCCTTTCCATGAATGCGTAGTTAAGTTCATATTTGATCAATGTCCTACTCAAATAGTAGATAGCTCTTTCCTTTCCTTGTTCATCCTCTTGTGCCAAAATCACTCCTAGGGATCTTTCGATAGTAGATATGTATAAAAGCAATGCTTTGCCCTTGATTGGTGGCATGAGAATAGGTAGATTTATCAAATAGGTCTTCAATAATGTGAAATTTTGATCACATTCGGCATCCCACATGAATATAGTATCCTTATGTAGAAACCTTGTGAAGGAATGACATTTTTTGGCCAATTGAGAAATAAACCTTCTTATGGATTGTATTTTTCCTTGTAAGGATCTCATTTGGCTGATGTTCTTTGGTATCTCCATATCCATTATGGCTTGTACTTTCTCCGAGTCCACTTCAATTCCTTTGATGGAAACTATATAGCTTATTAACTTGCCAGATTGGACACCAAAGGCACATTTCTTTGGGTTTAATCTAAATTTGAATTGCTCCAACCGAATGAATATCTTTTTCAAAATTTGGAGGTGTTCTTCTATTTTGTGGTACTTGGCCAATATATCATCCACATAATCCTCTAAGAATGTAAGCATCATGTCATGGAAGATAGTTTTCATGGCCCTTTGATATGTGGCTCCGACATTTTTAAGGCTGAAGGGCATGACATTCCAATAAAAAGTGCCCCAAGGGCATGTAAAGGCAATTTTTTCCTAGTCTTCAGGTGCAATTTTGATCTAATTATATCTGTTGAAACCATCCATTAGGGAGTACATGGAGTGACCCGCTGTCAAGTCAACTATTGCATCAATGCTCGAAAGTGGGAAATCATCCTTAAGACAAGAAAGATTTAGGTCTCAAAAATCCATGCATACTCGAATGGATTTATCATGTTTTGTGACCGGTACAATGCTAGATATCCATTCAGCATAAGCTATTGCCCTTATGAATCCCACCTTCAATTATTTTTCTAATTTCACCTTGACTAAAAGAGCTATGTGTGGGTGCATTTTCCTCAACTTTTGCTTAACGGGCTTAACCTATGGTCTAACATTCAGATGATGCATTATAAAGTCAAGATCTAAGTCGGGCATGTCGACATATGACCATGCAAAATTTACTTGTTGTTCTTGGAAAAACTTGATGAAGTCCTCTCTGTCTAGAGGTGTAAGAGATGCTTCCAAGTGTATAAATTTTGGATCCACCTCCGTCCCAATGTTAACCTTTTTTGTTGGCTCTATGAGTATAGGCGACCTTTCTTCCTCATGCTCTGGTAGAGTATCCAATCTCTCTTCCTTTGATGCCACAATTGGGTTTTCACCAAAGGAAATGTCTTTTATCTTTACTTTTTTGGGTTCTAATGCTGCCACATAATGGTGTTCAACACTAGAACTTTTCTTTTTCTTATTTTTTTTCATTTTTTTCTTTTGACTAAGAGATTGAACCCCCACTTCTTCTATCATGTTTGGTTTGAATTCATTAGTGAAAGAGGGCTCAACCACATTAAGGTATTGGTTTGTTGCTTGGTCATTCGGGAAGTAAAGCAAGTCACTTGGCTCGGTTTGGTCCCAATCAATAAGATGGGGATTTATTAAGGATAAGGTTTCATTAGGCAAGTTTTCATCAATTTAGTTTATGGACACAACTTTGTTTGATGGTTTTTACATTGTATCATTTAGATCTATGACATGTGCTTCCTCAAGATGGTCCATGGAAGAAGGGTCAAAATCCCCTTCACTTGAATCTTTGTCGACTTCTATGGGAAATAGCATGGGAAAAGCCATGAGTGGATTAAAACTAACATTTTAATCTCCCTCCTTTGAAGGAATCCAAAATGTATCTATCCATGGTGGACTTGTATATGCTTGTCCTATGTTAAGACCTTGTATATTAGGCTCTTCATTGACTTGAGTTTCTTGCCTTGGGATCTTTGCATATGTATGTATTGTGACTACTTCTTTATCTTGACATGATTCATCAAATAGGGTGTCCCACTCATAATCTCGAGAGTCATCACTATCTCCATCAAATTCTAAGGCATTTACTTGAGGATAGAAATCTTGCATTGGGCTGGAGCTTTCGCCTTTGTATTGGTAGCCTACTCTAGATCTTTCTTGTTTTTCCCTCCAAGTAGGTTCAATGGGTTCTAGTAAACCTCTATTCCTTTGGCCTAAGGGTCCTCTTCCCTTGTATCCCATCTTTTGCATTATCTCAAACCCTTTCCCATATTGCTCGGTTTGTATATTAACATGTTGGATTCTTTCCATGGGAGTGTTTGAGGTATCCTCTTCATCATGATAAAGCCATTGAAGGACTTCATTCTCTTCCTTGTTGAATGCTACTTTGTCACTTTATCTTATGAAGTAAGAGTTATACTTATGAGGTAAGTGTTCTCTAGATGGTTTTCCATGTGTTCTTGGAGATGTGGGCATGTCGAATAGAGAAATAGAGTATTCCCCTACTCCTTTTGAACTAATTTTGCATTGTTTATCAAATGCCTCCATCATCTCATCCATTTTCTTGTAATTTTCCTTTTTAGCTTGATCTTTTTATTCTCTAGTGGGTTTGTAGGGTACTATTTCTGATTTAGATGCTTGATTTGAACTCTCATTTGTAGTTGGACCCTCGTAGCTCATCTTTTCCTTTCCCTTAGTTGATGTCGTTGAGCTAGCTTGAGGAGGGTTTGGAATAGCATTTAATGTTATTATAGGATCATCCATTTTGGTATCTTCAATGGTGTCTCTTTGAATGATTCCTTCTCAGTTATGTGGAATAAATAGCTCATGAAGGGGTTTGAGTGCATTGCAATATTGGAATGGGTTTGAGTCCCCTCCAATCATAATTTCTTTACCCATGTATGAAAACTTGATGCATTGGTGGTATGTGGATGGGACTGCTTGCATCTCGTGGATCCACGGTCTCCCCAACAAAATATTATAAGTTAACTTCATGTCCAAAACTTGACAATTTGTGTCCTTCTTGATAGGTCCCACTTGAATGGGAAATATTATCATGCCTTTAGAGGCCCTTTCAGCTTCATCATAAGCCTTAATGGTGATTTTTTTCATAGGGTCAATGCAAGACTTGGAAAACCCTAAAGATTTGACAAGACTTAATGTACAAATGTTAAGGCCAGCTCCTCCATCAATGAGAGCTCTTTTGACTCTATGGCATTCAATCAAGACCTCTATATGTAGTGGTAGGTTTTGGGGATGGGTGATAGACATGTCATCTTGGTCGGAGAATGACAAGCAATGAGGTGCAATGAGATTACCTACCATATTTTGGAACTTTCCCTCTTCTAAGTTAGTAGGAACATTCATCTCTAATAGAGATTTTTCTAAAATTTCCTTATGATTAGGGGATAGCTTCAATAGCTCCAAGATAGAGATTTTCATTGGAGTTCTTTGCAACTGATCTACCAAGCTATAAGGTTTTGCTGCTGTAGAAGATTGCTTGATCACAATGTTGGACTGCGGAGTGCTAATAACCTTAGGAGAAACCCCTTGTAGGGTAATCTTCAAAGTCTACCCTCTTGTAATAACATTTGATGTCTCTTTTTGGGGCTATTCCTTGATTACTATAGCATTCACAATGTTATCATAAGGTGGCACAAAGTTAATGTTATTTCTGCTTTGTTTCTTGCCATTAGACGACTCCCCTTTGTCATGTTTATAAAAGGGTTGTTTGAATGTTGTATGGTCTTCATTACTTTGAGGTCCATCAATGGTGATCATGCCATTATCGATTAAGTCTTGCACTATATTCTTTAGTTGCAAGCATTCATTTGTCATGTGCCCTCGAATCCTATGGTACTCACAATGGATATTGGCACTCCACCAACTAGGCTTGTTGTGTGGCTCACAAGGTTGAATGCTGGGTAGAGTAATGATATTATTAGCCATAAGGGTCTTTAGTGCCTTTTTGAGGGGTTCACCCAAGGGTGTGAAGTTCCTTTGAGGAGTTGGCACCAAATATTTATCAAATTTATTACTCCTTGAATTATTTCCTTGGTTGCCATTATTAGCATTGTTGTTGGAAGGTGCATTGGAGGTTTGGTTGGCATTATTCACTTGGTTAGGTGTTCTTGTAAGAGGAAAGGGAGTTATCTTCAAGTTGCTAGAGTCAACAACCCCATCATTGACTATTCCCTTATTGTTGTTTTTATACCGACTATTGCTATTGAACCAATTCTTATTTTGATTGGTGCCATTGTTGGAGTTATTGTTGTTAGAGTTGTTCTAGTTATCTTTATACAATTTCAGTTCTCCACTCTTAACCAAAACTTCTTCTGTTGTTACTCCATTTTCTATGAGGTCTTGGAATGTCTTGGGACATTGCATTCTCAATCGGTAGTTCATCTTGGTGCTCAAACTATTAATGAATATATCCATTTTTTTCTTCTTGGGCACACTCCTAGGATACCTCACAAATATTGTCCTCCACCTTTGTAAGAAAGTGAGGAATGCTTTAGTGTTGCATAATGTTATCATCGTGACCTCATGCTTGATGTTATATGAGTAATGGGCCATGAATTTTGAAGCTAATTCTTTGAAGGTTTTTATGCCAGAGGGTAACTTAGAAAACCACTCCATAGCCATGCCTCCTAAGCTTCTAGGGAATAGTCTCATTAAATAGGTGGTATCATGCATGAACTCTAAGCTCAATGCACAAAACTCACATAAGTGATCTTTTGGATCTAACATTCCTTCATACTTGTCATATTTGGGGAACACTACATTGATCAGGAATGGTGCCATTAATATACTTCTATCAAATAGGAAAGGACACAATGCTTCGATAGAAAAGGGTTTGGGACCCCTACTTTTCTTGATTGTATCCAGTTGCATTTGATATATTTTTAACTATTTATTCATGATGTCAATGACACTTTCTTCAACTTTGGGTGGTCTAAGTTGATTCACATCATAATCTCATGGAAGTGTAAGACCCATTCGGGCTAGGTCCATGAAATACTTCGCTTTATCTCTTGCCATTGCTTTTCCATGAGTCTTAAGAAATAGGGGCATTGAATGGCTTCATCAACCTTTTCATTGGTGGCATCCTCAGCGGTTGGTTTAGTATTAGTTCTTTGGTGAGTGGTATCAATTCCTTGAGTATTTTGATGCCCCCCCACTATTGGTATTGCCTTGGTTATTTATGTCAATGCCCCCATTATTGGCATCACCTTGGTTATTAGGGTTGATGCCACTATTTCTTTTGTTACCCAAACTACCATAGTACATCATGTTGTCCTCCCCTTCTTGTTTGGGTGATTTTTGGGGTATTCTTGGAGTGGTAGACTCGTCTCTTGGGTAAGGGAGTTCTTGACTCAAATAAGTCCCATCTGCTTGCAAGGTTTGCTTGATGTAGTAGGATCTAGTAAAAGTAGGTATGAACCTTGGAGAATAAGAGTCAATATTACCCATGGTCAAATCCTTTGTAAAATTTGCAAAAATGGTGTAGAACAATATTTTTGATTGGACTAAAGGATGGGACAGTAAGAACACGGAAAAGGGTACTCAAATTAATCAAATTTTTTTGACCCCCCTGTAAATACTCTCTGTTTGCCCTTTTAGATTTTTGAGCATCACTAAACTAAGTGTAGGCATGACTGAATTTTGCATACACATGTACTGGTATATTGTTAGGTGGCACTCTGCAGGGATGCAGGCGACACTTTCCTATTGATAGGCAATTTTCTAGTTTTATCAGGCGTGATTTAATATGTTCTAGGTGTGACTTTCCTGTTGATACACATTTTCATAAAAGTCACATGTGTGACTAAACCTCTGATAGGCAGGATTATTTTGTGCACAGGCGACACTTCTTTGACCAAGTTGTAATATTTTGAATTTTTTAAATGTTTAAGATCAGGCCTTTTGAAATTTTCTTGTTTGAAAATAAAAAACAATCTCAACACACACATCAATTTTTCCTCATGTCCCTAAAACAATCTAATGTGTATATTCTCGATCATTTCCACAAGTATAACACAAGAAATAATTCCAAGCAGCTTACCTAAAGTCAAATTTGGCTCTTAACATGGCTCTAAGAGGTAGGCTTGCTACTTTATCCAAGATTTATTGTGGATTCCATTCAAATAGATCTTAAATTTTCATCCCCCAAGTATGTTAAGGGGTTTCCCACATGCACCAAGGTACGATTTTGCACAATCCGTGAGGACTACTAGAGGGAATTCAAAAAATTCAAGATCCATTTGTCACACACCCCATTAAGGATGTATGTGTTTCATTTTATAGTGGGTCAAATTCTCGCAGTAAAAGCAAGCATATCCCACTTTGGGCTATCCCTCTCACCGGTCTCGTTAAAGCACAACTCGGGAGGCGAGCCTACTAAATCTCTATTTTAACTAGTATGTTCATATAAGAAAGGAAAATGGAATTAAGGTTAAGCTTTTGGGAATTTGGTTCACCTAAAAGGTGAAAAGCATATGCCTAACTTTCCCTTTAGTTCCTCAAACACTCAAGCAATAAAGTTCTTTTTCAATCTCGTAACAAAGAGATTCTTAAAATTGAAGTCTTTGGTTCATTTCTTGTTTTAATTAAGCTATGTTCAAAAGTAATGCCGCAATTTAATCAAGTGCAAACTTGAATAGAAGAATACCTTTCCTTTGTAGCTAGCCTAAGCTAGGGGAATTTTTGAAAGGTTTTGTCATTGTTTTTCAACTCACCTTGGCAATAGCCTCCTCCAAATGTGCTTGTCCACCAACAAGTTAGTCAACACTAACAAACACTATGAGGGGAAACCAAAATCAAAAATTGAAGAAGCAACACTTATGTATGAATTTTATAGAGCTTCTTTGCAAATTTCCAAAGAAAACTTGATCTAAGGACTAAAAATCCAATTTAGAGAGACAAAATTTGATTTATATGCTTGAATAATTGCAAGGTAATTCTGAAATACCTGATTGTCCTCCTCTTGTGTAGTCTCAAGAACAACGTTAATGTGCTCAAAGTTCTCCTTCTTAATCCTCTTTGCTAAAGCCTTTCCTTCTTGGTTAAATCTACTTTTTGGCTTCTGTACTTTCTTGTGGTTGCTCATTTACTGTTAAATCATATAAATAGGGAGTTAGACAAATGATTTGATCAATTTAACAGTAAATACAGACAACAGGTAGCAGGCAACATTGTCCAGCTAATAGGCGTGAACAAATTGTTAGCAGGTGTAACTTTATTGATAGCGACACTTTGTAGTGACACAGGCGTGAACAATTTATCACGAAGCATGAAAAAAACTTAAATTTGTGGAAAATGATTTATGCTAAGTGACAGTTTAATAACAATAATCATGAATTGAAAGATTATAAGCATGATTGTTATTCAGAATGGCAAAGCAAAGCGTAAAGGTAAGTGATAACAAATTTCGGCAAAGCGATACTTCCTGAGTCATAGGCTTGACTTTAAGTACCAAAGGCTGAATGTATTTATCTCACAGGCATGAGTGGATGATTTGTAGGCAACTGCAAAGTTCTCAAAACCACCTAGAATTTGCATGCCAGGCATGAATCTTCAGATAACAGGTGTCAGGATAGAGATTGTAGGTGGTAGTAAAATGACTGTAGGCGTTAACGAATCTCTTGTAAGCATGACTCCACCAGTTTCCTATAAAATATTCATGAAAAATAGAAAATACAAGCATGCAAATTATGATAAAAATGATAAAATGAGGCCTAGGGCCCCACGGTGGGCGCCATTTGTGTGATGATGATAATCACCTTCATGAAATTAAGATCTAATAGCAATAATTGAAAGTAAATACAATGCAAATCTAATTAAAATTGAAACTAAGATCTATAGCATCTAATGGCTCTCTACAAAGAGGTGGTAAGTTAAGCTCTCAGCTCAAATCTCCACTAGTGACACTTCTAAAACAAGAATGTATGTAGCTATGCTTCTACAATACTTCTATGATAATGATTCTAGTTCAAATTGACAAGATATAATGCAAATTACTCTAAAATGCTCTTAATTGCTCTTAGAATGCTCTCAATTGCCTATAGTAACAATGTTTTGCAAATGAATTTTTAAGATATCAATTGCTCTTAAAATGCTTCATATTTATAGTAAATTCCCAAGGGTAGGGGGTGGAGTGAAGTAATCATGATTTACCTTAGGTTGAGTCAAATACTTTACTTTGTTCATAAATGGGGGGACAATTTAAAGGTTTGTCTCAAAGCTTTGGACAAAAGGACAAGATTGAGTGGTTGAGATTGAATCTTTCAAATGAGTGATTGAGATTCATCCTTTTTGAGTGATTTATGCCTTTTTGTCCTCAATTCTTATTGGTTGCTCAACTTTGTTGAAAGAAATTTGGAATTATTAAATTCAATTAATTAATTAAATTTAGCCATGTAAGGGTAATAGGTTCATTTTGATTTTTGATTTAAACAACTATACACTTAATTGATTAAAATCAATTATGTAGTGTTTTTGGCCCCTTTAAGCCTTGATTTAATTATTTAACATCCTTATTTGATTTTTTCCTTTGCTTTAATTGATTTTTGTCCAACTTTATTTAATTATGTCCCTTTTAATTGATTTGACCCCTTTTTGATTGAATTAATACATTTTGATGATTTTGAGCCATTTTATTGATTTTTGCAATTTAAAAGCACTTGTCCAAATTTGTGTGTCTACACAACTATCCTTGACATTATCATTCTTTGACTCAATGTGCTCCCAGATTGCTCACACATTAGTCAAAGAGGGTAAAATGTAATCACATGAAATTGGTCTACTAGAACTTGAGCCCCCCTTTTGATCAAATAATCTCTTTGCTAAGTACCATTATGTAGAGTAACCCTTAAAATCCCCTTTGCATAATTAAATAAAAAATCTTATATCAAGCTTATACTATGGTCTAATTTTTGGAGCTTGCATATTTATTTAATTTCTAAACCTTACTTTTAATATAAAGTTCCTACACTTTTATTAAAAGACGCATCCACATGTGTGCACATAATTAATTTTGATTAATTAGCAATTAAAAGGGATTTGTTCTTTCAAAATTGCTATTTTGTCTTATTCTACCTAACATTTCCCTTTTGCCCCTTAATCCTCACCACTCATCTCTACCTAACCTTGCATCTCCTTTTGTATCTTCATCTCATCCACTCATTCTTTTACCTCTTAATCTTAGCCCTCCATTCTTGAGGCAATTTCTTTAAAAGGATGCTCTTCCTTGGCTCAAGGGTTCCATCTTTTATATTCTAGTCCTAGTCCTTAATCTTGCATTCTAGTTATTTTTCATTCTATTTCTCTTGCATTCTTAGATTAATCTTGCTAATTTGAATTCTTAGCTCTTAGTTTTATCTCTCATTCCTTAGCTTAGCTTAATTTTGCATTGTTGATCTTGCTTCTTTCTTGCATTGCTTCAATACAAGAGCTCTTTCTTTCTCATTCTAGAATACTAGTTGCTTGCATACATTCTTAGCTTAATCTCTTATTCTAGCTTGTTAACCTTGCATCTTAGCTTCATCCTCGAACTTAAATCTTCCATTTTGGATTAGTCAAGTCAATAATCCTCTATTCCAATTTGATGAGTATCATGAGAAAGATTAAACTCGCTTCAACTAGGCAGCTATGAGCCACTTCTTGAGATCTCCTCCTCCATGAATTTTCTCAAGTGTAATGGTTCATACAAGTGTGTCACACTTTTGATCACACACCTACAAGAACAAGAGATTTAAATGGTGAAGTATATTAAATTTTTTTATTAAGTAAAATAGGTTTTACAAGGTGCCTGAAACCCAATACATAGCATAAATATAAATACAAGTCCAGAAAAAAAAACTACATGAAATAAGAGTGAAATAGGTCACTACCAGGGCTGAAAGTTTAAGCAAAATAGAGACAGAACCAACAAAACATTAAATAGCACACAGAGATAGCCAAAAAAACTAGAGAAAACAGTCAGGAGATATTCCTGAGCAGGGTAGCCTCTTAGTACTCGAGGATCTCCATTTTATCTGCAACCTCCTTAATCTTGTGGAGATCTAAGGAGTCATGTGTTAGAATAACTGAGAGGGGGGGAGAATCAGTTATCTAGTGTCCCAAACCAAAATGTATAATCCAAAATAATTCTTCAACTTCTGCTACTCGGTAGACATAAAATACTTTCACTGTCTGTGTTTTTACCGATTATCAGTTTAAAACTTATAGTAGTTACCGATCAAATCTAACATGTAATATGCAAAGTATGATAACAAAAACATATCACAATGAACACGTAACACAAGAGATTTAATGTGGAAACCCTATGAAGGGAAAAACCACTAGGGACAGGCAACCCAAAAATATTCACTCTTCTAAAGTGAGGTCGGTGAAGACCCAAACCTGTTAAAGGTTACAAATACACTATTAGGTGTGACCTTGTTAGAAGATTTTAGACAAGAAGTTATCGTCCATCTAGCAGTCACTCTGGGGTTGACATGATAACAATGTTCACTCTATCAATGAAACATAAAAAGACTTTCTTAGTCCACTTGGTTAAGAGATTTCATTGTGTACAATGGTTAAATGTGTAATAGTAGATGATCTACCTTGAAAAAAATTCTGTTGCAGTTTATAGATCAATGTTCAGCTCATTCAAATCTTTCTAATCAATATATCACTTCAGATTCAATACTATATCAACTTATTGTCCATCGATAATTACTCTCTATAGCTCAGTAATTGTTCTTCTGTTTGGTTCTCACTAACCAGTATGATCAGAATGCATGAAAAATCCTTCACGTGATAATTCTATAGTATCTTCTTCCTCCGGCATTGTTTCAACAATGAAACCAATGTCTTTTATATAGATGAGTAAATCATTTTGTTTTTGTCCATCAGATTTTGCCACTTAATCTCATTCATTGATTTTTCCACTTTAACCTTCCTCGGCTGATGTGTCAATAACACGTTTCAATCTGCTCCATTAGATCTTTCTTGAATTATGTTAGCCATCAATCTTCATAAAAAACTTTATATGTTACCTCGATTTCATACACTTTATAGCTCACCACTTTATCAGCTAAATTTATCATTTAATTCCTTTCTGTTCTGCTTGGTTAACAAAGAAATGCATCAGTGAACACAAGCTTGGTTAACACTACGCCCAGTATACACTACACTTTGTCAATGTATACTGGAATGCTTCATTTATCGACAGCATTGCTTTGTGTCTTTCTTCTCTATTCTTCATCATAGATGAATGCAAGATAATAAAGTCGATATCATCAAGTCATAGACTCATCAACAAGTTACTTAGTGTATTCCTTATCCTCATCTGACATATACATCTTCCTCATGTAGATATTTTTGTTCTTCATCTCTTTCACCTTTCTTCATATGTTTCGGTATAGTAACTTACAAGATAAGTACTGTCAAGCTAGTTGACATCAATGACAACATAATACTAATTTAATCATCTTGCATATCTAATTAATAACTCCTCAGTAATCTTAAATCATAGATTCTTCATTCAGGTTCTAAATCAGTTGTAGTTCATCAATCTCTCCCTTTGGCATTGATGGCAACTCAAGTAATATGAAGTGTACCATACACATACCAAACATGTATTCTACAACTTTGTGAACAAATCTTGTACAAGCTCTCCCTAGTTTAATATGTTTAATCACTACATTACTAAATAGCATTATTAATGCAGCTTTGACATTCTACAAATATGATCATTTTAGCTCTCATATTCCTTCTTCTGTTCTTAGTAACTGATCTTCAGTGCTCTCCCTTTCTTTCTGTTTGTCTCTCCCTTAGATAGATGTTTTAGTGTTCTCATCGGTGCATATTGTTTCATATTATTTATCTCTCCCTTTGACAAAAATGCCAAAGAAAAAAATAAATAATCAAATTTGTAGTAGCTAAGTAGCTCTGTATTGTCCAATACATTCTCTGTATCTCTGTATACTAATATCCCAATCTGTTTCAATTCTTCACACTTAATCACAACCTTGAACATTATCCCAAGTGTGAACTATGCTACATCAACATGTGTGATCTTCTAATTAGTTTTAAGCTGATGCAACATCCAGATCACATTAGTGATTGGTAGACAGGGGACAGACCCCAAATCTAGTCCTCAAATATTCGAATGTATCCTTTGGTAGAGGCTTTGTAAAAAAATCTGCAAGTTGTTCTTTAGATGTAAAAAATTCTAACTTCACTTGCTTCTCTTGCACTTGTTCTCTTAAGTAGTGATACTTAATTGATATATGCTTTGTCTTGGAGTGCATCACTGGATTCTTTGAAATATTGATAGCACTTGTGTTGTCATAGTATATAATCATCAAGTCAGTGATCACCTCATTCATTCCTTCCAACACTTGCTTGATATATGCAATGTTTGAGAAATTAGTAGTAGCAACAACATACTCTGCTTGAGCTATAGACTAAGAAATACAAGCCTACTTTTTACTTGTCCAGGTTACAAGTCTTTCACCAAAGAAGAATGCTCCTCCGGTGGTGCTTTTTCTATCATCCACATTTCCAACCTAATCAGCATCAGTATAGACCATCAGTTCAAACTTTCCTTCATTAAGATACCATAAACCATAATCCGCTATCTTTTTTAGGTATCTTAAGATCCTTTTAGTAGCAATCATGTGTGATTCTCTAGGATTAGAAGAAAATCTAGCAAGAATTCCCACAACATGTGCTATATCTGGTCTACTATGAACTACATACATTAGCTTACCAATCATGGATTAGTAAAGTGTCTAGTTTACCTTAGTAGTTTCATCTTCCTTAGTCAGTTTACATCCAGTAGCCATTAGTGTTCCCACAAGTTTAGCATCTTCCATGCCAAATATTTTCAAGATTTCCTTTATGTACTTAGACTGTGTGATGAATATCCCATCACTCTATTGAATCACTTGTAATCCTAAAATGAATTTAATCTCTTCGAACATAGACATTTCAAACTCATTCCTGATGTCATCAAAAAAAGATTTACATACATGATATTGACCTCCAAAAATAATATCATCAACAAATATCTCAGCAATAAGAATAGTGTCGTCAGTATCACCTTTCATGTACAAATTATTGTTTTCACTAGTTCTTACAAATCCAATGCTTAACAAGTAAGTATGCAACCTTTCATACCAAGCTCTTGGTGCTTGCTTCAAACCATATGAAGCTTTGTGTAATCTACATACCATGTCTATGTTGTCTAGATCAATGAATCCTTCAGGTTATTCTATGTAGGCCTCTTCTTTAAGTATACCATTCAGAAATGCTGACTTCACATCCATTTGATAAACTCTCAACTTCTTGTGTGCAGCAATAGGTGCAAATGTCTCACCATAGTCAATGCCTTCTTCCTGTGCATATCCCTTGCATACCAATCTAGCTTTATTTCTTGTTACTTCACCATTTTCATTCAATTTGTTCCTGAATGTCCACTTAGTACCAATAACATTTTTATCTTTAGGTAGGGGTACTAAGGACCAAGTTTTGTTCTTCTCTATTTGTTCTATTTCCTCTTTCATTTCATTAACCCATTCTTCATTCTCTAATGCAAATTTCACATTTTTTGTTTCAAATTCACAAACTAGACATGTACCTTGTCTTGCTTTGCTTCTTGTCTACATGCCAGCTTGTCTATATCCAATAATTTATGTCTCAGGATGATGTCTTCTAACAAAACTAGCTAGTACTCAGTTTCTCCTTTCTTGTTAATCCTGTTCAGGTTCATGTGCTTGCTCGGTGGCTCCATCTTGTTTATTGGTTTCCCTTTCATGTTCCTCATGGTTATTTTCCTGCTGACCAGTTATCACAGGTTGTGACTTTGGTAGATAATCAGGATGTTCAATGTAAGTGAATCTACCATAGTCTTCTAGTTCCTTTCTAGTTTCCTCTATGTTATTGTCATCAAACTCTTCAACACAGACATTAGTACTTTCAATTATCTTATTTCTTACCTTATTCAAATATTTGTATGCTTTACTCTTAGTAGAATGTCCTAAGAATATTCTTTCATCACTTTTAGAATCAAATTTACCATTTCTCTCATCTTTAAGAATAAAACATTTGCTTCCAAAAATTTTGAAATAATTTACAGTAGGTTTGTGTCCAAACCATAGTTCATAGGGTATCCAGTTTGTGTACTTCTTCATTTGTACTTGGTTAAGCACATATACAGCTGTAATGACAACTTCCCTCCAGTATGTCTAAGAAATATTCTTTTGCAGCATTAGTATTCTTACGCAGTAAATGATTGACCCGTTCCTTCTTTCAGCAATCCCATTCTGCTTAGTTGTTCTTGGTGCAGAGACCTATCTTTTGATACCATGCTCATTACATTTAGTAAATTCATCAGAGATAAATTCACCTCCTCTATCAGATCTTAAGCATTTTAATTCTTTTCCAATCTCTTTTTCTACCTTTGCCTTATACCACTTAAACATCTTAAATGCTTCAGATTTTTCTTTTAAGAACATAACTGTCATCAGTCTAGTATAGTCATCAACAAAAAGAATAAAGTATCTATCACCATAATAACTTTTAGTTCTCATAGGACCACATAGGTTGGTATGAACCAAATCAAGTATCTTCTTTGTTGAGTAGTCTTTTCTTTTAAAACTAGACTTAGTCATCTTACCTTTCTGACATTCATGACACATAGCATGATTCAATTTTGACAAGTTAGGAAACCCTCTAACTCTTTTCCTCTTACTAATCTTGATCATGTTATCAAAGTTCACATGGCATAAATTTTTATGCCACAACCATGCATCTTCATCCTTCATTAATAAACAAGAAGACTGATCAATATCAAGATAAAATAGATTACCTCTAGATTGTGTACCAGTTTTGACAAGTCTTCCTCCATCATCATAGATTTTTACCTTCCTGCTCTCAAAAGCAAGTCGGTGGCTTGAGTTATTCAGCTGTGCCACACTTAACAAATTATAGTTCAGTCCATCTACCCAGTACACATTTTCATAATTTATTCTATCATTAATCATCAGTGAACCTTTACCTCTTACCATATAGGGTGCATCATTTCTCATCCTTATAGATCATCCATCATAGTCATCAAGTAGATCAAATTTCTCTATATCACCAGTCATATGATGTGTACAACCACTGTCTATGATCCATGTATCATTTCTTACTTTAGAGATCAGTATTGTTTCTTCATGTTTCTCTTCTTTCGAGTCATCTTTCATAGCAACAAATACTACTTCTACATTTCTACATCATCATCAGTATCAGATTCAAATTCAAATTCTTCGGCTATGTAACATACCTTTTTCCCTTTGTCATAGCTATCTCAGTTGTCTCTTTTATTGTGTCCGTAGCCTTTGTTGACTCTTCTCCCATAGCTTCCTTCAGATCAGTCTTTGGATCTATCATCATCTTTCTTATTCAGACATCTAGCAGTGATGTGGCCAACTTCTTTATAATTAAAGCATGCCAAAGGTAGCTTACTTCTATACCTTCCTTTACCTTTGGGTAATCTTCTATCCATAAGAGCTTCAAGCTCATCAAGTTCATCATTGGGACCACTATCACTATCATTATTCTTACTATTCATGCTACTAGACTTACCAATCTTCAAAGAAGACATGAAAGTAGATTAAATAGAAGGTATAACACTATTGTCAAAGTTATTCAATTCAAAGATTGTAAGCTTACCGATCAGTGTGTCAAGAGTAAGGTTATATGTAGCTCTTGTTTCATGAATTGCAGAGATCCTGATTGCATAAGCTGGTAGTAAAGTTCTGAGAATCTTGCTTATCACTGTTTCATCCTCAATAATCTCATCTAATGCTCTAATAGCATGTACTACTTCTTTTAGTCTATTTATGTATTGCACAATGTTCTCACCTTCTTTCATCTTCATATCATCAAATTGACCTCTTAGGCTTTCTACTCTGGCTCTTTTAAAATTCAAATCTCCACTATATATTAGAGTCAGTTTATCCCACATGGCTTTGGCAGTTGTGCATCCCTTAATGTCTTTAAATTTGGCATTGGTACAGGCAGCAACAAGTTCCATCATAGTAATATTGTGTTCATGCCTGTCCTTCAGTTGATCGAGTGTCAAGGGACCTGATGTCAGTTCAATGTAGCCATTTTGCATCAGTTCTAGTGCAGAATTCCCAATTCCAAATATGTGCATCTTCATCTGGCTTTGCCATACTGCAAAGTTCTCTTTATTCAGCTTTGGCACTTGTCTCCTATACATCTTGAGACCTTTTTGTTGGAGTCCTTAAAACTCTATTGTAAGCAACCATGACTTTGATACCAATTGTTAGAATAAATGAGATGGGGGGAGAATTAGTTATCGAGTGTCCCAAACCAAAATGTATAATCCAAAAGAATTCTTCAACTTCTACTACTCGGTAGACATAAAATACTTTCACTGTCTGTGTTTTTACCGATTATCAATTTAAAACTTATAGTAGTTACTGATCAAATCTAACATGTAATATGCAAAGTATGATAACAAACACATATCACAATCAACACATAACACAAGAGATTTAACGTGGAAACCCTGTGAAGGGAAAAACCACCTGGGACCGGCAACCCAAAATTGTTCACTCTTCTGAAGTGAGGTCGGTGAAGACCCAACCCTGTTAAAGGTTACAAACACACTGTTAGGTGTGACCTTTTTAGAGGATTTTAGACCAGAAGTTATCGTCCAACCAATAGTCACTCTGGGGTTGACAAGATAACAATGTTCACTCTATGAATGAAACATAAAAAGACTTTCTTAGTCCACTCGGTTAAGATATTTGACTGTGTACAATGGTTAAATGTGTAACAGTAGATGATCTACTTTGAAACAACTTCTATTGCAATTTACAGATCAATGTTTAGCTCATTCAAATCTTTCTAATCAATATATCACTTCAGATTCAATACTATATCAAGTTATTGTCCATCGGTAATTACTCTCTGTAGCTTGGTAATTGTTCTACAGTTCGGTTCTCACTAACCAGTATGATCAGAATGCATTAAAAATCCTTCATGCAATAATTCTGTATTATCTTCTTCCTCCGACATTCTTTCAACAATGAAACCAATGTCTCTTATATAGACAAGTAAATCATTTTCTTTTTGTCCATCAGATTTTGCCTCTTTAATCTCATTCATTGATTTTGCCGCTTTAACCTTCTTCGGCTGATGTGTCAATAACACGTTTCAATCTACTCCATTAGATCTTTCTCAAATTATGTTAGCTATCAATATTCATAACAAACTTTATCTATTACCTCGATTTCATACACTTTACAACTCATCACTTTATTGGCTAAATTGATCATTTAATTCCTTTCTGTTCTGCTCAGTTAACAAAGAAATGTGTCGGTGAACACAAGCTCTATTAATATTGTGCTTAGTATACACTACACTCCGTTGGTGTATACCAAAATGCTTCATTTACCGACATCACTTCTTTGTTGTTAGAAAGTAAAGACCACCAAGATAACTAAGAGGGGGGGGGGGGGGGTGAATCAGTTATCTGATAATTAAACCATTTATCAACATTAACTTCACTATCAAATTCAACAAATTTAAACTATATAATTAATGCAGTAACCAACCATAAAAAGATAATCATACACAATGACACAATAACACAAGATATGTTAACTAGGGAACCTCTTGATCAAAGAGTAAACCCCGGTGGGAATGATGCCCACAAAATGATGCACTAATATGAAAGTTCCTTGTTAGAGGATGGACCTTGTTAGGAGTCTTATGAAATACATTCAGTACATATGAATATCTGTTAGGAGATTTTGAATCCCTGTTAAAAGATTCTAACCCTGTTAGGAGTTATGGAAGACAGAAGGACCCACTGCCCAAACAGCTTCAAGGCAAGATCTCTAAACTCACTGTCCAACAGATCTTAGGATTATTCAACAAAATAATATGAAATATGTTACCTCCTTCACACTATGCCAAAACCACACTCTCTACTACACAAGATCACAAATCCAGATCTCTGTACTTCGCAAGTCTTCCTTCATCACTGAATTAGCTCTTTTCTTCATTTCATGCATACATTCGTATCACAACTTTCACAACTTCATATCACAACTATTAAAATCCACACATAATAAGGAAAACATTCCTTCCTTTATACCACACTCAAATAATTACAAATGAGTCAGCATGTAAATACAAAATAATAATTTCAACACACTACATCAAAATTACATAAAACTGTCAGCTTCCAAATACAATAACTTTCCAATCGTGTGACCTCGAAGTTTGCACTATGAACCATGTCACCAAAAATGAGTCTCAAACTTCCCTTTAATTGCGTAGAATCATATTTCATCCCGATTAGGAGATATCCTCTGATTACCAAAAACCGCTACATAGGAATACTGCCAGAATACTGCTTCCACCAAAATGTTTATAACTTTCATGAATAAATGAATTTCTTTTTGTGCTCTTAACCATAGGCTAATAACAAAAAAAAGAACATACTGTCAGCTATTCATAACTCAATCTACAATATAACATGTGCGCAAAAAAAAACTATGCCTACTTTTCTACTAAACTCCAGAATATCACTATGTTGACATCAATGACAATCATAGTCATGAATGCAACAACCACTGCTACAGAATGACTGCCAAAGGCTTCAACATTCATTCCTAACATTTGTGTCTTTCTTCTCTATTCTTCATCATAGATGAATGCAACATAATAAAGTCGATATCATCAAGTCATAGACTCATCAACAAGTTACTCAGTGTATTCCTTATCCTCATCTGACATATACATCTTCCTCATGTATGTATTTATGTTCTTCATCTCTTTCACCTTTCTTCAGATGTTTCGATATAGTTACTTAAAAGATAAGTACTGTCAAGCTAGTTGACATCAATGAAAACATAATACTGATTTAATCATCTTGCATATCTAATCAACAACTCTTCAGTGATCTTAAATCACAGATTCTTCATTCAGGTTCTAAATCAGTTGTAGTTCATCAATCTCTCCCTTGGGCATTGATGGAAACTCATGTAATATGAAGTGTACCATACACATACCAAACATGTATTCTACAACTTTGTGAACTAATGTTGTACATGCTCTCCCTAGCTTAATATGTTTAATAACTACATTACTAAACATCATTATCAATGCAGCTTTGACATTCTGTAAATATGATCTTTTCAGCTCTCATATTCTTTCTTCTGTTCTTAGTAACTTATATTTAGTGCTCTCCCTTTCTTTCTATTCATCTCTTCCTTAGATGTTTCAATGTTCTCATCGGTGCATATTGTTTCATATTATTTATCTCTCCCTTTGACAACAATGCCAAAGAAAAAAATAAATAATCAGCTCTGTAGTAGCTAAGTAACTCTCTGTTGTTCAATACATTCTCTGTATCTTTGTATACTAATATCCCAATCTATTTCAGTTCTTCAAACTTAATCACAACATTGAACATTATCCAAAGTGTGAACTATGTTGCATCAACATGTGTGATCTTCTGATAAGTTTAAGCTGATGCAACATCTAGATCGCATTAGTGACCAGTAGATAGGGGACGGACTGTGAGGCCTCACCCCTAGCCTATCATAGCTATTCAGTTCTACATATGGCTTAGACATATTTTATGATTATATTTTGATGCCTCATGGATCTTACTGATACTTTATGATGTGGTTTTATCACTTAGTAGTTGATGGATATTATATTATGATTATATGATGATCACTAAAACATTGATTTGAGACTTACAAGTGTGACTTGATTTTAATTTATGAATGTTTATGATAATGAAGTTAATTGTAATTAAATTATGAATGTATGTTATGTTTATGTTTCAAATTTAATTAAAGTAAGTATTTCATGATGAGCTGAATGTATGTTGTGGATATCAATTATGTCTTGTAATTTATGAATTATCAGATGAATTAACTTGATTATTAATGCTATGTAATTACATGATTATTTTTATCTCCTTGGACTACTGATATTGGAATTGAGTGTGCAGGAAAGTAGGCCAAGGTAAATTTGGGGAAACATCACAAAGACCTATGTTAATTCAGTTAATCCAAGGTTGCTTCTAGAAAGAAGCTAAAAATCTCATTGTAATCGTGTTTTATTTTGTAAATGTATGATGCATGGATGTAAATTGATTTATTGTAATTATTTTATTTATTTATGTTTAGGGATGCCTAAGTGGATATGCCACATGGCTTGTAAAGTGTTTTTTCTATGTTTGTGTCACTTGACACATGTGTATGTGCCTAAAGCCATGACATGTCCACTTGTGTTTTGATGTCATCACTCTTAGGTGGTACCAACTTTAGGGTTTTCCTTGTAAAACCTTGATTAGAAAGTTTTGAGAAGACCTATCATGTTTGAACCCGAAATTATATTTCTAGTGTAGTTTAGGGGGGTTAATGAGCCCTTAAGATGTTATTAGGAACCCTTTTAGCCACCCTAATAGTTGTACCATGGTATGGAAGTTTAAATTTAGTCAAAATTAGGCCCATAACTCATTTATGGACCTTGAAAAGTACCCCTCAAAGAGAAATCCGAAAATGAAGGGATGGCAAGGAGGTCAAACCCATACCTTTTTCACATTCTTGGTCTCCACCTCATTTATGAAGGGAGACAAGGAGATATGGGAGTACTCCATGAACCATACCCATTAATGAGGGTTTGGTGTAGAATCCCTTTTAGTAGGGGTTTTGGGGAAGGTAATGGGTTGACACCCACTCTCCAGTTTTGGAGACTCAGCCAGTTTTGGAGAACTTTGGATAGTGGATTGCTCTTCTACAACTATCTTCCTTAAGCATTGGACTCTAGGTTGGTGAAAATTTCATTCTTACTTTTCTTATTTTGTTATCATGTTGAGAGGAAAATGCTCTTTTGTAAGCTAGTTCTTGTATGCAAGACTTGTTTTTTCTTATCCATTGTATGTGTGAGCATAGTGTTGTTGTGTTAATGGAGGTTTTGATGTTATTGTTGTTGTAGTATCATGTTCTTGTGTTGAGTAAAATTTTTTTCTTGTAGAAGTAAGAGAATCATGAGCTCAATGTTGAGCATGATTCATGTTTTTTTTTATAATGTGTAGATTTTATTGATGTTCTTGTAGATTTGTTCTCTTTTATGTGTTGTAGTGATTTCATTGAGGGAGTTCTCAAGGCCAAACTCACCCTTGGGAGGGAAGAGTAGCCTTGAGGGTGAAGGAAATTTGTTGGAACAATCTTGAGTGCAAAGTCTCTCCTTGGAAAAGAGAGGGATGAAACATGGATGTATGGCTCCATGTAGCCATCTCTAGTTTCATTTTGTAAATTGGGGGTCATAAGGTGTATGAGAAGAATGTGTTTGTGAAAGAGTGATTTTTTTGATGAGTAAGCCAAGTGATGGCTTGTTCTCATCAAAGAGATGAGCTTCTCCTCTTGATTTGGTTCCACCTTCACCCTTTCTTGAGTCATGTTGTGACTCTTTGTAAAAAGCCTTGGAAGGGAAATTTCTTGTGTTTGTCATTCATGTTGTAGTGTTGTGGATTGCTTGATTGTTTCTCCTGTCTTTGTGTTGTTTCCCCAAGCTCGGGGGTGGCTTCTTAGAAGCCTAGGTTGGGAGGTGAGAACTCCTTGGCCTATGCATTTGGTTTATTGCAAGAATTGGAAGCCTTGAAGACTTTTGTTGAAGCATTGCTCTTGTGGAAAAGTGAAGAAATCATCTTAGTGATGAAGTATCATTTGTATTGTGTTTAAGCTTTTGTAAGGATATCATGTGATATCCGTTGGCTCAATGTAATCATTTTGTAGTAGGAGTTGACACTCCCATCTTGAGTTGTATAATTGTGTTATGGATTCAAGTTTTGAATGAAGTATGATCATCTTGTTGGGAGATTATTGTTGTAAATGTAGAATCATGTTCTTGAATAAAAAGTATTTTGATCAAGTTGATACAATATGTTATTAGCATTATTTTGGTTCATTATAGTTTTTGATGAGCTTGAAAGAGTTGAAATTGTGTTTAAGATTTCTTTCATTATCAATTTGTTGAAGGTTATCAACTTACTCTTGTTAATGAACACTTTGTTATTGTAAAAAAAAATAAGTTTATTTCATTTCATGATATTGGGATTATTAACTTATAAAAGGGTAGAATAGATTTCCTTTATTGCTAAATGGCATTTACATTGTATTGGAAATGAGAAGACTATGGAAATGAAAGAAGAGTTCTCAAAAAGATATTAATCTTGTATTAGGATCATTGTTTGTAAATGTATTGAATTCAAATAATAAATCAATCTCTATTTATCATCCTTTTATTCTTGCAAATTTCTAAATGATAGCTTGATATTGTTTAAATGTTAGAAGAAATCAATTTCATTGTGTATTATGATTAATTTGGATCATTAGATTCATTACCATAGAAAACTATAAAGCTACAAAATAGATATATTGATATACTAACTCTATCATGTATAAAGTATTTAAAACAAATAAGCAAAATACAAACTATGTAGAAGTGAGAAGAGAAAACAAAAAAAAATTCACATACAAATGCAAAATGTAGACCTATAGGTCTCTGGATTTTGTATGGGGAAAAAAATCCCCATACAAATCCATACCACAGACAATATAATATTAATATAATTTTATCTTCTTTAAAAAAATAAAATCTTAAACAATAAAATATTAATTTCATCCCTCACCTCTTAACTCCCCATAAAGGGGGCGCATAGTATGGAAGACCATATCTTTCATTTAATAAAGTTTGACATATGTCTTAAATGCCCAAGAAAACCTACGTACTGGGTACTTTCTTTGTTTGACTTTCTCCCTGCATATAATCTTGCCTTAGCAAATGAGAGGATGGGATGGGGCCCAAACCCCCACATCATCCCCTATCCTCCACCCTTTAGCACATGCACTGGTTTTTAGGGGAGACTTAAATTCATTCTCCCTTCCTCTTTCTACGCACCCTCTTCCTTGGACTTTGGTCCTTGGAAAGGAAAGGAGGGAATAGGGTAGGGAAGTAGGTAGGATATTAGGATTAGTTAGTAGTTTAGTAAGTTAGTTAAGATAGTTTAGGATGCATGTTTTATTTAATTATTTTATTTTATTAATATTGTTCTTTAAAATTTGTTCATAGTTATTGGAAATATAACATGTATATATTATTAACTAAATATATTATTGTTTATTAATTAATTAATTTATATATTATAGTTATTAATTAATTAAATATATACATTATTCAATTATTATTTTTAATTACATATGTTATAAATTAATATTTTATATTTATTAATTCATTAATAAACATATTAATTAATTAATACATTATAATTATTAATTAAATTAATATATGTCTATTTAAGTATAATCATTTATTAGTTGATTATACATTATCATTTTAATTATGATAAATCAATTTGATATTCCCTTATATTTATCGTGAATTATTAATCAATATCAGAGGAATATTATTTAATATTTTAAGTAACATTCTTTTACTCTATTATAATCTTCATGATTAATAAATTTACGCTTTACGAATTGATCGTTAATTTAATTAATGAAACCTCTTTTTATTAAATTCTTCTTAGCATTGTAATTAAAACAAATTATGATAATTTGACCTTTCTAGATTGTTTTCTGGATGTAGCTAGTAGGGTGATATAATCTTGTTTAGATTAAATTTTAATAAATACATTTTAGTAAAGGATCATCCTAATTAGACAAGTTACAGTTTTGTTTTAAACCTCATAGACATCACTGGATGTTAATCAGCGTTGTAAATAATTGGATCTTTAGACCCTTTTTGAACTATTGTCAGTGACACCTGATATCCCATAACAATAGTTTGGTCTTATTATCTCCTTTAAAAAAAAAAATTGGGTGTGTTTTTAGACTGGTCTAGATGGGCATGACACGGACCCCAAGTCTAGTCCTCAAATATTCAAATGTGTCCTTCGGTAGAGGCTTTGTAAAAAAATCTGCAAGTTGTTCTTTAGATGTAACAAATTCTAACTTCACTTGCTTCTCTTGCACTTGTTCTCTTAAGTAGTGATACTTAATTGATATATGCTTTATCTTGGAGTGCATCACTGGATTCTTTGAAATATTGATAGCACTTGTGTTGTCACAATATATAATCACCGGGTCATTGATCACCTCATTCATTCCTTCCAACACTTGCTTGATATATGAAATTTTTGAGCAATTAGTAGCAGCAACAACATACTCTGCTTCAATTGTAGACTGAGAAATACAAGCCTACTTTTTACTTGTCCAGGTTACAAGTCTTTCACCAAAGAAGAATGCTCCTCCGGTGGTGCTTTTTCTATCATCCACATTTCCAGCCCAATCAGCATCAATATAGACCATTAGTTCAAACTTTCCTTCCTTAGGATACCATAAACCATAATCCTCTATATTTTTTAGGTATCTTAAGATCCTTTTAGTAGCAATCATGTGTGATTCTCTAGGATTAGCAGAAAATCTAGCAATAATTCTCACAACATGTGCTATATCTCATCTACTATGAACTACATACATTAGCTTACCAATTATGGATTGGTAAAGTATCCGGTTTACCTCTGTAGTTTCATTTTCCTTAGTCAATTTACATCCAGTAGCCATCGGTGTTCCCACAGGTTTAGCATCTTCCATGCCAAATGTTTTCAAGATTTTCTTTATGTACTTAGACTATGTGATGAATATCCTATCACTCTGTTGAATCACTTGTAATCTTAGAAAGAATTTAATCTCTTCAAACATAGATATTTCAAACTCATTCCTCATGTCATCAACAAAAGATTTACATACATGATCTTGACCTCCAAAAATAATATCATCAACAAATATCTCAACAATAAGAATAGTGTCATCAGTATCACCTTTCATGTACAAATTTCTGTTTTCACTAGTTCTTACAAATCCAATGCTTAACAAGTAAGTATGCAACCTTTCATACCAGGCTCTCGATACTTGCTTCAAACCATATAAAGCTTTGTGTAATCTACATACCATGTCTCTATTGTCTAGATCAATGAATCCTACAGGTTGTTCTATGTAGACCTCTTCTTCAAGTATACCATTCAGAAATGCTGACTTCACATCCATTTGATAAACTCTAAATTTCTTGTGTGCAGCATATGCAAGTAGCATTATTACTCCTTCCAATCTAGAAATAGGTGCAAATGTCTCACCAAAGTCAATGCCTTCTTCCTGTGCATATCCCTTGCATACCAATCTAGCTTTATTTCTTGTTCACCATTTTCATTCAGTTTGTTCTTGAATATCCACTTAGTACCAATAACATTTTTATCATTAGGTCGGGGTACTAAGGACCAAGTTTTGTTCTTCTCTATTTTTTCTATTTCCTCTTTAATTGCATTAACCCATTCTTCATTCTCTAATGCAACTTTCTCATTTTTTTGGTTCAAATTCACAAACTAGACATGTACCTTGTCTTGCTTTGCTTCTTGTTTGCATGCCAACTTGTCTGTCTCCAATAATTTGTCTCAGGATGATGTCTTCTGACAAAACTAGCCAGTACTTAGTTTCTCCTTTCTTGTTCATCATGTTCAGGTTCATGTGCTTGCTCGGTAGCTCCATCTCGTTCATCAATTTCCCTGTCATGTTCCTCATGGTTATTTTCCTGCTGACCGGTTATCATAGGTTGCAACTTTGGTAGATAATCAGGATGTTTAATGTAAGTGAATCTACCATAATCTTCCAGTTCCTTTCTAGTTTCCTCTATTTTATTGTCATCAAACTCATCAACAAGGACATTAGTACTTTCAATTATCTTATTTCTTACCTTATTCAGACATTTGTAAGCTTTACTCTTAGTAGAATATCCTAAGAATATTCCTTCATCACCTTTAGAATCAAAATTACCATTTCTCTCATCTTTCAGAATAAAACATTTGCTTCCAAAAATTTTGAAATAACTTACAGTAGGTTTGTGTCCAAACCATAGTTCATAAGGTATCTAGTTGGTGTACTTCTTTAGTTGTACTCGATTAAGCACATATATAGCTATACTGATAGCTTCCCTCCAGTATGTTTGAGAAATATTCTTTTGTAGCATTAGTATTCTTGTACAATCAATGATTGACCTGTTCCTTCTTTCAGCAATCCCATTCTGCTTAGGTGTTCTTGGTGTAGAGACTTGTCTTATGATACCATGCTCATTACAGAAATTAGTAAATTCATCAAAGATAAATTCACCTCCTCTATCAGATCTTAAGCATTCTAATTCTTTTCCAGTCTCTTTTTCTACCTTTGCCTTATACCGCTTAAACATCTTAAATGCTTCAAATTTTTCTTTTAAAAACATAACTGTCATCAGTCTAGTATAGTCATCAACAAAAAGAATAAAGTATCTATCACCATAATAACTTTGAGTTCTCATAGGACCACATAGGTCAGTATGAACCAACTCAAGTATCTTCTTTGTTGAGTAGTCTTTGCTTTTAAAACTAGACTTATTCATCTTACCTTTCTGACATTCATGACACATAGCATGATCCGGTTTTGACAAGTTAGGAAACCTCTAACTCTTTTCCTCTTAGTATTCTTGATCATGTTATCAAAGTTCACATGGCATAACCTTTTATGCCACAACCATGCATCTTCATCCTTTATTAATAAACAAGATGACTGATCAATATCAAGATAAAATAGATTACATCTGGATTGTGCACCAGTTCTGACAAGTCTTCCTCCATCATCATATATTTTTACCTTCCAACTCACAAAAGAAAGTCGGTGGCCTGAGTTATTCAACTGTGCCACACTTAACAAATTATAGTTCAGTCCATGTACCTAGTATGCATTTTCACATTTTATTCTATCATTAATCATCAGTGATCCTTTACCTCTTACCATACAAGGTGCATCATTTCCCATCCTTACAGATCCTCCATCATATTCATTAGGTACATCAAATTTCTCTATATCACCAGTCATATGATGTGTACAACCACTGTCTATGATCCATGTATCATTTTTGCTTACTTTAGAGATCAGTGTTTTTTCTTCATGTTTCTCTTCTTCTTTCGAGTCATCTTTCATAGAAACAAATACTACTTCTACATCATCATTAGTATCAGATTCAGATTCAAATTCTTTGGCTATGTAGCATACCTTTTTCCCTTTTTTATAGCTATCTCAATTGTCTTTGTTATTGTGTCGGTAGCCTTTGTTGACTCTTCTCCCATATCTTCCTTCAGATCGGTCTTTGGATCTATCATCATCTTTCTTATTCGAACATCTAGCAGTGATGTGGTCAACTTCTTTACAATTAAAGCATGCCAAAGGTAGCTTACCTCTATACCTTCCTTTGCCTTTGGGTAATCTTCTGGCCATAAGAGCTTCAAGCTCATCAAGTTCATCATCGGTACCACTATCACTATCATTATTCTTACTATTTCTGGTACTAGACTTACCAATCTTCAAAGAAGACATGAAAGTGGATTCAATGGAAGGTATAATACTATTGTCAAAGTTATTCAATTGAAAGGTTGTAAGCTTACCGATCAGTGTGTCAAGAGTAAGGTTAGATGTAGCCCTGGTTTCATGAATTGCAGAGATCCTAATTGCATAAACTGGGAGTAAAGTTCTGAGAATCTTTCTTATCAATGTTTCATCCTCAATAATTCCATCTGATGCTCTAATAGCATGTACTACCTCTTTTAGTCTATTTGTGTATTGCACAATGTTCTCACCTTCTTTTATCTTCATATCATCAAATCGACCTCTTAGGCTTTCTGCTCTGGCTCTTTTAACATTCAAATCTCCACTGTATATCAGAGTCAATTTATCCCACATGGATTTGGTAGTTGTGCATCCCTTAATGTCTTCAAATTCAGCATGGATATAGGCAACAACAAGTTCCATCATAGTAATATTATGTTCATGCCTATCCTTCAGTTGATTGAGTGTCAGGGGACCTAGTGTCAGTTCAATGTAGCCATTTTGCATCAGTTCTAGTGTAGGATTCCCAATTCCAGATATGTACAACTTCATTCGGCTTTGCCATACTATGAATTTCTCTTTATTCAGCTTTGGCACTTCCCTCTTATGCATCTTGAGACCTTTTTGCTAGAGTCCTTAAAACTCTATTCTAAGCAACCACAACTCTGATACCAATTTTTAGAATAACTGAGAGGGGGGAGAATTAGTTATCGAGTGTCCCAAACCAAAATGTATAATCCAAAAGAATTCTTCAACTTCTACTACTCAGTAGACATAAAATACTTTCACTGTCTGTATTTTTACCGATTATTAGTTTAAAACTTATAGTAGTTATCGATCAAATCTAACATGTAATATGCAAAGTATGATAACAAACACATATCACAATCAACACATAACACAAGAGATTTAACGTGGAAACCCTGTGAAGGGAAAAACCACCTAGGACCGGCAACCCAAAAATGTTCACTCTTTTGAAGTGAGGTCGGTGAAGACCCAACCCTATTAAAGGTTACAAACACACTATTAGGTGTAACCTTGTTAGAGGATTTTAGACCAGAAGTTATCATCCAACCAGCAGTCACTCTATGGTTGACAAGATAACAATGTTTATTCTATGAATGAAAAATAAAAAGAATTTCTTAGTCCACTCAGTTAAGAGATTTGACTATGTACAATGGTTAAATGTGTAACAATAGATGATCTTTCTTGAAACAACTTCTATTGCAGTTTACAGATCAATGTTCAACTCATTCAAATCTTTCTGATCAATATATCACTTCAGATTCAATACTATATCAACTTACTATCCATCAGTAATTACTCTCCATAGCTCGGTAATTGTTCTGCAGTTCAGTTCTCACTAACCAGTATGATCAGAATGCATGAAAATCCTTCACATGATAATTCTATAGTATCTTCTTTCTCCATAATTGTTTCAACAATGAAACCACTGTCTCTTATATAGATGAGTAAATCATTTTCTTTTTGTGCATCAGATTTTGCTGCTTAATCTCATTCATTGATTTTTTCGCTTTAACCTTCTTCGGCTGATGTGTCAATAACACGTTTCAATCTGCTCCATTAGATCTTTCTTGAATTATGTTAGCACTCAATATTCATAACAAACTTTATCTGTTACCTCAATTTCATACACTTTATAGCTCATCACTTTATCGGCTAAACTGATCATTTAATTCCTTTATGTTCTGGTTGGTTAAACAATAAATGCATCGGTGAACACAAGCTCGGTGAACACAAGCTCGGTTAACACTGCACTCAGTATACACTACACTCTGTCGGTGTATACTGGAATGCTTCATTTAATGACATCACTACTTTTTGTCTTTCTTCTTTATTCTTCATCATAGATGAATGCAACATAATAAAGTCAATATCATCAAGTCATAAACTCATCAACAAGTTACTCAGTGTATTCCTTATCCTCATCTGACATATACATCTTCCTCATGTAGATATTTCTGTTCTTCATCTCTTTCACCTTTCTTCAGATGTTTTGGTATAGTAACTTACAAGATAAGTACTGTCAAGCTAGTTGACATCAATGACAACATAATACTAATTTAATCATCTTGCATATCTAATCAGCAACTCCTCAGTGATCTTAAATCACATATTCTTCATTCAAGTTCTTAATCAGTTGTAGTTCATCATCGTGATGCTCCAAATTCTTCTTGGATTTTGCTTTAGTCCTCTTACCAAGTCCATCATCAGCCTTCAACACTTTGTCCTCTTTTATAATGAACACATCTTTCCCTCTTGGATTTTCTTCCATTTTCTCAATGAGCAGCTTGATATGCTCATTAGAGGCTCTCGAGATGTTGAAACTCTTCTCTACGATGCCTTTGAGAGTGTCCTCAAGGCTCAATATTTTTCCTCCATCTTTATTATCCTATTTTCTAGCCTCTTATAATCCTCAGTCACTCTACCACCATTATTGTTATCAGTCCCATTTACTATATTCTTGAGTTCCCCCACTTTGTGGTAAAGCCATTTGATTGACCTGAAATTATCCAACATACTATTCTTGGCGTTGTTGAGAAGGTTAAGCTCCATTTCCCTTGAGTTATCACTGAGGACCACAAGATTCAGGTCTCCTAAAATATAATTATGTTGTTGATTAATGAATTTTCAATAATGACATGGGTATCCTTATTATAGGACAAGTCACAAGCATTTGAAAGATTTAGAATTTTTAGAAAAATGATTGAAAGAGAGAGTGGATACAAGTTGAAGCATTTGAGATCAGACCGAGGGGGATATTTCCCTTGAAATGAACTTGAAGAATAATATGAAAAATATTTAATTAAAAGGCAATACTCAGCTCCAAGAAATCCTCATCAAAACATAGTTGTAGAAAGAAAGAACTACACAATCAAGGAAATGGCAAGAACAATGCAAAATAAAACAAATATGTTTGATGTTTATTGGAAGGAGGCAATTCATATAGTAGTATACACATTAAATAGGGCCCAAATTAGAGTGAACAAAAAAATGACACCTTATGAATGGTGGTATGGAAAGAAACCTTTAGTCAAATTCTTAAAAGTATTTGATAGAAAATGCTTCATTAAAAGACATGATGATGTACTTGGTTATTTTGATGCAAGGTGCAATGAGGGAACCTTCTTGGGCTACTCAATATATAAAAATGTATGATACAAGTATCTCAAGAATATGGTTGAGATTCTTAATGTTAGAGTTGATGAGAATATGCAAAAACCAAGGCCAAGTGTAGAAAATTGGATTGAATAGTCATGCCATGAGGAAGAAGAACAATCTGAAAATGGAGAAAAGGTACCTAAGAGACCTCCAAGAAAGTATATACAAAAGTGAAAATATCAAGATCAAATTATTGACAATAAGGATGGAGGTGTACAAATAATAATAAAGCATGTAACAAATGGTGAGAAAGTCAACTTTTGTCTCTTGAGTGAAATGGAACCAAAGAATTATGATGAGGCCAACATGAGTGTTGATTAGATCAAAGCACCACAAGAAGAGTTACAGTAGATGGAAGAGTGAACTTTGGATTTCAATTACATGAGAATAATGACTTTGTGTGTAGGTTAATAAATGAATTGTATGGATTAAAGAAAGCATCTAGAGCATTGTACTCTAGGCTCAAAAATTATCTACATTAGCAAGGCTTCAAGAAGGGGTGTGTGAACAATTACTTATACATCAAATCTAAAGGTAATCATATGATTATTTTTTTTGTCTTTGTAGATGACATTATCTTTGATAGAAATAAGCATCATTTATGCAAAGAGTTTCTTGATCAAATAAATTAGAATTTGAGATATCAATCCTAGGAGAGTTTTCATACTTTCTGTTGGAAACTACAATTGAAGCAATTGTTATATTATCATTGATGTCAAACCTTAATTGGTAAGACTTGCTATTTAAGAAAGTACTATATCTATTTGAGTGTTGCTAAGGGGATAGGCAAGGTTGGTAACAATAGCACCTAAGGAAAGGTTGAGTTATCTTGATACTTCAATGAGTACTTGATTATGTGGCACAATGATAAGACAATGTATTGTTTATCCAAGTAAGAATGAAGACTAAACTGGTAGGCTTAACCGACCAAAAGTGAAGAAATCTAGTGTAAGCCGAGTGTTGTTAGTGTCGACCGAGCTAGTATATGTCGAGTAAATTTAGTGTTGACCAAACACCAGTTAATTGTTGAGGAAGATAGTGTTAGCTGAGGAAATAGTTTATGTGGTGACTGAGCTTTCTAATAAAGATCGAGAAGTTGAACATAGTATTGACCAAGCATCAGTATTTTGCATTTGAGGAAGAATTCAGATTTCCAGCCGACATCATTGAATTCCTTGATTATGTAAAATGTGTTGACTTTATTTATTGATTGTATGAAAGCATTTAATGCACTGTAAAACATTTTATTATAAATCTATTAAGAGATTCGAGATATTTCTAAAAGGATAGCCAAAGAACATAATGTAGGATAGATTCAATGAATTTGACCTAACCCTAAGATCTATGAAGGAGATTAAGCAACAAAAGATGTATTGACCTAATAGAGGAATTATTAAAGCAACCTAAGCTAGAGGTTGAAAATAGAGTGGATGCTAGAAGTGTTGTTGATGTTATTGACTATCTAAGTAGAGAAGGTTGAAGGAGAAGTGTTGGTATTTCTTGAGGAGAGTTTCGAGCAGATCAGTGATGGATATGGTAAAGGTTCATAGTCAGTAAGCCAACATATGTGTAGGGAATTGGATCTGATATTTGCAAAGTGAGTTGTATGTTTTTCAGATCAATACCACTGCTACTTTCTAACCATTGTAATAGTCAAAATCCTTTTAATAGAGGTTGACCTAACAATCATAGGTATAAATCCTTTGAACAAGGTTGCATTTTAATGGAGTGTATGTAAGTCCTATAATAAGGGGCACTTTTAATAGAGTGGTTTAAATCCTTTAACCAAGTCACACTTGACAGTGTGTTTGTAACCTTTGATAGGGTTGGCTTTTCACCGAGCTCACTTTAGATGAGTGAACATAATAGTAACATGTTACAAAGTGGTTTTTCCCAAATTGGGTTTCCACTATAAATCCTTGTGTTGATACTTGTGTGAATGTTTTGGTTTGAACATTTCTATGTTTTACAAGTTAGATGCTATTGGATAAGTGGACTGCATTGTTATATGTTTTTGTTATGAAATCAGTAATGACTGAGCAGGTGTTGGTTATTAGATCTGATTTGTTGAAGAGTTTAAATTTTTTTTTATACATCTAGACCTGAGAAAAATTGATTCACCCCCCCTCTCTATTGTTCTAAATCATATTAACAATTGGTATCAGAGCTTTTGGTGCTTACAAAGAACATGTTTGAAGGTACTTGAAGCAAATGATCAAGATGTATAATAAGGAGGTACCAAAGCTAAATAAGGAGAACTTCCCTGCATGGAAAAGCTTGATGAAGCTGCATCTGGCTGGTATTGGTGATTCTGCAAAGTATTAGATTGGGCATGACTATGCCACACCTGTTGCATCTCTGACTATCGAGGAAATGAAAGCTAAACAAGAGCACAACCAAGCAATGTTGGAGATTGTGTCTACCCTAAGTTATCCAAAATTTGAAGACATTAAAGACCGCAATACTACAAAGCAAATGTGGGATACCCTTGCAAACATCTATGGTGGTGACATAAATGTGTTGAGAGCAAAATCCAAGAGCCTAAGAGGTAGATTTGATGAAATGAGAATGCAAGAAGGTGATAATATTGCACAATATTGTGGTAGAATAAAAGAAGTTGTAAATACTATTAGAGGAGCAAATGGAACTATTGAGGATGAAACTGTAATAGGAAAAGTATTGAGAACTTTGTGTCCTATCTATGCAATTAAAATTTCTACAATTTAGGAATCTAGATGTAACTCTACTAATGCTCTTACTTTGGAAAGTTTGGTTGGTAAGCTTACTTCTTTTGAACTTTCTAACTATGATAATTTTAGTGTTGGTAATATTGAATCTTCTTTTAAGTCACAAATGGTTCTGAGTAAGTCAAAGAAGGAAAAAGAAAGATGCATTAGTGAAAGTGAAAGCAAAAGTGAAAATGACAGTAACACATCTGATGAAGAACTTGAGGATCTAGAAGCTCTTATGGCTAGTAGACTGAAAAGTGGAAAAGGAAGGTACAAAGGTAAACTCCCTATTATATGTTTTTCATGTAACAAAGTTGGTCATATAGCTACTAGATGTCCTGACAGGGATAATAAGGATGAAGAAAGAGACATCAAGCATAAAGACAAATGAGAGGATAGAGGTTACCAAAGATACAAGGACTACAAAGGAAAAGGTAAGAAATCTTGCTACATTGTCAAAGAAGAGACTGACACTGATAGTGATGATTTTGAAATTGAAGTTGTCTATGTTGCAATGAAAGATGAATTTGATGAGGATGACAAAACTGCATTGATATCTTATGTGAACAAAAATGATAAATGGATTATTGATAGTGGTTGTTTACATCATATGACTAGAGATAAGAGTAAGTTTGATACCTTGGATCATTATAAAGGTAGGAGTGTGAAATTTGGTAATGATGCACCATGTCCTGTTAGAGGAAAAGGATTGATTAAGTTGACTGATAAGATCACTTGTGAAAATTCTTATTGGGTTGAGGGTCTTAACTATAATCTACTGAGTGTTGCACAGCTTAATAACACTAGCTACCGAGTGGAATTTCATCACAAAAAGGCCAAAATATTTGATTCCACTGGTGAATTGATTGGAAGTGGAGAATAGACAAGAGGTAATTTGTTCTATCTAGACCTATTTGAAGAAACATGTATGATTACACAACTTGATGATATTTGGTTATGGCATAAGCGGCTATGTCATGTTAACTTTGATAATCTGGTAGAAATTAGTAAGAAAAAGAAAGTGAGAGGTCTACCTAGATTGAAGAAACCTGAGAATGTATTGTGCAAAGAATGTCAGTTGGGTAAGATGACAAAGTCTAGTTTCAAGAGCAAAACTTTTACTTCTGAGAATATCTTAGATTTGGTTCATTCTGACCTTTGTGGACCGATGGGTGTACAAAGCTATTGTGGTGCTAGATATTTTATCCTGTTTGTTGATGATTATACTAGAATGATGCATGTAATGTTCTTAAAGGAAAAATCTGATGCTTTTTAATTTTTTAAGTGGTATGTGTCTAAGGTTGAAAAAGAGACAGGTAAGAACCTAAAGTGTCTAAGATCTGACTGAGGTGAAGAATTTACATCAAATGAATTTAGTCTATTTTGTAATGACAGAGGGATCAAAAGACAAATTTTTGCACCTAGAACTCCTCCATAGAATGGTATAGCAGAGAGAAGGAACATATCTATTTTAGACTGTGCAAGGACATTAATGATTGAAAAGAAGTTGTAAGTACAACTGTTTATACTCTTAACTAAGTACAGATCAAAAAATTTACAAATTTGACACCTTATGAATTATGGCATGGGTATGCACCGAATGTAAAGTACTTTAGAATTTTTTGGAAGTAAGTGCTACATATTAAAGGATAGTAGAAATGGAAAATTTGATGCTAAAAGAGATGAGGGTATATTCCTAGGATATTCTACAAAAATTAAAGCTTATAAGTGTTTGAACTCTAACACTAACAAAATTGTGGAAAGTGTAAATGTCAAAGTTGATGAGTATGTAGAGAAAAATGAAGCTGACAATAAAATAGAACTAGAAGATTACATATCTTTTGTGTATATAGAGGAAGAAGAGGCAAGTGAAAGACTTGCACCTGATCTTGAGTCTCGGGTAAGCAATGTCGAGCATTTGGAAAACAATGCCAAGAGAGAAGAAGAACGTGCCGAGTGATAGGAGGAAGCTGTCGAGTATCAGGAAGAGGTTTTCAAGCATTCAAAAGCTGAAAATGACAATCTTATTGGTGAGCCTGATGAGAAAAATGAAAGGAGAGCAGAACCTATTCTAGCACAATATGTAAGGAGACATCACAAGCCTGAATAGATTACTGGAGACAAAGATACTAGAATTCAGACCAAAAGAAAGGCAAGAGATCCAACATGTTTACTATGTGAATTGGAGCCTAAGACAACAAAGGAGGCATTAGAAAATGAAGACTGGATAGAAGCAATGAATGAAGAGATAAACCATATAGAGAAGAATGATACCTTGACTCTGGTGCCGAGACCGATAAATAAGAATATCATTGGGACAAAGTGGGTATTTCGTAATAAGCTGAATGCGCATGGTCAAATAACAAGAAACAAAGCTAGGCTAGTATGCAAAGGCTATGCACAAGAAGAAGGAATAGATTATGGGGAGACATTTTCCCCTATAGCAAGATTGGAAGGAGTAAGAACTCTACTTGCATATGCTTCCTATAAAGATTTCAAGGTATACCAAATGAATGTTAAGTCTACATTTTTAAATGGTATATTAGAAGAAGAAGTGTATATTGAACAGCCACAAGGATTTGTTGATCCAAATAGAAGACACATGGTTTGCAAACTGAATAAAGCACTATATGGATTAAAGCAAGCTCCCAGAGCATGGTATGAAAGATTGCACAAATACCTAATACAGATTGGATTCTCAAGGACAAATGACACAAGCAATCTGTACATGAAAGATGAAGAAGGTAAAGGAATCTTGTTAGCTAAGATCTTTGTAGATGATATTATATTTGGTGGACAAGATGCCTTGTGTAAGAAATTTTCAAATGAAATGCAAACTGAATTTGAAATGAGTATGTTTGGGGAGATCAAATTTTTTGTTGGTTTGCATGTATATCAGATGGAGAAAGGAATTTTCATCACCCAGTCTAAATATGTTCATGAGATACTGAAAACCTTTGGTATGGAAGATTCAAGGCTAGTAGGTACTCCCATGGCTGCTGGATAGAAGTTGTCTAAAAATGATGATGTTGTAGAAGTTAACCATACTTTATATAGATCTATGATTGGAAATCTACAGTATGTTGTACATAGCAGACCAGATATTGCATTAGTTGTTGGGATTGTAGCAAGATTCTCTACCAATCCTAAGGAAACTCACATGATGGCAGTTAAAAGGATCATGAGATATTTGAAGGGAACTGCTGACTATGGATTCTACTACAAGAAGCATGACAAGTTTGAATTGAGAGTGTATATAGATGCTGATTGGGCAGGAAATGTAGATGACAGAAAGAGTACTAGTGGTGGAGCTTTCTTTCTTGTACAGAGATTAGTTTCCTAGACAAGCAAGAAATAGAATTGCATTTCTTAATCTACTGCTGAAGCTAAGTATGTGGATGTAGCTGTGAACTATTCAAATTTGATATGGATAAAGCAATTGTTGGTAGGCATGAAAGAAGAAATCACTGAACCAGTTGTCATTTTCTATGACAACACAAGTGCTATCAACATCTCTAAGAATCCAGTGATGCACACAAAGACCAAACACATTGCCATCAAGTATCATTACTTGAGAGAATTGGTACAAGATAAAGAGGTCCGCATGGAATATGTGAATACAAAGGAACAATTAGCAGACATATTCACTAAAGCTTTACCTAGACAAGCTCATGAATACCTGAGAAGTCAATTAGGGGTCCTTCCCCTAACTGAGGCTTCCTAGTCAAGTTAGGAGCACTGCATCAAATGTGCTGCAAAGAATATCTAACAAGTTGATCCAGAGAAAGGTCACACTTTAGGAGCAGCCTAGAGTTGTGAAAAGCACAACAAAGCCTAGAATTAGTCATAAGCAAAGATGACAGAGGGAGAAATACTATTACTGAACTGAAAAGATGATATCTACATCTGCAGGATGTATGTTTCTATTGTTGCTTTAGCATTTTTGTCAAAGAGGGAGATGATCATAGATGAATACACGGAATGTGAAGATCAAGATAGAGGGAGAGATTGTGCATGGCTAATTTATTTTGCATTAGAATGAAGCTAAGGATATTATTAATATCTCTAATGGATAGATAAGTTTTTTTGATTGGTTGGTAATTTATGTGATATTCATATGGTGTTGCCATCAATGCCAAAGAGGGAGATTGTTGGAAACTACAATTGAAGAAATTGTTGTATTGTCATTGATGTCAAACCTTAACTGGTAAGACTATTGCTATTTAAGAAAGTACTATATCTATTTGAGTGTTGCTAAGGGGATATGCAAGGTTGGTAACAATAGCACCTAAGGAAAGGTTGAGTTATCTTGATACTTCAATGAGTACTTGATTATGTGGCACAATGATAAGACAATGTATTGTTTATCTAAGAATGAAGACTAAACTGGTAGGCTTAACCGAGAAAAAGTGAAGAAATCTAGTGTAAGCCGAGTGTTGTTAGTGTCAACCGAGCTAGTATATGCTGAGTAAATTTAGTGTTGACCAAACACCAGTTAATTGACAAGGAAGATAGTGTTAGCCGAGGAAACAGTTTATGTGGTGACTGAGCTTTCTAGTGAAGACCGAGAAGTTGAACACAATATTGACCGAGCGTCAATATTTTGCATTTGAGGAAGAATTCAGATTTCCAGCCGACATCATTGAATTCTTGGATTATGTAAAATGTGTTGACTTTATTTATTAATTGTATGAAAGCATTTAATGCACTGTAAAACATTTTATTGTAAATCTATTAAGAGATTCGAGATATTTCTTGAAGGATAGCCGAAGAACATAATGTAGGATAGATTCAATGAATCTGACCTAACCTTAAGATCTACGAAGGAGATTAAGCGAAAAAAGATGTATTGACCTAATGGAGGAAGTATTAAGGCAACCTAAGCTAGAGGTTGAAAACAGAGTGGATGCTGGAAGTGTTGTTGATGTTATTGACTATCTAAGCAAAGAAGGCTAAAGGAGAAGTGTTGTGATTGCTTGAGAGTTTTGAGCAGATCAATGATGGAGATGGTAAAGGTTCATAGTCAGTAAGCTAGCATATGTGTACAGAATTGGATCTAATATTTGCAAAGTGAGTTGTATGTTTTTTAGATCAATACTACTGCTACTTTCTAACCATTGTAACAGTCAAAATCCTTTTAACAAAGGTTGACCTAATAGTCATAGGTATAAATCCTTTGAACAAGGTTTCATTCTAATGGAGTGTATGTAAGTCCTATAACAAGGCTCACTTTTAACAGAGTGGTTTAAATCCTTTAACCAAGTCACACCTGACAATGTGTTTGTAACCTTTGACAGGGTTGGCTTTTCACCGAGTTCACTTTAGAAGAGTGAACATAATAGTAACATGTTACAAAGTGGTTTTTCCCAAATTGGGTTTCCACTATAAATCCTGGTGTTGATACTTGTGTGAATGTTTTGGTTTAAACATTTCTCTGTTACAAGTTAGATGCTATTGGATAAGTGGACTGCACTGTTATATGTTTTTGTTATGAAATCAGTAATGACTGAGTAGGTGTTGGTTATTAGATCTGATTTGTTGAAGAGTTTAAAGTTTGTTTTATACATCTGGACCTAAGAACAACTAATTCGCCCCCCCTCTCTATTGTTCTAAATTATATTAACACTTTCTTGGTATGCAAATATCCTAGTTGGATAAAGGCCTATTATCTCTCAAACTAAGTATGTAAAAGACATGTTGTTAAGGTTTCAAATGAATGATTGCAATCCTATTAGTACACCCATGGTGACTGGATGTAAGTTAAGAAAAAATTATAAGTCACCTGATGTTGATTGGACCTTGTATAAATCGATGATTGAAAGTTTTTTATATCTAATTGCTTCAAAGCTTAATAGAATACAAGTATTGTGCATGGTAGCTAGATCTCAAGTTTCCCCAAATAAATATCATGTAAATTATGTTATAAAAATATTTATATATCTATAGAGTACACTTTATTATGGTGTATGATATCTAGAGAATGAAAATTTCAACCTAGAAACCTATATAGATGCATATTGGATATGATGCATTGATGATCAGAAGAGAACTAGTGGCGGTGCCTTCTTCCTTGGTGGTATATTGGTCTTATGGAATAACAAGAAACATGAATCCATCTCCCTATCTACTATTAAAGCCAATTACATAGTTGTTTCTACATATTGCACTCAAGTTCTCTAGATGAAGCAAACACTTGAGGACATCTAAGTAGAGTGTGCATATCCCATTTCTATAAGATGTGATAATTCAAGTGCAATTACTAGCTCCAAGAACCCTATCATGCACTCCATAACCCATCACAAAGCCATAAAATATCATTTCTTGAGGGAGAAGGTAGTTGAGAAAGAAGTCAAAGTTTAATATGTGAGAACAGTTGAATAAATAGATAATATTTTTACAAAATCATCGCCTATAGACACCTTTGAATATTTGAGATTTAGGTTGGGAGTTATTTATTTTTCTTGCATCACTTAGATTCAATTAAAGGCTATTGGTTCAAGAATAGTATATTATTTTCATTCTAAATATATGATATAGTTTGTTGTCCATGTGGTACGAAGTGTATAGATTGAAACACATAGGGGGAGATTCTTGTAAAGATGATTGATTCTCATTTCCTCATTAACCTGACTTATAGAATTTTATGACAAAAAATGATAAAGACATAAAATATTTTCAACTATGTATAATTTTCATCTTAATTGGAAAGGTGGGAATCTTTAATTATGCAGATGTTGTTACAGGTTATATGTGATTTTTTGGGTTAGATTTATGGTGAAACTAGTATATTCATATTATTCTCCACACATGACTCTGAAGTAAAAAGTTCATTTCTCATCAAAATGAAGGTAAATCATGAAGCTCCATTTAACTTATCAGTGCACTTTGAAAGGAGAAGTAATATGTGTTTGTAGTTCAAAGAAGAAGTTAATCTATGATATGTGTTTGCATAGCCTTTGTTATTATTGTCAAACGGGAAGAAGATTGTGCAAGTAGTCAACATCAATGCCAAAGGGAGAGATATTTGGCATTGAATTATCATTGATGACAACTAGGTCAAAGGGGGAGTCAGATGCAAAATAAGTAGGCTAGCACATTCATGATAATGCATAAACTAACAATGTTTATATTATATATGGTTATGATGTATGAAACTTAGTGAGGCAAAGAGTCATTTGCAAATATGTACAAAATGGATTCTTAAGAGCTTACTTTCTAGCAACATGTGTTACTAAAGTCGCGGTGCTTAAAATGACAATATTTTAAACCTTGTCCAGGCTAGCAATAGGAGAAAACCAGTTGGCTATAGGAAGAGTCACTGGCCATAGGAGAAGGAAAAGTATGATATATGAGTCTAATTCATAAATCTAACTAAATAGTAATTAAATAAAACACACATGTATTGTGATTATATTCCATGGTGTCATATTTTTTATATTCAAATAAACTAGGGTGTTGTCCAATGAATACAATAGTCTAGTGGGCATCCGTTAGTAGATTAAAATTTTCAACACACTAATAGAATATAAAAAACAATCAAATAAATTTTTTTTAAAAAAGGTGATGAATATATGTGGTCATAGTATGCACTACTAACACTAAAAACATGTACAATACTAATTAACATAGAAATAAGAGTCTTTAAACAAGGCCATATCATGAAACAAATAAACTAAAAGTATAATAGATAATAGTCCTAGTAATAAGAAGAGAGTTTAAAACAAGGCCACAAGTGACACTAACAACATCAAAATAAAAAGGATATGGGAACCAAGTCCCTTGGATTCCTTCTACTTGCATGGCTTATTGAGCATCCTCATCTCCCAATCCTTTGTGAGGAATTAGTAGAGATCCTTCAAGTTTCCTTCCCCATTTTCATCCTTTCCAAATGGTATTGTTGAGCGTCATTTTTACATGAAGAAAATGACTAGGAATTTGCATGAGCAACTTCCCCTCTTGGAAGACTAACGGAATAAATCTCAAGGTTCCTTCTAGCTAGGTCTCAACCACTTGGATAGCTCAACGGAAGACAAATATGAATCTATTTAACAAGGAGGACTTTGCTGGTTCTTTTCTCAAGGGAAACCATAAAATAAACTTTAGGAAACCAAGATATCTCTTTTTTGATACGATTTTCAAATTTTAAGAATGAAAGCAATGCTAATTTAATTGATCTACTGAAATAACTTGCAAGGAGGGTTAGAAGATGTAAGGTAAGAAGAGATTTGAAAGAAGTTGTTGAAAGAAACCTATTGGACATATTCTAGCATCACACCACCATGCAAATTAAATAACCATGAAGATGAGAAAACCCACACAACAAAGATCATATCATGTCACAATCTTTAGCTGAATGGATGCAATCATCGACGGAAGTTGAACAAATGCAGACATATTGATAAGTCAAAACTCATCAAATCACGAAGCCACTCCAGATGCATGCACATGTGAGACAAGTTAATCTTTAGGCACCAAAGAATAATCTTCTCAAAAATTTATCACAACATAGCAATGTAATATCAGCAAACATCGAACTAAAAGATTGCAGACTTAAAATCACTAAACAACCAATTGGCTCTTTGAAACAAAGAATGAGCAAATCACACATTCACAAATTTTGCATAGACAGTAGAAGAATCACACCATGAATGAAGTACCAATTATATATCTTGTATTAATGATCAAGTCGACCCTCATTACATTGTTTTATTACAATTTATAGAGCTCTGCTCTTATTTTCACAGCTACGATTTTGCTGCAATCAAACTTCAAAGTAAAACTAAACTAAAGCTTTACATTAAATAAACTACTTCTAAAGCTTAGCTAAACTATCCTAGCATGGAGTTAGGCCTCATGCATTACAAATATTTGAACAAAACAAGCATTAGACATCTCAAAAATAGGCTGGAACTAGTTCATGCGTGTGGTGATCTTCATGTTTGTCCCTTGGATCATTGGCTTTAGTTGCTCTACATAGTCCTGACTGAAAGAGATCCCACAATCATGCCCAAACAATCCCAAGAAAGAAGCCTAGATGACTAAGAAGTGATCTCTGAGAAAACTAGAGTCAACTCCTGGACGTGCCCAAAAAATACCCAAAACCTGACACTTGGTCTGAAAATGCAACACCCAAAATTGGCTAAGTGCTAACCTTATCTCTACTATTATGGAGTTGTTGGAGTTATCAGACTTATATGTGGCTAAAAACTCCCCCTGGCCAAAATGGCCAAAAATCTTGCACTGAAAAAATGACTAAGTACCAAAACTGCATTTTCTGTACATGGGAGCTAACAGATCTTAAGCTGGAGGTCCACTAGCTAGAAGGTACTTTTGGATGTGCCTTCTTGAATCTATCCACCACCTCCAACACCTCATTAAAGTCTAGCATCTTAATGCCTTGGAGAATCTCCTTTTGTCTATATCTATACTCTTTCAATCCCCTGGCAAAAGCCTTTATTACTTCTTCACAAGGCAGCATTTTCTGAATCTCCTCCCTTTGATAAAACATTTGTTGAAGATCTTATTTTGTCTTTACCCATCAGAATCTATTCAAGTACTGATTGACAATATCATCACCAGGTGCATAGTCCTATCATCATCATCATCAAATAGATCTAAATCCAACCCCTCAAAGAACTCCTATAACTCATTTACAAATAGCATGCCCTCATCCCTTTTCTTATCCAACCTTTTGAGCACCTTCTCAAGTATGGCCAATGCCGCTATTATCTCTTGGATCCATTCTTCAAAGTTATCTAATTCTACTCCTTCATAAATCTTCATTAGCACCTGGAAGTGCTGCTTCCTTATCATTGTCAACTCATCTAATACCTTTTGCCAATTTAGGATGGTTTCTTCTACCCCATTATCCTCACTCGTGATCTCTACCAAAGAAACTATTCCTGCCAAAACGCCTTGAAAGGGCCTTAAAATCCACCTAAGAGATAAGCTAGCGAATTGCTCAAAATCTAGCTTCCAATCTGCACAAGCTTGTACAAAAGAATGTGGAATGTTAGTGTCTATATCCCCTTTCTTCTCCAAAATTTCTTGTAATGAGACTTCGAGGTTATTTGGGTCAATTGGACCCGCTGTCTTCAAAATGAATTTCTTCATTTCTTCATTCTGTTCTTCCAATGCTTTTATTCTTTCCTCATCTTTACTCATGAAACCCAAAGCATGCTTCAGACCCAAAGTAGCCAAGGTTTTTCTACCTTCTCTAGTTGGTTCTCCCAAGTCCACCTCTTCTAGCACATAGTCCTTCGGAGTGATCTCCTTCATGCTAATACCCATTGTGGGGATAGCCACCTGTGCCTTCCACCTTCCTACCTAATCTTGCATTACATAGGACATTCTCTTTGCTTGGGGAACTGGTGCCATTTGGTGGAAGGCATGTCCTAGCATGGTCATATCAACCTCTTCATCAATATATAACCTAACCCTTGGTTTCACCTCTTTGGTAAACCAAGTGGGCTTTGAGGACACATTCAATGGATCATAGGGAGTAGCCAATGCAGTAGAAGTCCCCACGTGTTCTGTCCTTATCTCCTCTGGAACTTCTTCTTCTTTTGTCTCCTAATCATTCCCAATACCTTGTTCTGGCTCTCCCTCAAAAGCCATCTATTTCTCCTCATTTGTTTGCTCCTTAGTATCCATTTGAGGCCTATCTTCTTCTGCATGTAGCTCTTCTTCTGTCTATGATTCTCCCTTATCACCTTCTTCCTCATATCCAATATGAACTTCTTCTCCCCCTTCTCTACCAATTACTTCAACTTCTTTCTTTGGTTCCTGTGAGCTTTGGGGTATCGAATCCATATGAACTTGGGGAGGAATGTTGAGTGGGGGAGGTGTAGAAGATATGAGGGGAGTGGTAAATTGGGCTAGTGGAGTTGGAGTTGGGAAAGGAACATGGGAAGAAAAGGGTTGTTGAGGCGGAGGAGTATCTAGCATGGGAGTGGGAAGAGGGACAATGGGAGGCTCTTAAAGTGGAATGGTGGGAAGTGTGGAAGGGTGAGATAGGGGCAGAGGTGGAATAGATGCATCTAAAGGTACTTGTGTACTTGTTTCCTCCTCTAAGGTGATCTTAACAGATGATTCCTTCTTGGGTCCTGTAATTCCCTCCTGGTCTTTGGCTATTTCAACCTCACTTTTCCCTTGAGGTGCCTATGGTAACTCTTCTCCTATGCCACTAAAAAGGCTAGTGAACTACATAGGAGCCTATTGTTTAGCTTCTTTGAACCCATGCAAACCTACAAAATTAGAGATATTGAATTCATCATCACCTAGGGAATCCAAATTTATTGGCTCTACCTGAGTGGCCCCTCCATCATCCTTAGGATCATCTTCCATTATTCTTATTTTCTTTAGGAATCCCACTGACCATGTCCTCCTAATGAGAGGGATTTCATCTAGAACATCCTCATCACCTTCTTCCAGAGTATCCATCTGTGTGGGGGTTGAGCCTGCCTTCCTTTGATAAACATGGCCTTTAGTTACTCTGGTCGGCTTAGGTCCAACTATTTTGAACTTTGTTCTCTTTTCTAAGCTGGGAGAACCATGGTCACTTGATGAAGGCACCTCCAGTGGAGCAATGCTCCCAATCATCCTAGTTTTCACCTTTTTGGAGTGCATGACTGGACCATATGCAGTTGGGCATTCATGGTGATATACAGTCTCAAGTTTTAGAGGGGAAACCTCTTTAAACTAAGGTTCCAGTATCTTTTCCCCCTTCTTCTTTCCTTGAGATGGTTTCTCGGGGAGCTGCTTTATAGGAAGTGGTTGCATAGGAAAAGGATGAGCAACCCATGACCTTGTCAGCTTGACTACATGTCAGGCCCTGAAGTCCATGATATCATTCTCATCCTGATCTATTTCTGCATTTAGGATGGCCCTATTATATACCTTATCTGCATTATATATAGAATCCAGAACTTTATCTGAATCGGCCTCCAACACCTTATGCAGAATCTTCAAGGAAAGGGCACCCTGTGCCAACTCTAGGCTCATCCGACAATAGTCACGGATTCTTACTTCATAATCATCAATGCAATTAGGCCAATGGTCTTCAATATGTGGCTTGTGGATATAGTGTCTTCCCATTATGTGGCTGTAAGTACCAATGGGGTCAAAATGTGGCCTTACCAGACTATAGGTTGCCAGTGGGAATTCATCCCATTCTCCGACCAAAGACTTGCAAACTTTCATGTCTGGAACACAATGAGGACCAACTGAAATAGGGAAGCTCTAGCAGTGTTTCTTCTTATGCTTGATATGCTCGTGAGCATCAGACAATTGCCTAGCTATCTCCAGTAGAACTACCCTATCAGGAGGGTATCTTGGGAGCTTCTTGGGTGCTAAAGTGCTTCCTGCCACCCAAATGTATGTGAACATTTTGAATTGAATATAAAATGCCCCAATGGCATTCACTTTGGCCACTACTTTTGTTGATAGCCTTTTAGAAAAATCACCTTCAACAAAGCAGATGATTGCAAAGGTGAAGGCATCATTAACTGTCCTAAATTATGGGCTATTATGTGCAAGGAAGTCCTTTCGCACCAATTGAGGATACAAAGTGAAAGGCCATGTGTTTTGTTCCCCGATGTTTCCAACCTTAGTCAACCCTGGTTATACTACCCTGGTGGCTAATAAGTACACAACATAAGATGTCATGTAAAAGTGTGGATCTATCTTTACCTAAATTAGATGCTCATCCAACTGATCACTCAGAATAGAGGCCCAATCGAACCTTGTTTGTCTTTCTTTTATTTTTTGGATGAGGAAGATCATCCAAGGCTCTAGCTGATGGGAATTGGGCAGGCCATACACCCTGCTTATCATTGTGATAGCAGCTTGGATATCTTCTTTGATATAACCTCTCCTCATATCAATTCTATCTAGCCTATTCTTGGGCAATGGCTTCATCAGGTATTCATTGTTGACAATATTGTAAGCCCTCTAGGTATCTTTATTGTAAAATTCCATCCCCTTGTTTACATTGAAGTTGAAGAACTTGTCTACCCCCTTGGGTAGATGGAAAACATCCTCGATATTGTCAAGCCTTAGGTCTAGGACCACTTCTCCCATGCTATTTCTGACCATGCGCTCATCTGGCACATAGCGGTTGGCCAGTGTGTTGATCAACTCCACCGATTGGATCGAGACAGGGTGTGCCGCTGCATTCACTAGGGAGTAATGAACCAATAAGGTGCAGTCTTTTGAGAGGCCCACTGGTTGAGCACACTTGTTCAGATATTTGTTCCAACTCACATTTTTTATGTCAGTATCAGTTATCCCGGCGTGCAGGTCCATCACCTTAGACAGTGGGTGGTATCCTTTGAATTGTTATTTCATTGCCGAAGATGCCAGTACCTTCTCGGCCATATCTGCAAAGAGTAAAAGTTTGGAATCAGTAACATAGTGAGAGAAAAGAAAATGGAAAGCACCATTACTTGCTGAAATCAAGTTATTAAAGAAAACACCAGACATTTCAGCCTTTTCGGCCTTTTGCACTTACTGGACATTGTAAAAGCTGAAAGGACTGAAAAGGCTGAAAGGCCGTAGAGCTTGGAGGGCAAAAATGGACAAGGGTTCTGGCGAGGGAAAAGACTTCTAGCATTATCAGACCTACGAAACCCTGAGAAGTCTCGAAGTTTAAAAAGGCCGAAAGGGCCACAAACTTGGAGAATGAAAAAAACAAAGGCACGAACACTTCTTTCGAGGGTTTCAGGGTTTGTTATGTTTTGGTGTGTGAAAACACTGAAATGCCGATAGCACGAGCACTTAGCAGTTTTCTAATCTGGTGGACGCTCCGTGAGTTTTAGACCCCGAAGGTCCGAAAGTAGGGTTTTGGGCCAAACTCAAAAAATGAGTTTGACGGTGAGTTTGACCACAAACTCACCTAGGGATGTGAGGTGATTGCCTCGATAATCCCTAAGGCCAAAAATGCCAACCTAAAAACAATCTATACCTAAGACTCAAGCTGAAAAAATTGAAAATGCAAACCCTAGACCTAAACAAGAATGAGAAACAAAAGAGGACACCAACAAACAAAAAGGAAGAAACAACCAAGAGGGGAAGACCACCTACCAAAAAGACAAAGAGCCCGATGAAGACCAGCGAGGAAAAGGGAGAGAAATGAAGTGAAAGCAACTGGCGGCGAAAAATAGAGCGAGCAAATGACAGAGCAAATGCGCAAAGTGAGGGTTTGAAATGACCTTTGCACCTTTTATAGGCTTCGCAAGACTGGTGACATCATCACCCTGCACAGTGGCCTTTCGGCCTTTTTGGCTGTTTCAGAGGTCTGATAGGCCAAAAACACTAATAGGCCAACAAGGCTGAAATGGCCAAAACTTCATTTAGCAAAAATGCTCCTGCTAGGGCCTTTCACACCTTTCAAACCACCGAAAGGTTCTAGAGGCCAACAAGGCCGATAAGGCTGAAAAGTCTGACAAGCTAAAGAAAACTAAGGACACCAAACTTGAAGATGATAAAATGAGGCAAGCAAAAGAGCAAAAGGGGGGCCCCTGAGGCCATAAGGGCCAAGAAAGGGGAGCGTGGTTGTGGGACCACAATAGGTATTCTTATACAACATGCATAAAGTAGTGGTCAAGATATGAATAATTTTTAATACAAAGTAGGAGCCATCTTGTAACTTCTTATCCATATCTATAATTATTTTCTTTATTTTAATCAGCTCCTCTAAAGTGGCTTTGCATTTGTGACACTTCACACCCAGAGGAGTAGTTCCCTTATAGTTATGGGTGACTTAGTATTTTTCCTTAAGCACCATGTTTTGGGTAAGGTCCAAGGATTCTATTTTGAGGCTCTCAAAGACATGGGTAGGGATGCTAGCCATCTCAAAGAAAACATCCCTCTAGACGTATTTTTATTTTTCCTATTTTTCATCATTTTTTCTCTCCCCACCCTCTTTTGACTCAGAATCCTCTTTCAAAATTTTCCCTTTTTTGCACAAGTTGTGCAAAATATATCATGGAGTGATGAGGGGTATTGGTTTCCTCTATTTCTTCAATGTTAGATTCAATCTCTTGAATGGTAAATTTGACCTTTTTTAAGGTTTTGGCCTTCATTTTGGTACAAAAGGTCTTTCATTTTCTTTTCCTCCAATTTATCATCAATACTAGTATTCAGAGGGGTATTAGGAGAACTATGGTAGGATTTTAGAGAAGGGTTTTTGAGATATTTTTCTTCATTGGACTAGGGGACAAGTTGGAATTGCAAGTCCACAATATCAATCCTTGTCATAAAGTTATCTAGATGAAGAAAACACTCAAGGACATCCAAGTAGAGTGTGCATATTGCATTTATATAAGATGTGATAATTCAAGTGCAATTAATATCTCCTATAACCATTGCATGCACTCAATAACCCATCACAAAGCCATAGAATATCATTTCTTGATGGAGAAGGTAGCCGAGAAAGAATTCAAAGTTGAATATGTGAGAATAGGTGAATAAATAGCTGATATTTTTATAAAACCATTGCCTAAAGTCACCTTTGAATTTTTGAGATTAACGTTGGGAGTTATTTCTTTTTCTTGCATCACTTAGATGCAATTAAAGGCTATTGGTTCAAGGATAGTATATTGTTTTCACTCTAAATATTTGATCTAGTTTGTTGTCCATGTGGTACAAAGTGTACAATTTGAAACACACAGGGGGGATTCTTGTAAAGATGATTGATTCTCATTCCTTTATTAACCTAACTTGTAGAATTTTATGACAAAAAATGATAAAGACAAAGAAAATATTCTCAACTATGTGTAATTTGCATCTTAATTACAAAGGTAGGAATATTTTATTATGAAGATGTTGTTACAGATTACATGTGATTGTTTGGGTTAGATTTATGGTGCAACTAGTATATTCATATTCTTCTCCACACATGACTCTGAAGTGAAAAGTTCATTTCTCATCAAACTAAAGGTAAATCATGAAGCTCCATTTAACTAACTCAGTGCACTTTGACAAGAGGAGTAATATGTATTTGTATTTTGGAAAAGAAGTTAATCTGTGATATTTGTTTTCATACCCTTTGTTATTATTTTCAAAGAGGGAGAATAGTGTGTAAGTAGTCAACATAAATGCCAAAAGGAGAGACTATTGGAATTGAATTATCATTGATGTCAACCAGGTCAAAGGGGGAGTCAGATGCAAAACAAGGTGGTTAGCACATTCATGAAAAAGCATAAAATAACAATGCTTATATTGTATGTGGTTATGACGTATGCAACTTAGTGGGGAAAAGAGTCATCACATATGCATAAAATGAATTGTTAAGAGCTTACTTGCCAACAACATGTATTACTAAAGTTGTGGTGCTTAAAATGACAATTTTTTAAACCTTGTCCAGGCTAGCAATAGGAGAAAACCAGTTGGCTATAGGAAAAAAGTAACTAGCCATAGGAGAAGGAAAATTATGATATATGGGTTTGATTCATAAATCTAACTGCGTGGTAATTAAATAAAACTCACATATATTGTGAGTATATTCTATGTTGTCATGTTTTTGATATTAAAAGAAACTAGGGTGTTGTCCCTTGAATACAATATCCTAGTGGGCATCCGTCAGTAATTTAACATTTTCAACACACTAATAGAATATCAAAAGCAATCAAACATACTTCAAAACAACAAAAAGTGATGAGTATATGTGTCATAGTATGCACTACGAACACTAAAAACATCTATTGTTCCAATTAACATAGAAATATGAGTCTTTAAATAGGGCCACCTAGGGCCATATCATGAAAAAAATAAACTACTAGTATAATAGATAGTAGTCCTAGTAATAAGAACAAAGTTTAAAATAAGGCTACAAGAGCCACTAAAAACATCAAAATTAAAAAAATAAGGGGACCAAGTCCCTAGGCTTCCTTCTATTGGGCTACGAAGAGAGGGGGGTGAATAAAAAATCCTTGATTCTTTGTACCTTAAAAAATTTCTCTAATTCAACTTGGTGTCAGCTTGGTCAAACACACTTGAATATTAACCAATAATAGTAAATTAACTTTATCAATCAACAATAACATTCATAGTAAACATTCAACACATATAACACCGATATTTAACATGGAAACCCAATTTGGGAAAAACCATGGTGGGAATTGTCACTCACTAAAGAAATACTCTTCTGAAGTATGCTTGGTTAAAAGCCAATCTAGTTAAAGATTACAATACACATTGTTAAATGTGACCTAGTTAGGGGATTTGCCTCAAATCTATTAGGATCTTCACCCTGTTAGGAGTGGCTTGGTTAAAGGTCTTAAAACACTCTTCTATAATGTTATCTCTTGCAAGGAATTACAATAAGACTGTTACATCCACTCAGCTAAGAGATGTTTCTATTACAAATGTTAATAAACAATGGTGAATAAATTAACCTCTAAATTTGCAACTATCTTTTGCATAATAAATCCCTTGAGCGCTCTTTGTCTTCATTTCAATCCTTTACTTTCCACTGGCTTCAACACTTCACCAATCTCAGCTTTTTGACTCAAAATTCAACCTTTTCCTTCTTCACTGTATCAGTCGGTGACTCGTCAAACCTTCAACTTGTAAACCTTTTCTTCATACAATTTTATCCTTTATATAGAATTTTTTTTGCCTCTTAATATCTTTTATTACATCTTCCTATGATTAATCTCAGTCATCTAATCATCCTCACAAACTAATTCAATGAATTTAGAGCTTGGTAAAATGTTTTATCATCACCTTGTAACTTGAACTTTCTTGGAACTTGTACCTTCTCTTTTTTCCACTTAGATATATACCATAGATCATCACCTTGAATTTTCTTGATTGTAGATATCTTTAACTAACTCTTCCTCATCATTATTGAACAAACCCATAATAGGTAATAATAATCATGCCAAATTGTGTTGATGCAGGAGCATCTTGGGTCCTTGGCAATCCTGTGTCACCAAAAACATTTTGGAGTTTGTCTGTGTTGCTCGGTTTCTTCTTTGACCAATTTGGTTGATAGTTGGTCAGTTTCCTTTGGTTACCGAGTGTGGTTGGTTATCTCCTAGGCGGTCAGTTGTTTTACTGGCACTCGATGATGCTTGTCTGTTGCTCGGTCATCCTTGCTTACTGAGTAGTTTCTTTTGAGTTTTTGTTGGGATGACTTGTCCATTTATTATGGGTCATGGATTTAATGATGGAATCCATCATTGGGAAGCATGTGGTCCTAGATCTGACCGTTCCTTCTATTGATTGTGGATCTGAAGGTTGACTCAGTTCGATAGACTCTTGTATAAATGTATTTGTTTAGTTGTAGTTTAGGGGGCAGTTGAGTTGAAACATAGAAGATAGGAAGATTAGAGGTTATTGGCAGATCCTTGCATGTTTGAGGACTTTTGTAATATATTGTAATATCTAGCCCTAACTAGGAAGGCCTTACAACCTGACATGTATCATTGTATTTGATGAAAATTAGCTGAAAGATCTTGTATTCTCTCTCTCACTATTCTGTGTTGTTGCTTATGCATGTTGTTGAGTAGGCTGGATCATTAGGGTGTGCCATTGTTTGGCCCCTTTGGTTTTTCCCTTGTGTTAGGTGGTATCAAAGTGAGGTGAGATCTTGATCTAGGTTTGTGGATCTAGGTTTGCAGGTTCCTCTTAAAGCCCTAGTTGATTGTTGTGGGGTAGTAGATTGCGATCTGACCTACAATTGTAGAGGGTTGTCAAGATAATTTGTGGGAGGAGAGATGTAGATCTAGGATTGGTAGATATGCTATGATAGATTGCTGCTAGGTTAGAAGCCATTGAAACAACCCAAAGAAGAGGTAGACATCTTGAAGATGTTAGTGATGATGAAGTTGAGGAAGAATGGGCGAATGCAGAACTTGCACCTATTATGGATCAAGGTAAAGAAATATTTTTGAAGGCTTTGACAATTCTGAAGTCTACACCACATTTCAATCCTCCTGAGTATGGTGGAAATCTAGATTCTGATGAATTGGTGGACTAGATCACCAAGATGGAAAAATATTTTGAATATGAAAACATTCCTGAAGACAAGAAAGTGAAGATTGCAAGCACTAAGTTGAAAAGTCATGCATCCTTATGGTGGGAACATCTATAGCTAGATAGGAAGAGGAAAGGAAAAGAAAAAATCAAGGTATGGAATAAAATGGTGAATAAATTGAAAGGAAAGTTCTTACCTTGTGATTATCAAATTAACCTAGTTCGGTGAATGCAAAGTTTGAGGTAGAAAGATAGTTCGGTAAAGAAATATACTGAGGAATTCTATAGATTAGATATCAGATCTGGACATGATGAAGATGATGTGGAAAGAATTGGTAGATACCTGAATGGTTTGAGAGGTTCCATCCGAGAGGAAATTAGTTTGGTCAAGTTGGAGAACATTGAAGAGGCTTATCAATTTGCCTTGAAGGCCAAGGAGAAATTGAACAAGAGACATGAGTAGAGACAAAGAGGTCGAGGTGGTAGATTCCCTAGAGGAAGAGGTAGATCTAATGGTGAAAATGGTAGATCTGAACCTGAAAAGACAAATGTGGACAAAGGAAAGACCGAGTGGAAAGGTGAAATTTCATCTAGAGGTAGAGGTAGTAACTACTGAGGTGGTTATAGAAAAGGAAGTTTCCAAGGAACTTGTTACAATTATGGAGAAGAAGGACATAGATCTTTTGAATGTACACATGCTAGTAAGAAGGCTAGTAGCAGTAGAAATGCTTTGGTGCAAGAAGAGTCACCGAATGAACCTGAGAAAGAAAATAACTTGATGGTAAGGAGAGCACTGTGGAATGAAAGCAAAAAGGAAGATCCAATAAGGAAATGTTTGTTTAAGACTAGATGTAGAGTTTCTGACAAATTTTGGAAGGTAATCATTGACAGTGGTAGCTCATAGAATCTGGCATCTGAAGAGATGGTCACAAAGTTGCAGTTGGAAAGGTTGGTACATTCGAAGCCTTATCAGATTTCATGGATCAAAGATGAACATACACTCCTGGTATGTGAACAATGTTATGTGAATTTGAAGATTGGAAAGTACTATGATAAGGTGTTATGTGATATCATGCCTATGGATTGTTGTCATATTTTGTTGGGTAGACCTTGGTAATATGATAGAAATTCTATATATGATGGGAGATTGCATAAGTATACTATTGTGGTTGATGGAAGAAAACAAATCTTGTTACCTTTGATGGAAAAACCTATTAGTAATGTTTGCACATCTGTGAAAGTTTTCTTCATGGAGGGAAGAAAGTTTGTTAACTCTTTGAAGAAGAATGATGTATGTTTTGTTGTGATTCCTAACAAATTGAGAAAGAAAATAGAGGATAATGTCCCTGAGGATATTGATTAGTTACTCACCAAGTATAGTGATATCATTTTCAATAATGTACTTGATGGTTTACCACTGAAAAGAAGCATTGATCATTGTATGGATCTAATCCCTAGAGCTAGTTTACCAAATAAGGCACCTCATCAGTTGACACCTACTGAGAATCAGGAATTGAACTGACAGATTCCTAAGTTGTTGGAGAAAGGTTTGATCAGAGAAAGTTTGAGTCCTTATGTAGTACCTGTTGTATTGGCACCAAAGAAAAATGGAGAATGGAGAATGTGTATTGATTCCAAAGAAATCAATAAGATAACAGTGAAGTATAGGTTTCCTATACCGAGAATAGATGAAATAATGGATAGTTTGACTGGAGCAAAGTATTTCACCAAAATTGATTTGAAAAGTGGGTATCATCAGATCAGAATTAGAGAAGGTGATGAATGGAAGACTGCTTTCAATACAAAAGAAAGCTTGTATGAGTGGTTGGTTATGCCTTTTGGTTTAACTAATGCATCGAGTAATTTTATGAGGTTGATGAATGAAGTTTTAAAGAAATTCTTGGGTAAATTTGTGATTGTATATCTTGATGATATTTTGATATTTAGTAAGACCAAAGAAGAATATTTGTTGCATGTTAGACAAGTTTTGTAGAGACTGAAAGAAGAAAAGTTGCTGATAAATCTGAAAAAGTGTTCATTCATGAAAGAAGAGATTGACCTATGCCTATGAATGATAGTGAGGTAAGATCATTTCATGGTATCGAAAGTTTTTACCGAAAGTTCATAAGGAATTTTAGTTCAATTTGTAATGCTATGACTAAGACTATGAGAGGAGATAAAAGGGAATTCAAGTGGACACATGGAGTTGACAAAAAGTTTTGAGACTCTAAAGTAGAAGGTTGCTGAATTACCTCTTTTGGCATTACCTGATTTCAGTAAGGTATTTCAAGTGGAATGTGATGCAAGTGGAAGTGCAATTGGAGCTATGTTGAGTCAAGAAGGTAAACTTGTTGCCTTCTTTAGTGAAAAGTTGAATGATGCTAGAAGGAAATATTTTGTGTATGATCAATAATTCTCTGCTATTGTTCAAGCACTGAAGAAATGGAGACATTATTTGATACCGAGTGAATTTGTGTTGTATACTGATCATAAGGCTTCACAATATTTGGGTAGTCAGAATAAGTTGAATTAGAGACATATGAAATGGGTTGAGTATTTGCAGAGTTACACATTTGTGATAAAGCATAAGAATGGAGTCACTAACTGAGTTGTTGATGCACTGAGTAGAAGAAGATCTTTGATGACCGAGATGAAAATTGAAGTTCTTGGTTTTGATGAGATGAGAGATTCTTATGAGTTTGACCCTAATTTTTTTGAGCCATGGAGAAAGTGTGGAGCACCTATTCAAGATAAACAAGATACTAAATGGGATGAATATTTTATTTAGGAAGGTATGTTGTTTAAAGGTATTTAGTTGTGTATACTGAGAGGAGTAATGAGAACTAATTTGATAAAGGAGAAAAATAGTAGTGGTTTGGCTGGACATTTTGGTATTGATAAAACATGGAATTTTCTTAAGGAGAAGTACTATTGGCCGTAGTTGTATAAAGATGTTCAAAAATTTGTGAAAAGTTGTGGAATTTGTCAAGTTGCAAAAGGAGTAAGTCAGAATATTGGATTGTATGTACTGATTGTTGTACCTGAGAAACCTTGGATTGACATCAGTATGGATTTTGTTCTTGGATTACCGAAGATAGTAAGAGGTAATGATTCTATATTTGTTGTGGTAGATAGATTTTCTAAGATGGCACATTTTATACCTTGTAGAAAGACATCAGATGCAATACATGTAGCAGATCTTTTCTTTAAGGAAATTGTCAGATTGCATGGATTACCGAGGAGTATTATCTCTGACTGAGACAGTAAATTTGTTGGATACTTTTGGAAAACCCTTTGGAAGAAATTTGGTACTGAGTTGAAATATAGTTCTACATTTCACCCACAAATCCATGGACAGGCTGAAGTTGTGAACAGAAGTTTGGGAAATCTTTTGAGATGTTTAGTTGGAGACACACTGAGTAATTGAGATTCTATATTGGCACAAGCAAAGTTTTCTTACAATAATTTAGTGAATAGGAGTATAGAAAAGACACCATTTCAGATTGTGAATGACACATAATCAAGATGTATATCTGATTTGAGAGACATTGCTGATGAAAGTAAGAGAAGTGCTGAAGAAGTGAAATTTGCTAAGTACATGAAGACATTGCATGAAGATGTGAAGTTGAAGTTGGAAGAAATTAATCAGAAATATAAAGACAGAGCTGATAGATCAAGAAGACATAAAACTTTTGATGTTGATGATGAAATGATGGTTCATTTGAAGAAAGGCCAATTTCCTGTTGGAACATATCACCTATTTTCAACATTTCTGATTTGTATGAGTATCATGAACTGGATGAAGACATGGCATTACCGATGGAATATCCTAAGAAGCAGAAACAGGAAGTTGAACTGATTTTGGAGCAAAGAATTGGCAAGAGTACAAGAGGAAAAAAATATATGGAATATATGGTAAAATGGAAGAATAGACCAATGGAAGATAGTTCATGGATTTTGCAGTCTGAGTTGGATGTAGCTCGGATCATACCTACCAAATGATTTAGGGAATCATTTCAAAATAACCCCAGGTGTCTGATGCAGGGGCATCTTGGGTCCTTGGCAATCCCGTGTCACCAAAAACATTTTGGAGTTTGTCTGTGTTGCTCGGTTTCTTCTTTGACCAAGTTGGTTGGTAGTTAGTTGGTTTCCTTTGGTTATCAAGTGTGGTCAGTTATCTCCTAGGTGGTCAAATTTTTTACTGCCACTCGGCAATGCTTGTCTGTTGCTCAGTCATCCTTGCTTATTGAGTAGTTTCTTTTGAGTTTCTATTGGGATGACTTGTGCATTTATTATGGGTCATGGATTTAATGATGGAATCCATCATTGGGAAGTGTGTGGTCCCAGATCTGACTGTTCCTTTCATTGATTATGGATCTGAAGGCTGACTCAATTCAGTAGACTCTTGTATAAATGTATTTTTTTGGTTGTAGTTTAGGGGGCAGTTGAGTTGAAAGATATAAGATAGGAAGATTAGAGGTTGTTAAAAGATCCTCACATGTTTGATGACTTCTATAATACATTGTAATATCTAGCCCTAGTCGGGAAGGCCTTATAGCCTAGCATGTATCATTCTATTTGATGAAAATTAGTTGAAAGATCCTACATTCTCTCTCTCTCACTATTGTGTGTTGTTGCTTCTATGTGTGATTGAATAGGCTGGATCATTAGGGTGTGCCATTGTTTGGCCCCTTTGGTTCTGCCCTTGCATCACTTTTCCTAGGAATAGTTTATTCAGACTAGGTATTATTTCTCTATCACGAAGTACATTTGAATTGTCAACCCAGGGACGTGTACTTGAAATGGGACAACACAATTTTTGCACTAAGCTTCTCATAAAGTCAGCTTATTTAAGTTGTAGGAAAGAAAAATCCATAGAAAGAACTAGGCTATTGTTGCAGGAAAGTAAAATACACAATTGAATAAATAAAACTGATGTAAACAACTATAAATTTAACTCCAACCTATCCTATCATTCCAACACATGTACTGTGGCTATTTTTGCATATTTTGCAGGAACAAACATGGATATAATACTGCAGGAGTAAATAGTGAACACTACTTCAAATATTGAAAACAATTAAACTACTTCCTCTACTCTAATCTACTCCACCTCCAAACTAGGCCCCCTTGGTTGGTTGAGATTAACTATGAAAACAAAAGATAATTCAAATTAATCCTTCATTTCATATATTCAGAAAATGGATTACATCAAAATGGAATACAAGATCAAAGAGTAACTTGCTTCTCAACACAACAGTGATACAATCATTTGTCTAACTAGATTTCCATCAATCATATCCCTATATATAGAGGATTGACATTTGAAAATTTAGATAAATTTTGACTGATTCATCCATGAAGGAAGGAGAAAATGTCAATAAACAACAAAAGATCATTAAGACCAAACAACCATCTCAATAGAATATTGATTGTAGAGGAGATTTAGCATGGTCGTGCCCCTATATTCCCTGAGACATTCATTCCTTCAATTTTGTAGGCATGTCATGTGATTTTCTTAATGATTCTTCTTATTGTTTCCAAAACATCATCACTTCTTTGTCAATGCAACCAATTTTTTCTCCAACCACTCCTTCAATCCTGGCAGATTAGTAGTGTATGCATGCATATTCAAGTACTCAACTTAATCAATTTCATCCAAATATTAAGACACACATTAAATAGTTATATGAAATATATATATCCTACCCATAAGTTTGAGGATCTATTTGTACTTATAGAATATATACAAATTTAAGCACTTAAAAAGTCACACAAATGTTTTCGGAATGTCTAGGAATAGAACATAAAATAACATAAAACAAAGACAAAATTTAGTCTCATCATTTTCCCCCCAAAAAATATAATGCTTGTCCTCAAGAATTACACTTCTTGGCAACTATTCTGAATTCTCCAACCTCTGTTTTGCCTCTCCTCTTACTCTTGAAAGTATAGTAGAACCCTCTGGTTTGCTCCCAATAGTCCAATCAATATTCTTCCTGCAGCTGGTCCAATTTTGTAGTGTTGATCTCATACAATGGCCACAGGAGCATCGGTGGCTAAAAGGTTAGAGGACACCAAAGATCTCTCCTAATCTATCTCCCTAGTTTCATGTACTTTTTTTCTCTATTTACTGCTGCCTCAAAATTAATTAGACTGTGTGGTTCAGAATTCTTGAAAATCTCAGGCAATTTGTTCCATCTACTCCTTACTCTAGTTAGGGCTCTTTGGAATGTGAAATAAGGTAATCCATGATATTCCCTATAGACTTTATATCTGATAGAAAAGATCTTGTCTCTAGTTTTAGGTTTTGCCTTTCCATAAGTAAGCGTGAACCAATCTCTTAAGAGAATATCTGGCTTATTGGATTCAACTCTTATAGGCAAATGCTCTGATTTTTCCTGGTCTCTATAATTATCCAATTGGCTGTCATAGTTGGCTTCATTATACATCCAAGACATTAATGCTTTCAAATGTACATCTCCTATGTAAAGCAAGGGATTCCAATCAGTTTCATTTGGAATAATGAAATTATGAAGATACAACTCACAAAGAAAATTCTGCTGCCAAACAGGAAGTGTTTGATATAAACCATAAAAATCTTCAGCTATTCTAGACTTAGAATGTTTATCCTGGATAGTCATCATTAACTAGAATAGAAGGAATTGCTCTTTTAAGAAAATAGCATAAACCCTTGGGGGAGGCCTACAAGCTATGATTTGATCAGCCAATTTTAGGGCGTGATCCATTTTCTATTTTTGTTTCTCTATTTATTCCTTTATGTCCTCAATTTCTTCTTTCTCCTCATTAATTTATCTTCCCATATTTTTCCTTTCTTCTCCCCACATAGTGTTCTTGAAGACAAACTGGGTGTATAAGCTAAAGAGAATAGATTGTGAGATAGGTAGGCCAGGCTCCTCTGATTGAGTTCTCTATCTTCTCTCTACAACGCGGACCTGTTCTAGATAATCTATGTACCAAGTCCTCCTAAAAGGCACTATGACATTCTGGGTATAGGAATAGATTGGTGATTAAGGCAACTGAAGGTCCTCATGATGGCCCTCTTGAATTTTTTGAGTGTTTTCCTTAGGCCTACTTTGTTGTGAGGGAGGCTCATTTGGATATGGATCTCTTACATTCTCTGGAGGATCTGGGCTAGTTGGTTGAATTGGAGAATCAACTGTGACATAATCAATATGAGAATCTGTAATAGGCATTTTTGATGGAACATCTTGAATCACTGGGGAAACCTGAGGAACTTTTTCCCCTCATCCTAGAACTTCTTCTCAAAGGGGTTTCTTTTACTTCCATCATTTTATTTTTTCCAACTTTCTTCAGTCTCTCTGTTGCAAGACTAGTTACTACAGGAGCCGATTTCCTTTTTCTACTTTTTGAGACCATAGGGTTTTGGGGTTCTATTTTAGGAACTGAAGTTCCTTCACCAACCTTTCATTTCCCTTTTCTTTGAGATGAGGTAGGTACATTATCATCTAGGATAGGAGAAGATTCCTTTTATTTAGACTTCTCAGATTCTCTTTCTTGGGGTATTTCAAATGGTTCAGAGGGTATTTCATTCTTAGGAATCGACTGCTCAATACGTTCATTTTGAGGCTATAAGGTTTTGACCCTAACAAATTCTTTCCATTCTAGAGGAGAGACATCTCTAAGAGATCTTTCAACTAGAAGTTTTACTAGGGCATGATGTGAAATAGAATTTGTTTTACCCTTTTGAGTTTCCTCAGTACTTATACTTAGCATTTTGTATAGAAAATTTGGAATATTCACTTGTAGATTATTCCTGATACAACTAAGTAATTTGAAATGATGCACATGTAAATGGGAAAATCTCCCTTCACATGTGAAATACCTTATAATATGTTTATCTAGATCATTGTATGGAGCAATTAATGACATTCTCTTACAACCTTGTTTATATACTTCTAGCGGAGGGTCGGTAGGATGGGTGAATTGAGCAAGTGTTGACCTGGCATCATGATCATTAGGGTAATGCTCCCCAACTGTTGGAAAGCCTATCACCTCTGCAATACATTCCTCCATTACTAAAATAGTCACTCCCTATACATTTGATTCTCCTTCTTAAAATGTGTTCATGAACTCCATAGTCACATCCTCATCATGCTCTATTAATTTCAAGATTTTCCAAGCCATCTTCATGCATGAAATATGTGGACAACTTCTACATTAGTTAATAAAATAGTATGAACCACAGGTTCATGCTGCATCAGTTGGCCTACCATTATTTAGTATTCTTTCTTCAAAATTCTTTCTCAGTCTACCAATTCACAAATTCCTTTTTCTCTAAAACCCCAAATTTTCTAAATCCCTATGAAATTCCCTTTAATTAGGCTCTTAACTGCACTTCAACTTCAACTCCCTTCAATCTTTGTGTCGCATTATTTTTGAAAAATGGGCAATATGAATGATAATGACACTTTACAACAGGGAATTATGTTTTTAAGTGCAATTAACTCTCACACAAGTTTGATTATGTCATCTAGGATTACGTCAATCAGGAATCAAGAATAATTATGGAATTTAGGTACAATAATTTGTGCAAACATTACAATAACTTAATGATACAACACTTAAGTACATATTTGGCTGACATGCAATCTAATTTGGAATGATAGGTAAAAAAAATAGTGACTTAGAAATTAATACACTTTTCTCCCCTGTACGAAAGAATGACAAGTGTCCACACTTGTCATCCTTTGCAAGAGGTAGAAAACTGGTGTAATGCCATAATATATAAATATATGTAGTATTATATATAATTGTCAAAATGTGTGTGCTAAAAGTGGAAATAAATTAAAAATTTGTACTTGTTATGTTGTTTTCCATATGCACTTGAAGGACAAGAATAGAATTTTCCTTGAAATGTACAGTCACTAAATGTATTTATGTGCTAATGTGGAATTTATTGAAAGTGTGGAAAATTGAAGATAGTGGGTGACATGGAGTTTGTGTGGGTGGAAGATAAATAAATGAGGTGTGTTGGAAAGGGAAATTAAGAAAGTGAATGTGGAATGAGACTTCAATTGAAATAATTTTTTTATTATGAATGTACTTCAAAGTATCTTAGGATGAAGCTGCAGGAAGAAGGTTGACACCTTCTGCTGCAAGAGTTATTACCTTTGTTGCTGTTGGATCAGCTTCATGAAATTGTTGTAGGAACTCATCCTTGGTTTTTGGTTGATGGTATAGACGGAGTCTATGGCCATTTAATAGCAATTTGAAATGTACCAGATCAATTGTTGTCACTTGAATTGTGCCATTTTCAAATACATGTGTTATCTCATATGGTCCTAGCCATCTTGTTTGTAATTTTCCTTGTATTTCTTGATATCTTGAATCAAACAATAGTGCCCAATCACCTACTTGGAACTGTTTGTTCTTGATGTGGGAGTCATGCCATTTCTTTCTTTATTTTTGGAATATCTCTATGCATTACAATGCAGATTTCCTCATCTCATCCAAAGAGTTGAGATTCAGTAAACGTTTGTGTTGTGCTCCAGGAAGGTCTATGTTCAGCTTCAAAGTAGTCTGCAATGTTTTTTGTTCATATTCAATTGGGATCATGGTTTCTTTTCCATAGAGTAGTTCAAATGGAGTTAGTCCAGTTATTGTTTTCCATGTGATTCTATATGCCCATACTACTTTTGATAGATGGTTGCTCCAGTCTCAGTGGTTGAGTTGAACTATTTTTGTAAGGATTATTTCAATTTCTTTGTTGGTGACTTCTGCCTAACCATTGACTTGTGGGTGATAGGGACTAGATTTTCTATGTCTGATGATGTATTCATTCATGAGGTATGTGATAAGATTTGATGTAAATTCTACTCCCTGATAAGTCACTAGCTCCCTTGGTACATCATAGCGAGTAAATATTTCTTCATATAGGAATGTTGCTACTTTTCTATCATGGGCATGCTTCATTGCCTTCACTTCTACCCATTTTTTTACATAATCTGTGCATACCAAAATGTATGATTTTCCATTATATAGAGGGTCTATAGGACCAATAAAATCCATTCCCCATTTATCAAATGGTGTGACAACCACTTGTGGGTGTAGAGTCATTTCATCTGATTTTGTAGGATGGCCCATCCTTTGGCATTTGTCACATTTTCTGGTATAATTGGCTACATCTTTGTGAAGTGTTGGCCAATAGTAGCTTATTGTCAATAATTTCATTGTTTTCTTCTTTTCTGCAAAGTGTCCTCCATAAGGTTCATTATGGAATGCATGTAAGATGTCATAGGTTTCATCTTCTCATACACATCTTCTCATGACTTGGTCTGGGCTAGTGTAAAATAATGTTTTATCAATCCATGAGTACTAAAAGATCTTCTCAACTATAAATTTTTTGTCCTTTGGAGAAAAGTGTGGAAGCATCTTGTTGGCTACAAGGTAGTTTTCTATGTCATAATATCATGGGCTCTTGATAGAAATGTGGAACAGATGCTCATTTGGAAATGTGTCATCTATCAATGAGGTATTTGTATGATCATGTTGTAATCTGGACAAATAGTCTGCTACTAAATTGGCTTTTCCTAGGTTGTCTACTATTGTGACATCAAATTCTTGTAACAAGAGTAGCCATCTAGCTAACTTTCCTGAAATGGCAGGTTTATTTATAAGATATTTTATTGCAGCATGGTTAGTATGAACAAATATTGGATATCCTATTACATAGTGCCATAACTTGTTTAGAGCATAGACTACTGCTAATAGTTATTTTTCTATGATTGTGTAGTTTAACTCTGGACCATGTAGACTTTTACTAATGTAGTAAATAGCATTTTCAAGTTTTTCAGACTTCTGGTCTAGGACAAATCCTATTGCATAGTCAGATGTGTCAGTATGTATATGAAATGGTAAATTCCAATCGTGGACTTTTAGTACTTGTGCTCTTGTATGAAGGCTCTTAAGCTCCAAGAATGACTCTTCACAAGCTAGGGTCCATATGAATTCAGCCTCTTTTGTAAGCAAAGTGTATAGTGGACTGGCTATTTGACTAAAGTTTTGAATAAAATGTCTATAATAAAGAGCATGTCCTAAAAAGGATCTAACATATTTTTGCTTAGTAGGTGTAGGCAATGTTAGAATTACCTCTATTTTTGTAGGATCCCCTTGTATTCTAACTTCTGAGATGAAGTGCCCCAATACAACTCCTTGCATCATCATGAAATATTTCTCATTGTTGAGAGATAAATTGTGCTCTTTGCATCTGATCATAACTTTCTCCAAATTTGCCAATGCTTCTTCAAATGTGACTCCGAATGTAGTGAAGTCATCCATATAAATCTTCATGCAGTCATGTGAGATGTCAAAAAAAATGTTTATCGCAGCCCTCTGAAATGTTGCAAGTGCATTACATAACCCAAATGGTAAAATAGAGTAGGTGTGTGTTCCCCAAGGACATGTGAATGTTGTCTTTTCTTGGTCCTTGGGTGCAATTCTAATTTGATTGTATCCACTATAGCCATCAAGAAATGAGAATTACTTTTTCCTGCTAATGTGTCTAGCACTTGATCAATAAATGGTAATGGAAAATGGTCTTTCTTTGTTGCATTATTGAGCTCTCTATAATCTACACATATTCTCCATTTAACCCCTTTCTTAGGCACTATCACAAGAGGTGAAACCCATTTACTATCTGAGATTGGATATATGAAACCAACATTTAGTAGGTTTTGTAGTTCTATTTTCACAATTTCTCTGAGGGATGGGTTGATCCTTCTCTGTGGCTGAGATAGAGGTAGACTACCTTCATTTATGTTAATCCTATGGGTACAAAGTTTTGGGCTTAATCCTTTCATGTCTCTATATTCCCAAGAAAAAGCCTTTTCATGTTTACATAGGAGTTGTGTTAACAATTTTAATTGCTACTATGATAAATTATTGTTAACATGAAGGTTATGGCTAGGTGAGAGTTCTACAGTAGTGGTTAGCTCTAGCATTAAGGCTTCTAATATAGGGCTGGTTGATATCTCACAAGGTAATAAGTGTTGGATGATTTCAGGTTCTGTTGGTAGGACACAGTTTTCATAGGTAGTCAATTTCAGAATTGAGCTTTGAGAAATATCTCTTTCTATAACACAATCATTTGTAAGGATACTTTGGAGGACATCATCACCTTCTTGCAGTTTAAAAAAATATTTTCTATATAGCATCATTAGTTAAGCAATAAAGTTTATTTCTTCTTCCTCATCTCCCAAGTTTGGCCAAATAGGATTCTTCAAATCTGCTTGTGGTTGGGCTGGAGGATATAGTGCTAACTTCTTGATAGTTTGGCCATTAGAGATGGTCATATTTCCTGATCTGCAACTAATTTTAGCATTTTTTGTTGCTAACCATGGTCTTCCAAGGATTACTAGATAACCAACAAGGGTTACTTTGGGTGACAATATCATAAAGTCAGCAAGGTATTCCCAAGAATCCAATGTAACTACTATATCTTCAATTATACCATCTGGAGTAATAGTAGGACTATCTGGAAGTTGTAAAACTCTTGGAGTTATCCTTAATCCCTCTATACTCAACCTATACATAGTATCCTTGGTCATGACATTTATAGCAGCACTTAGGTCTATCAAAATATTCTTCACTGACTGGCCATTAATTATTACATCAACAATTGGGCTTCCTGGATCAGAGTACTTAGGAATCAAAATCTTTCCCAACATTATATCAACCAATTGACCTATGACATGCACTATTTGGGGATTCTTTTTATTTCTTCCAGGTTTCTTAAGATACACTTCTTTGATGGCTTTTCCATAGAGTAGAACATCTTTGATGGCCTGAAATAGTGGGATTTGGATATGCATGTTCTTTAACTGGTCAAGGATATCAAATGATGCTTTTTCTTGGAGCATAGGTTTGTCCATCCTAAGCCTCTGAGGAAAAGGAGGATTATCTTGAATTTGAGCATTATTTTTGTCTAGTATTTTAGTTGGTAAGGCTAGATTTGGAAAAGTAGCTTCTGGTTGTTGTGTTGATGTTGGAGGAGTGTCTGGTACTTTCATTATAATAGGAGGTTCTGGTGTTGGAAGAGTAGTACTAGATCTCAAGTGTATATCAGTTATGTCCAATGCATAAGTAGGGTATCATTGGGCTTTAGTATTGTAGACTATTTTTTGTTTCTTATTATTAGGATTTGGCTATGGCTGAGCAGGTAACTGTGTTGATCGTGGAGAAGAGCTTGTGGCTGCAAGAGGTGGCATAAGTGCTAGTTGAGGAACCAGAGGTGGTAATGATTGATAGCCAAGATTCTAGTTAGGCCATTCTTGAGGTCCCCTTCATTGATTATATGATTTCCAATTTCCATGTGTGGTTGCCATTGATTTTGAGATTGTGGTTGTGGCCATAGGGGTTTCTGGGAGTTATACCATTGGTTCAGCTAAGTATTTGGCCAAGAATTATTCCACACAGGTTGGAAGGGTTGTGAAGGATATTGGGAATTTTGGTTTTGCCATTGGCTATTATAACTATTGAAAGATTTCAAAGGGTCCTGAGGCATACCTTATCTTGGAAACCATGGGCGACATTGAGAAATGAAGAAGACTTTCTCATCCTCTCCCTCTCTCTACCTAAACTTGGTTGGAATATGTTGTGTTTCCAAATTTTCTACCAGCTTGCATCAACAATCCTTCTTTTGTTGTCTACAGTGGGGGTAGTACTCAGCTAACTTTAGCTCAACTTCTTCATGTGTCTTTCTAGCTTGCATTGTATCCAGGTGGGTGGCAACATCATTGATAATGTCTTGCTTGAAATATGACAACAAATTTGAGATTTCCATCTTTAATATACCAGAACTATTTCCTTTTGCAAGTGTTGGACAGAATCATCTACCCTTCTTTACTTATGATCTTGAATAGTTCAAGAAAATTTTATTGAGATCATCCCAAGAAGATTGAGATATATCTCCTCCATCCATTGGGTCTAGTGCTTAGAGACTGTTGTCATTTACTCCTCTCAAAAAGATGAGTTTTTGTGAATCCTCCTACAATGCATGTTGAGGATTCTTCTACAGATTGTATAAGAAGCGTGAAATGTAGTCTTCTAGAGTCTCATCTTCTTTTTGTGACATTTGAAAGATGCCATCCCCTCACAAATCACCCCCTTGCAATATTCTTTATATTTTTGCAAAAATAGGTTCTGCATCCCATCCCAATCAATTGATGTATTAGCCCCTAGTCCCATAAACCATCTTAGGGATAACTCCTTTAATGTGGCTGGAAACAATTTGAGTTTATGACTATCAGTGTTACAGTAAAAAATTCAAAAAAGAATATCAAAATCAAATAAGAAGGTGTCAGGATCCTGAGTTATTAGGCCATAAAACTTTGGTAACGCAGCAGTGGGTATATTTTTAAGATTAGCATTATTGATAAGGCTAGGAAGTGGAAATGCAAATGTAGGCTGGGCCATTACTGTAGGTATTTGGAATTGAAGTTGTTGTTGGGAAGTGTTTATACTTAGAGGTTTATTATTAGAAACTAGTGCACTTGGGCTGGAGTGTGCAGGAAAATTGGACAAAATCTTAGCAAAAGGATGAAGGTCAAATGGATCAAATTGGTCCTCTAATAATGAAGTTGATGGAGGGAATTTTGGACTCGCATCAATAAAAGGTAAATCAATTTCTACAGACTCTTCATTTAAATTGAGTGATTCTTGTGGGAGAAATCTACCATGGACATCTCTTCTTCTTCCCCTTCGATGCATGCAAGTCATTAAATGAACTTGTAAAGCAAGTCCAGACCTACAAACTATTTCTAGAAAATAGGGAACTATCTAAAATGACTCAATAGGATTCTCAGCTTGACACTATCCCCAACAACAACACCAAAAATGAACAACCCCATAATAGGTAATAATAATCATGCCAAAGATTTTCCTAGGAATATTGTATTCAGACTAGGTATTATTTCCCTATCATGGAGTGCATTTGAATTTTCAACCTAGGGAGGTATACTTAAAATGGGACATCACAATTTGTAAACTAAGCCTCTCATAAAGTCATCTTACTTAAGCTGCAGGAAAGGAAAATCTATAGAAAGAACTATGCTATTGCTGCACGAAAGTAAAACACACAGTTGAATAAATAAAAATGATGTAAACAACTATAAATTTAACTCCTATCATTCCAACACATGTACTATGGCTATTTCTGCATATGCTACAAGAACAAACATGGATATAATGTTGCAGGAGTAAACAGTGAACACTACATCAAATATTGAAAACAATTAAACTACTTCCTCTACTCCAATCTACTCCACCTCCCAACTGGGCCCCCTTGGTTGGTTGAGATTAACTATGAGCACAAAAGATGACTCAAATTACTCCTTCATTTCATATATTCAAAAAACTAATTACATCAAAATGGAACACAAGATCAAAGAGTAACTTTCTTCTCAACACAACAATGATACAATCATTTGTCTAGCTAGATTTCCATCAATCATATCCATATATATAGAGGATTGACATTTGAACATTTAGATAAATTTTGATTGATTCATCCATGAAGGAAGGAGAACACGTCAATCAACAATAGAAGATCATAAAGACCAAACAACCATGTCAATGGAATATTGATTGTAGAGGAGATTTAGCATGGTTGTGCCTCTATATTCCCTAAGATATTCATTCCTTCAATTCTAAAGGCATGTCTCATGGTTTTCTTAATGATTATTCTTATCGTGACTGAAACATCATCACTTCTTCATCAATGAAACCAATTTGTTCTCCAGCTGCTCCTTCAATCTTGGCAGATTAGTAGTGTATGCATGCATATTCAAGTACTCATGTAGTACCCCTCCATAGTTTTCTTATTTGTTTTCTTGCCAAACTCTTTTAGGCCACTTGTATGTGTGCTTCATTATTTCAGTGTTTTATGAATATTGGATATATGTCACTTCTTGGTGAATCTTTAATAAATTGATGTTTATGATGATTATATCGACTCGTTTATATGATGTTATCTATGCTGATGTTATATCTATTTCAAAATGTTATTTATAAATGTTGATTATACTTACCCCATACTTGCATGTGTATGGTGTTCATGTATGCTTTTATCTTTCCGCTTGATGTGTTTGATGTGGTTGAGGGACGGAGTCGTAGTTACTTACTTGCGAGATCCACACGATCGGCTGATCCCGGCCATTGTCTGTTATATTTCTATATATATGTATATGCTTGTCTTTTATGCAGGTTTGCAGGTATCGGGCATCGACTCCTTGAATTGTCAAGATGAGCGTGCCCTATCGCTAATCTCAATGGTAAAAGAGGGGAGATAATATTCAATTCCAAATCCTAACCTATGCCAAATATTGTCCTACTATAGGGGACAAGATTCTATGTTTCCACCCTACTAAACTCATCCAATTGGCAAGAGTTTACACCTAAGTCCTAAGTCTGAATGTGGGTCCTTGGGTCTTTTTGATTCTTTGATTTGTGGCGTTTTGTGTGATTTCTATTTTTTAGATTATTCTATTTTTAGCTGTGGCATAGTATTTAAATGGTTATTAAATAAATGTTTTTATTTTAATTTAATTATTATTTTTATTATATAGTTGATGCATTAATTAATTGGGAATTAATTATATGCTAATTTGAGTGTGGTTGAAATATTTAATTAAGGTGAATTAATTAAATATCCTCTCTTTTGAAATATTTAATCATGAAATTTAACCTTTGTTTAATTAGAATGTAATTATTAAATTAATGGTTATTTTGGCATGTGTGTATTATGTTAACTAAATGTTCTTATTATTAATTATTTAAATGCATTATGTTGCACATTCATAATTAAAGGAAATTGAATTGTTAATTCAAGTTAAAGTTAGGTTAAAGTACTTTTTGACTAAAGTCAAAGTGGAGAGTTGACTTTAGTTCAACTAGAACAGAACGGGAAACTAAAGTTTGATTTCATGCAATGCTCCCTTGGAGTTGAGTTTGAATTTCATGCATGGGAAAGGAAATTCCTTTATGTATTGGGGGTTTTGGCCATTAAGGGACACAGGTTTTGGAGGAGGAATTTTGGAGACAGTTTTGGGATAGATTTGAAGAGTTCTTCAAAAGCTTGGGTTTTATTTCTTCGTTCTGAACATCGTCAGTTCTATGAAATTGAATTGAGGTAGGTTTTCGAATCTATTATGGTTATTATTTTTTAGACTCCTATAGGAATTTGCAAAGCGTGTCTTCCTCGTGCCTATTGGAGTTGAATGTTTTGGAAAGTTTTGTATGTTTATTTGCAATTTAATTTAATTAGTTTTGCCTATCTGTTTTGTGAATTGATGGTTTTGAAGAATATGTTAAAAGAGTTTTAGAAAACCCAATTGGACTAGGGTTATGAGCTTGTAGTGAAATTATTGGAGAATGTATTCATGTTTGGTGTAATCATTATTTTGGTGTGGTGTGTGTGTGTGTGTGTATATATATATATATATATATATATATATATATATATATATATATATATATATATATATATATATATATATATATATATATATATATATATATATTAATTAAAGTTTATATTAGAAAGAAAATCATTTGAAAAGTTAATATTGAAAAAAAATTCCTTTTTGATAAAGTGTTTATGGCCCTGGCATTGACTGTCGTGCACAGTACTTGGTACTGACGCACGACAGTCCTCGAGGGGGCTGTCGTGTGGCAGTACCAGAGGTACTCTCGCTGGCCATCATGCGGGTAGGGGAACAGGGTTACAGGGATCTGTGAACCCCTCCCTCTTTTTTTAACTTTTAAGATATATTTTTATATTTTGCTTTATATTATATGTTAATATATTTTTCGGTTATCATTTTTTTAAAAATTTGGTTAATTAAATTTTGATTTATGTTTTAAAATAGTTTTGATTAATTTTTATAATCAAGTTAAATTTATATAGTTTTTAATTATTTATTTAGTAATTTGATAATTTAAATTTGTTTCTTTTTATTAAATTGATTTATATGATAATTGTATTTGTAATTAATAATTTAATTTATGTTATTATTTAAAATTAATTCTTTTATGGTATAACTAGGCAAGTATCATATAGAGATCGTATGTTTAATCAACTGGTTGTTTCTTTTAAAGGTTGGTTAATTTTGCATGTTTATTCTTTAAATAGCATGAATTGTCATTTGGGTTATTTAAATTGCCAGTTGTATTTGAAAGTTAGATAAATTTCATTATGCTTAAGACTGTATTTGATTAAAGTATAAGGTTGAAATAGGATCTTTTGCCAAATAGAATTGTATATAATCTTGTGTGAATTTTGAGTGATGCAATCTTTAATCTTTTTGCAATTGGTTTGTAGAGTATTATCTCAATCTATTTTTGGATTGATTTTTAGGGGTTGTAGTCATCTTTTGGGGTTATAAGCTAGAGGCAAGTTTTGGATATCTTTTTGTTATGTTTGTTTGCCTTGCATACTCTGTTAGATTGCATGAGTTGTTCTAACCCTAGGTGGGTTTGTACTTGATGTTTTTGGGTCTTGCATGTTGGATCTTGATGTTGTGATTCATGAGTTGTGATTAACTCAAAGTTCATTTTGTTCATGTGAAATCCTAGGGTAGGTTATCTAAGTGTATATCAAGAAGTGGCTTGGGAATTGGTGCCGGGGCCCGGAAGTGGCTGCTAGGAGATCTGATTACAAGTTGTTTTAATCAGTGATAACTAAATAAACACTGGGAATCTAAAATGAACCTAATAAGATATTTTGTGCCTTGCCCATGCCTGAGTTCTTGATCGAGTTTGACTAGGATGGGAGTTGAGATGATGCTTGCTGCCTTCGTGGACTAGATATGGCATAGGTAGTACCTTGTCTACATGAGAGGTTACTATCACCACATAGAGTCACTAGGGCACCGGGGTCTGAAGGGACTACTAGGATAACCTTAGAGTTGACTTATGTGATGACACTTCTTGTTTGCATCTTAGGTTTCCTACATTTTCTGTTTGCCTCTGGTAATGTTTTGTTAGACCTTGTTGTACTTTTGGTATCCTTTGTTTTAGAAGCTTTCAGGACCTCTTCCTTGGATTGTTGTTGTTTGTTATCCGAGTGAGTTCTGATGTTATCTCCTTAGCACGGTGGGAGTGGACCGTTTAGGTTCACGAGGTTGGGTGGTAGTGATTCTTTTACCATTTGAGACTCCGACGCTCGTGCACCAAGGCTGGATGATCCATGTTGCAGATGTTCTTTCTTGTTCTTCTTTCTCTTGTGATTTTGTATCAGATATTCAGAGTTGTCATATTGTTTTTCTTTTTAGTTATTGTACTCACATACCCTGCGGCATGTGCAGTGGATGCTTATTATTATGGTTACCTTAAGGTACCAATTGTATGTTTGTAATCATGCATATGATGTAGTATTTATCTTTCTGATGTAATCTTGGGATTCATATCTTACTATTTTTTTTTAATTAAATAACTCTTTCGTAATCTACGTCAAGGAACCCTTGAGATTTGTAACCTTTGTTGGTTGTGTATTGCTTTGCTTTGCTTCCGCATTGTAAACTTTGATGTTATTGATTGTTAACTTTTTATAAAAAAAATTTATTTTGCAAACTTAGTCGCATGTTTAGGTTAAGTTCTTCTGGGTTCCCTGGCGGGCCATTACAACTCAACTTAATCAATTTCATTTAAATATTAAGACACACATTAAAATTGTTATATGAAATATTGTAGTATATATATAGTATTAGCAATGTGTGTCTACTATTTCCTACCCATAAGGCTGAGGATATGTCTATACTTATAGCATATATACAAACTTAAGCACTTAAAAAGTCACACAAATGTTTTGGGAATGTCTAGGAATGGAGCATAAAATAACATAAAATAAAGACAAACTTTAGTCTCATCAATTATAATCTTCCAACTCATCATAAATCATCATTAAATTTTGTTTTGATCCTTGTATTCAATTTTTCATGGCTTGTTAAGCATCCTGATTTCCCAATCCTCTGTGAGGAATTAATATAGATCCTTCAAGTTTCGTTCCCCATTTTCATACTTGCCAAGAGTGCTATTCTAAAACATACATAAAGTAGTGGTCAAGATATGCATAATTTTTAATAAAAAGTAGTATCCATCTTGTAAATTCTTATCTATTTATGTAATAATTTTATTGATTTTACTCAGCTCCTCTAAAGTGGCCTTGCATTTGTCACACTTCACACCTAGAGGAGTAGCACCCTTATCATTTACAGGTGACTTGATATTTTCCTTAAGCACCATGTTTTGGGTAAGTTGTAGAGATTCTATTTTAGGGCTCTCAAAGACATGGGTAGAGCTACTAGCCATCTCAAATAAAACCTCCCTCTCGACATTTTTTTTTTCCTATTTTTCATCATTTTTGCTCTCTCCTCCCTCTTTTGACTCAAAATCCGCATTCAAAAATTTCCATTTTTTTCAAAATTTGTATGGCAAGTCTCATGGACTAACGAGGGGTATTGGTTTCCTTTATTTCTTCAATGTTATATTCAATCTATTAAATGGTAAATTTGGCCTTTTTTGGGGTCTTGTCCTTCATTTTTGCAGAAAGGTCTTCTCTTTTCTTCTCCTTTGGTTTATCTTTAGTTCTAGTATTGGGAGAGGTATCAAAAGAACTATGGTAGGTTTTAACCCATGGTTTTTGAGACATTTTTTCTTCCTTGGACTAGGATTATCCATGATGCTAGCAGATGGGGGGTGCTAGAGATAGGAGAAATTTGAATAGTGATGGGTCTAGGAGGACAAAGGGTGAGGTGAAAGTAGTAAAGTATAAGAATAAGACCTTGGTGCAAGGGTATCAACTTCTTGTCTTGATTCCTGGTGGTCTCAACAACTTCCTTGACAAAATTCTCCGAAGAGAGGAGAAGAAAGAATGGGAAAAAAATGGAATTATGGATTTTGAAATGATTCAGGAATGGCATATAATAGAAATAATACACTCCAAATCTACCCTCAAGTGTAAGATACTTCATAAGCATCATACAAAAACCAATAATGAAAAATGTCTCTTAAACCCATAATAAAGGAGAGTAATTAGTGAACTCCTAATATTTCAAGCCACCGCCTGCATCCTTTTCCAACATAGGAGGACAAGGGGACAAGTTGGCAATGCAGGTCCATAATGTCAAACCTTGTCATAAAATTCAAATTTTGGAAAGATAACAAAT